>OX638141.1:44920391-45520391 GCA_951805005.1 Othius punctulatus | reverse complement strand
TTGTGGGATACTTATATTTTTATGTTTCATCACACAACAAGTGACTGCACAAATTTTCACTGGTCAGGGCTAAAACTTATTAAGTAACAGAAATGATTAGATATTGTTATTTTATGATTATTATATGATTTTATTGACAACTATTGCTGTAATAACTCTGTATTTTAACTTTTCAAGTCAAAATGTCTATTGAAGAGTCTTGAAAGTTATTAGAGAATATTCTATATCAAAAGTGTATATACAGGGTGTACATAAAGTATAGAATAAATTGATTGGTTCGGAATATAAAAATATGTTAGAAAAAACTTTTATTTTTGAACTAAAAGAAAATCCAAGAAGTAGACACCAAATAATCCGTAATCATTACAGTTAAATATGTACATAAAAATTCCAGTTTTCGAATGAAAAATGTATACAAAATACTATTATAAATAATGTATACATTCTATAAATGTAATTCTATTACATTTCTAAAATGTAAATTCTAATATCTCAAAACTCGTAGAAAGTGGTTAGAATTCCGAAAATCGCATCAGGCTACCAATAAATATTCCTAAAATGTACACACATTTTTAGCACAGTTGAGCATAGTTTGAGCAGTAAAATTTTTGTCCCGTCGAAATAAAATAAAAAATATAAAAACATGAATTTATTCTATTACGTACATTGTACACCTAATTATCATATAATATTGATGCCAAAGCAAATCCATTTACATATAATAATTTTGTTTTCAGTTTGTTGTACTCTGCGCCATTTTGGCTGTAGCCAATGCTGGTTACCTTGGCGGCTATGGTGGTGGCTATGGTGGAGGCTTAGTTGGCGGCTACGGTGGCGGCTACAGTGGATTAGGTCTGGGTTACTCCGGAGGATACGGCCACAGCTACGCCAGCCCACTGTCCTACTCATCCGGACTGTACTCCTCCGGCCACCTGGGGCATGTCTCTGCCTACTCCGCCCCCGTGATCTCCAAGACCATCTCCGCCGCCCCCTTGGCCTACTCGGCGCCCATCGGTCATCACTACTCCGCGCCATTGGCGTACTCAGGGCACCATGTGGCCGCCCCCATCGTCACCAAGACCATCGCCGCCCCGGCTCTTACTTACTCGGCTCACCACGTTGCCGCCCCCATCGTTACCAAGACCATCGCCGCACCTCTTGCCTACTCCGCGCCCATTTCTCTAGGACATGGATACGGTGCCAGCTACGGACATGGATATGGTGCTAGCCTAGGACATGGTTATGGTTCCTACGGTCATGGTTTCGGTCACGGCTACGCTTCCAATTATGGATGGTAAATATGACGAGTGCCTTGTAAAAAATGTATATTATGATTGTGTATGTAATTAAATAGTATTTATAAGTACACATTGTTTTATTGACTCAGGAAACATTGCGAAAGGAATTTAATCGAAGTTTTCAGTTTTTAGTATAGTCGATACCAAATAAACTTGGATATGATACATCGCAGTTATTTGTTACTATTGATGAGAGAAAATATTTAATTTCAATCAAAGTTGATAAAGCATGAAGAAGATCAAACATAATTAACACCTGGAATGTATTGTGAAACAATATATTTGAACACATACATTTCAACAACAAACTTTGATGTACTAAAACTTGAAACATGTCAGATATTGTCTCCTGGATTTGAACTCAGGACCTTCTGCTCACATAATTCCACTGAGCCAAGCTGCGCTTTTTAGATACTTAATTATGTTTTTATAACATAATCTAATATTAATATAGAAGTAAATTCAAGACAGTCACTAAAACGTTAGTAGATTTGAACTTTTAAGATACGGTGAATAGGTTAGTAGATAAGTAGATAACCTAATAGTCGGAGCCTTAATTCACGAAGATTAGTAGTGTTGGTTTACTTGCAAATTCAACAACACTTATAACTCATTTAGAAGTAATGGTCACACGTTTGTAACTAGAAGTACCCTTAACTGGTTACACGTGTCTAACTAGTACTAGGTATTCCAAATATTTGTACATTAAAAACAACTGCCAAAACATATGCGCACTTAAATTATGGTCTCTACAATAAATCCATTTGTGTATGACAAATCTCAGGGCAAATGTTAAAAGAAATTGAGTTCTGCAATTTTGAAAATTGCAGAAATTAGTCATCTCAAAATGTATAAACAAATTATCGAAATTATTCTAAAACTCCTTGAAATACATCAAAAATAGCAAATGATAAAAAATATACGAGAAATTACAGTCAAACAAAACTAAATATCTGCAACCTACAGTCAAAAATTGTATAAAAGATTGTGTACTGAAATTGCTTTTTGTTGAATTAATGCTTCATTGTTTTTGCTACATGTATGCGAGATTCTATAAAACATATTTAAAAAGCTAAAGGTTCCTCAAAAATTTCAAAATGTGCAATATGCATTATTAATATACCACGAAAATTATAGTTTGTTCAATTCATGCCACATTCCATGTAAAACTCCACAAATCGTAAAGAATTGAAAAAAAAATACAAGACGTAGACCCCAAATACTCCAAATATCTGTAGCCATTACAGTTACAAATGTACATAACAATTTCCGATTTCAAATTAAAAATGTATACAAAATTCTAGGAAAACTCTAGAAAGTGGTTAGAATTCCGAAAACCGCATTGGGCTACCAAAAAATATTCCTAAAATGTACACACTGGAATTAATAAGTTTTAGCACTGAAATAACTGTGTTCTAAAATAAAATCTACGGAAATCTCTTTTTGAATTTTATAAAATTCTCTGCCACAGTCTGCCCAAGGAGCAAATTATAGCAAAATGTGTTATTCCTAGCATTATTAAAAAAAAAAAGTTCACATAAATGCCACACTTTTCAAAATGCAGGGTAGGTATTTTCAAAAATCTCGAAAATTCAAGAGATATCAAGAGATTTTTTCATTTTTATTTCAAATATCCTAATGTTTTAGCAGACATATTTTGTAGAACTGATATTTTCATGCTGCCACACTTGCTTGCTTGTAGATCGCATTCCTTCAAATTGATTTTGAGGATTATAGGTAATTTTGCAAATAAAAATTAACGGAAGATTAGTTATGAAAAAAAAAGTTCTGTGGGTATTTGCCCCATGAATTTTGTCGATAACTCAAGAACTAGAAGGAATTTTTGGCCGATACCTGATATTTGGCAGTTTTGTAAGGTAAGTTAGAGTAAGTTAGTTTTTGGTTCCGAATAGTCAACCGTTGACAGAAGTGCGAGTATTTTCTTGTATTTTATTTGTAAATATTTTTTAAGAATTTTTATACTAGAATAAAAATCGGCGTAACTTTATATTTTCAATTTGTTTTATGTAAGCAAGAACTAATCACGGTATGTTTTGTGTGTTTTTGTGCAAAAGAACATATAGATTCAAAGAGGTTTGGAAAAAAATACAACTGGTTTTGTTTTCTCTATTAAGTTATTTTTTAAATCTGTATTCAAATTTTTCAAAATTTTCTGCAAAACTCTACCCAGGAAGCAAATTATTGTAAAATGTCTTATTCCTAGCAATTTTTGGCTGATACCTGATATTTGGCAGTTTTGCAATGTAACTTAGAGTTAGTAAATTTTTGGTTCCAAATGGTTAACCAGAAGTGCATGTTTTTTCTTGCATTTTATTTGTGAATATGTTTTCAGAATTTTTATACTAGAATATAAATCTGCATAACTTTTTGTATTCAATTTGTTTTATGTAAGCATGAACTAATCACAGTATGATTTATGTTTTTTTTGGAAAAAAATTACAACCGGTTTTGTTTTCTCTATTTTCCGTAATATAGTTTTTAAATCTGTTTACGAATTTTTCACAATTCTCTGCTAAACTCTACCCAGGGAGCAAATTATTGCAAAATATCTTATTCATAGCAATTTTTGGCCGATACCTGATATTTGGCAGTTTTGTAAGGTAAGTTAGAGTTAGTTTTTGGTTCCGAATGGTCAACCAGAAGTGGGAGTTTTTTGTTGCGTTTTATTTGTGAATATTTTTTAAGAATTTTTATAGGTGCTAGAATAAAAATCTGCATAAAATTTGTAACGGTCCGGTATCGCCTCGACTGCCTTTTAATAATTAATTTGGCGCACAGACCTCCACTGTAGGCGACCATACTCACACTTTATTTGGACGTGACGTCTCGACGACGTTTTAAAAATCGTCGCGAGACGCCGCCATGATGACAGAAACAAGTTACCTTCCCTATAGTGCGGAAGTGCCAGAGGTCACCGTTTTCATTGGTATGCCACCATCCGGTTTCCGGGATATAAAACGGGAACTCATTTAACCACCCTTAAGGGGATTGAGGCACCAAGTACAAGGCAAGGGAGGGTACTAAACGATTCAACTCCATACGCTCACAACATCCGAGTAAGTAATTAAACCCGACATTTCTTTTTCTTTTCGTAAAGCCACGTGTCCGGCCATTGTTACTAAGGCCATGTGCTTTGCAGGCGTTTTCGGGATAAGGGCTAAGTAACCCAGCCAGCCAGGTCTTGGCTAGGGGCAGCGACCATCCTGCCAGAGTTGCTCTGAGGTCTGGAATCAAGTGATCGGCGTTCCCGACGCTTATCGGCCGCCGCACGCCCAGGAGCCAAGTACAGCCCGCCAGCAAGTTCGCAGACCATGAACGCAGGCCAGGTCTTTTTATATATATATATTTTTTGTTGGCATTTGCGTTTCAATTTCATTTGATATATCGTTTTTTTCTTTTGTGTAAAATTTGCGTTACGTGTTTCGTGCCGTACGTGTTTTGCGCTTGTGTAAGAAAAACGTCGCTCCGACGGCCCTTTGAATCGCGCGATTAGGAGTTCGCGATATTCGGCCGAATATGGGGAACCCTGCGTGATAAGGTCGCGGGAGGAGGAATTTATATCAGGAAGCGTGGGCACGGTGTCCTGTCTTTTGTGTGAATAAACGCAGATATTTTACACCACAAAATTCACACCTGTTATTTTTTGTTCCCTCCACGTTTTCTCGATCGGGCATTCCTTTCAGTTCAACTTCTTATTCTCACTGCGGGATTTAAATCTGGTGGCGTGGGCGCCAGATGGTCAGCCGTTGCGACAGTTCGTGATTTCTGAACTTCGCTGACTGTCTGCCGTCAACCCACGCAGGTAGGGTGGAGCCTCCCTTTGCGACGGAGTAGGGACGAGGTTAAAATTACGTGGAGCATTTTTTAACCCCCCCCCCCCCCACTATCTGACACCGAGGCCTAACGCGCTGATTGCCCTTCAGGCACGTCACACTTTTATATTCAATTTGTTTTATGTAAGCAAAAACTAATTACGGTAATTTTTTTGCTAAAGTCTACCCAGGGAGCAAATTATTGCAAAATATCTTATTCCTAGCAATTTTTGGCTGATACCTGATATTTGGCAGTTTTGCAAGGTAACTTAGAGTTAGTTAGTTTTTGGTTCCGAATGGTCAACCAGACGAAGGTTTTTTCTTGCATTTTATTTGTGAATATTTTTTAAGAATTTTTATACTTAAATAAAAATCTGCATAACTTTTAATTTTCAATTTGTTTTATGAACGCAAAAACTAATTACGGTATGAAGTGCGAGTTATTTCTTGTATTTTATTTGTAAATATTTTTTTAAGAATTTTTATACTAGAATAAAAACCTGCATAACTTTTTATTTTCAATTTGTTTTATGTAAGCAAAAACTAATTACGGTATGTTTTGTGTTTTTTGTATAAAAGAAGATCTAGATTGAAAAGTTTTGGAAAAACAATTACAACCGGTTTAGTTTTGCCTATTTGCGGTAATATATTTTATAAGTCTCTTTTCGAATTTTTCAAAATTCGCTGCTTAACTCTAACCAGGGAGCAAATTATTGGAAAATATCTTATTCCTAACAATTTTTGGCTGATACCTGATATTTGGCAGTTTTGCATGGTAACTTAGAGTTAGTTAGTTTTTCGTTCCTAATGGTCAACCAGAAGTGCGAGTTTTGTCTTGCATTTTATGTGTGGATATTTTTTAAGACTTTTTATACTGGAATAAAAACCTGCATAACTTTTTGCAAATGATCTTATTCCTAGCAATTTTTGGCTGATACCTGATATTTGGCAGTTTTACAAGGTAACTTAGAGTTAGTTAGTTATTGGTTTTAAATGGTCAACCAGAAGTGCAGGTTTTTTCTTGCATGTTATTTGTGAATATTTTTTAAGAAGTTTTATACTAGAATAAAAATCTGCATAATTTTATATTTTCAATTTGTTTTATGTAAGCAAGAACTAATCACGGTATGTTTCGTGTTTTTTTTGTGCAAAAGAACATATAGATTCAAAAAGTTTTGGAAACAAAAATTACAACCGGTTTTGTTTTCTCTATTAAGTTAGTTTTTAAATCTCTTTTCGAATTTTTCAAAATTCTCTGCTAAACTCTACCCAGGGAGCAAATGATTGCAAAATATCTTATTCCTAGCAATTTTTGGCTGATACTTGATATTTTGCAGTTTTGCAAGGTAACTTAGAGTTAGGTTTTGATTCCGAATGGTCAACCAGAAGTGTGAGTATTTTCTTGTAATTTATTTGTAAATATTTTTAAAGAATTTTAATACTAGGATAAAAACCTGCATAACTTTTTATTTTCAATTTGTTTTATGCAAGCAAAAACTAATTAATGTATGTTTTGTATTATTTGTGCAAAATAACATATAGATTCAAAAAGATTAGGAAACAAAATACAACCGGTTTTGTTTTCTCTATTTCTCGAACTATTGTTCGAGAAATAAATAGGTTTAAATGTGTTTAGATCCATTCTGATTAAGTAGGTTTGAAGATGTAGTAAGCAGAGTTCTTGCTAACACACCTGTTTTGCTAATTTGCTAAATATTAATTTAAAAATTAGATTTTTCATACACCAATAGCCTTATGAAACTGTATTTTCTATAGAAAAAAGTATGCAGCTTTTTACCAATTAGAAATATTTACATGTTTTTAAAAATATTAGGAGTAAGACCTATTTATTTTAAAGATGTAGTAAGCACTATCAGGTAATGAAGATTCAGTCTTTAGTTTACATGGACTAGTTTAACTACGACATTGTGGACTCTTTCAATCTATCCCTCAACAACACCTTTAAGATGTCAACCAAAAACATAACTCGATTTGTCGCCACCCATTTATGATTGTAAGTTTAATTATTCTGTTAATTTATATTACAATGTAACACAAATTTTATACATGCAATTTTTCCTTTAATAAAAGATTTGGACTCTGCTGATGATGACCCCCAGGTCGAAACTAGTTCATGTAAACTAAAGAGTGAATCTTCATTACCTGATAGTGCTTACTACATCTTAAAAAAAACTAGGTCTTCTAATATTTTAAAAAGCATGTGAATATTTTTAACTGGCAAAAAGCTGCATACTTTTTTCTATAGAAAATACAATTTCATAAGGCTATTGGTATACGTTTTTTTTTAAAATTAATGTTTAGCAAAAAAGGTGTGCTAGCAAAAACTAATTACGGTATTTTTGAGTTATTACATATTTCAGAGTTGTAAACGAAAATTTAGTGTTTTTATTTTTGAATACCTGCATATACTTTTATAACAAGAAAACGAGCCAGTGTAATGTTTTAACGCAATCTATATGCAACCAACTCTACCTTAAGATTCAAATTTTAACTTCAATTTTAGAAATGAAAATGTCATTATGCAGTATTCCCAAACCCTACATAATATAACCTGACTTCGCCTAATCTAATCTAATATTTGGAAGCGCAAACAATTGTTAGTGCATACATAGTTGTAAACAGACGAAAGTTTTCTCACATCGATACTAATAAAGCAACTACATAAGGCCACGTCCACTTTAATCTGGATCTGACTATAACGTAAGACTTCTCCTACTTAGGGTTTATACGAAGTTTGCTTAATTATTTATGTTAACTAAATTATTTCGCAAATTACTTTATAAATTCTTCACCTTAATTATGTCTGCCTAATTATATTTAATTAATGTTAAATAATCTATTTAAAGATCGTAATTTCTTCATTCTGATTAACGTGAACAATATATAATTTTAAGTTGCTATTAATTCTGTAATAAAATGTCTCAAATTGTAACATTCAAAACGTTTCTAATAGATGTGACTATTTACATATACGCCAAGCATTTTTTCTGTGATTTTTAAACTGGAATTCAAGACATATTACATGTTTATGAGTTTTTTATACAATCACGAATTTTACCGGGAATTTGAATCACTACAGGTTACGGAATGTAATTCATCTGAGAATAATTTGATGCATAACATTGATTACCAGTCGTTATAATTAGCTGATTGGAGAGTTGTCTGGGTCAAAAAAACGCCGAAACAAAACATTAACATGGTTATTTTTGTATATTTTGGCGATGATCCAAATCTAAGAAAATACAAAAATTAACATTAACATTTTTGTATGTTTTTCTGATGATTTAAACTTAAGCGAGTTATGATGTTATTATGCTCCTCTTAATGAGGCCAAGATTACAAAACCAGGATCGGTAGTAAATTGCTTAAATTGTATCAATTCGGCGTAATTGCGAAACTTCTGAAAATGCACTTTGATTATTTATTTTTTATAGAAACAAATTACTCTCACGATTAATTAATTATGCTAATTACATCCCAGTTTTAGTTGCTACGGTCGCGTTAGTTGTACATATGGCAATATGTGGTCAAGTTATCAGACAGGTTCTGCTGAGACGAGCACTTCCCTCAGTTGTCGTGACCCACGTCAAGCTCAACTAACGTTTACTTTTCAGACGTCCCCGATATGGGTATCCTGGGGCTATTGTATCCAAAATACTCCCCACGCACAATCACGATTACGGCAAATCCACAAATCGCGGAGTTGTGCCCAAAGGGCTTATGCGATAACGTGTGATTTAGATCGAATTCCACATATCTTAGACCTCCGAGTTTGGGATCACAAAACGCGATATGTTTGAAAGATGAGTAACAGGGTTGTATTCGTCTTGGGAGTGAATAAGGGATGCGAGTCGTATGAAGTAGTGCGTGAAGGCTTCGACTAGTAGTGAATAAACCAATCATTGTGGAGTCGTTAACCAACACAGTGTGGTGTTGAAGTTTACGCGCCAATATTTAATCGGTAGTTGTAGGTTGTAGGTCCGAGGCTTGTTCTTTCAGATAGGTAAATAGAAAAATGCATAATATTTATTTGTTTATTTAAACGACGCCTATTTCTGCTGCAATGGCTAATTACGTCGCCAAGGAGCGATTCACCACACATGAAACTTTTGTCTTTATGAATTTCGCTTAATACATTTCGGGTTCTTTAACATACACGTACAACTTAACAGTACACGGGATCACCTACTTCAGCTTCCCTCTAAGGAACGGCACTTTGATATTAGAGAATTGAATATAATGGGTCGGAAAACCAAAAACTATTCTATAACGTGATAAGAAGAAACAGAAAAGAAAAAACTATCAAGATACACCAAATAAAGGACAATGACGGGAAAATACTGTCAGGAGATGAAGAAATAGCGGAAAGATGGAAGCAACACTTCGAGGAGCTACTGGGCAAAGAAAATAGTATCAAAGAAAGAGTCGAAGAACAACAAACGAATCAGCAGAAGAAAGTAACAAACCAAAAACCAAAAAGAAGATGAAATAACGTAAGGAAAGAAAACACCAGAAGAAGTAAACGAAGCAGTAAAAAAACTAAAGCTGGGGAAAGCACCGGGAATAGACAACATCAAAAACAAACAACTAAAATACATGGGAAATGAAGAAACTGAGCAACTAACAAGACTATTACACGAAGTTTGGAAGACAGAAAAAATACCCAAAGACTGGCAAACAGCAGCGATAATACCGATATAGAAGAAAATAGATAAAAGGGAATGTAGTAACTACAGACAAATTTCCCTATTATGTGCAACAGAAAAGATATACGAGGACATACTGGAAAAAAGAATAAGACAAAAACTAGAAGGGAAACTGGAACCATCGCAGAGCGGATTCAGAAGAGAACATTGCACAATAGATCACCTATTCACAATCAAGAACTTAATAAATGAACTAAGAGAGCACCAGAAACAAATATAAATAGCATATATAGATCTAGAAAAAGCCTTTGACAAAATAAACAGAGAATGCGTATGGCAGGCACTACAAGAAAAACAAGGAGGACAAAAACTGATAAGGGCAATAAAAAGTATATATACCAAAACAGAGAACTGTATAAGAACGGGTAACATAAAGTCCAAGAATTTCACAACAAGCAACAGTCTAAGACAAGGAGGAGCGTTAAACCCATGCCTATTCATAATGGCTATAGATGGGGTAATGAAATATATAAAAAAAAAACAAAAAAAAACACATATAGGATATAGGAACCTTAAAGTAATGGAAATCACTGAGTGTATATTTGTAGACGATGTAGCACTTATAGTGAAAAACATTAAAGACCTAGTAGCAAACATTACGATATGGAGCGAAGAACTTGCAAAAACGTGACTGAAAATCAACACAGAAAAAAACAAAATAATGAAAATAGGGGGAGGAAAAGAAATAGAAGAAATAACAATAAGCAACACCAAAATAGAACAAACCGAACAAATTAAATACCTAGGGCAAATTATAGACAGCACAGAGAATCTCGAAGTGGAAATAAACAATAGACTGCAAGCAGCAACAAGAACTTTCCAGACGATCCAAAAGATAATACTAAACAACAAGATGATATCGAGAAAAACAAAACTAACGCTATACAAACTAATACTAATACCAACACTAATATATGGATGCGAAACGTGGACGCTAAACAGGAGACAAAAAGTATGATACAGACACTAGAAATAAAGTATCTTAGGAAAGTATACGGAGTAACCAGAAAAGACAGAATCAGAAACATAGACATAAGAACAGAACTAGAAATAACAAAACTAAACAAAATAATAGAAGACAGACAGCTGCAATGGTTGGGACACCTACACAGAAGAAAAGACACCAATCAAACAAAAATCATATGGTAAACAAAAATAGCCGGAAAAAGAAAATTGGGAAGACCGAAAAAGAAGTGGGACAAATATGTCGAAAATATTATGGAAATAAGAGGAATATCTGACGCCCAAATGACGATAGGGTAGAAGAATTATGACTATAATAATAATATAATGGGTCGTTATAAGTATGTACTACAGGGCTTAGTTAGGACTACTACTAAGGAATACGTAATTATGAGAATATAAAATATAATACAATTGCACCAATTATATTCCGATTTATAACAAAATGATTATTTAATTGAAAAGTGTTAAGATCCATATGTGAACGTTAAGGTTTATATGGGAGAGGTTGTCTGCACTCTCAAGTTACTTCAAAAAAACTTCTTCAATAGAAATTAGTTAAATGTATGGGGAAATGTTTCGGCTTGGGAGCCGTCATCAGCCTGGTACCACATATGTTAGTTTGTTGAACCAATTTCTACTAAAGAAGTTTTAATAAAGTAACTTGAGAGTGCAGAAAACCTCCACCACACAAAACACAAACATGATTATTATTAGTCAGAATGAGACTAATAGTAGGTCAACGGTTCAATAAACTTTCCATAGTGTCACACTCAATGCACGACAAGAAGATCAAGATTTCTATCAAAAAAATATTTATCTTGTTTACTAAGTATTTAAAAAAATGTAAAAGTTATACAAATCAAATCTAGAAGAAGAAAAAGAAGAAAAAGAAACAAAAACTAAATTTTGGTTGAGATCTGAAAAAACTGTGATACTACTAGCATCAAAATCTTAACTTCAGAAATAGTTGGCAAAATAATGATAAACCAGTCAACAACATTTCAAGTATGCAGAACAATTTAAAATGTTCTACTTTATTCCGACACCGAAAGGTAGATGTTAAAATGAACAAACTAAAACATAAAAATGTTCTACAAACAAAATTCCAATTTTGGTTATTATTTGGTAAATATTTGATAGACATACTAATCAAATTTCAATTTGAGTAAAACTACAAGGCAGCAGTTCTATAAACAAAGTATTAATTTTGATTAATATCATTCTAAACTAATAGTTTTATATCAATATTGGCTTTTTAACTAAAACAAAATCATAATTTTGATAATTATTTGGAAAAATTATGATTGTTCTACAAACCAAATTTTAATTTTTGTTAAAATTTGGTAACATTTTGAAAGATCTACAAATCAAATTCAGACAGTTAGAATTTGGTAAAGTTATGACATTTCTTAAATTTGTGACATATTCAGTGAAATCCGGTAATTCTACGAAGATTTCTGTAAATATTTGGTAAATTTTGAATAATTTAAAATGATGTATTTGTATATCGATTCTTAGATAGTTGATGTGAAATTTCATAGATTCTGCACCCATTTGTGAATCAATGAAATTTCAAATCAACTATCTAAGAATCAAAATATACCTTAGGTATATTTTGATTTTACCCTAAGGTAACCCTAAACCCTCGATATACCCTAAGGTATATCAAAATATACCTTGGCTATGGTAAATAGCCATAGAAGTAGAAATTGCCAGTCAATTAGTAGAGAAATATAATATAAATTATGACATTTTTGCAAACAAAATTTTAAATTTGGGACATACAATGAAATCCAATATTCAACAAACATTTCTGTTGCCATTTGGTGAAATTTAGAATAATGTAAAATTATTTTTTAGGATATCGATTCTTATATGGGTAAAGTCAACATTCATAGATTGCAAAGTGGGTAGATCGTGATTTGGCAATGGTTGTTAGCCGCAGAAGTAGAAATATCCAGTTGGCAAGTAAATAAATAAAAAATAAAATAATAGCTATTTATAGTATAGGTGTATAAAATTGCTTTATTCACTTGTATCATACTGGCTATTTGTGGTATAAGTGAATAATATTGCTTTATTTACGTGTATCATACAAGATTTTTTCCAATTAGTTATCGGAATTGAAGAATTTGAGTGAAGTGTCACATTGTCAGGTGACAGCGAAAATTCCAAGAATAGTGCGTATTTACATATGTTTTTACTTTATTCACGTTGTCAATGGTTATAGTGAATAAAGTGAAAATGTTAACATTTTATTCACCCATTCGATTAAAGTGTTGTTTTAATGATGAGATTCAATATACATAATGAGAATTTTAATAATGCGAATTGGAACAAAGATTTTTTCCAATTCGTTATCCGAATTGAAGAATTTGCGTGAAGTGTCACATCGTCAACTGACAACGAAAATTTCAAGGATAGTTCCTATTTACGTATTTTTTACTTTATTCACGTTGTCAATGGTTTTAGTGAATAAAGTGAAAATGTTAACATTTTATTCACCCATTCAATTAAAGTGTTGTTTTAATGATGAGATTCAATATACATAATGAGCATTTTAATATTGCAAATTGGAAAATAGCTATTTATGGTATAAGAGAATAAAATTGCTTTATTCACTTGTATCATACAAGATTTTTTCCAATTCGTTATCAGAATTGAAGAATTTGTGTGAAGTGTCACATCGTCAGGTGACATCAAAAATTTTAAGGATAGTGCCTACTTGCGTATTTTTTACTTTATTCACGTTGTCAATGGTTATAGTGAATAAAGTGAAAATGAAAACATTTTATTCACCCATTCGATTACAGTGTTGATTTAATGATGAGATTCAATATACATAATGAGCATTTTAATATTGCGAATTGGAAAATTGCTATTTATGGTGTAAGAGAATAAAATTGCTTTATTCACTTGTATCATACAAGATTTTTTCCAATTCGTTATCAGAATTGAAGAATTTGTGTGAAGTGTCACATCGTCAGGTGACATCAAAAATTTCAAGGATAGTTAATATTTGCGTATTTTTTACTTCATTCACGTTGTCAATGGTTATAGTGAATTAAGTGAAAATGTAAACATTTTATTCACCCATTTGATTTAAGTGTTGTTTTAATAATGATATTCAATATACATAATGAGTATTTTAATAATGCGAAATGGAAAAAATAAATAAATTGACGAAATAAAATGCTAAATAACTCATTTCTGTATTAAATGTCTCGACATACACAATATGTCAGCAAATTAATAACGTCTCAAATTTCATAAGTATGTCGTTATACATCTATTAATAAATTATAAATTAAATAATTAATACATCAATAATATTTTTTTCGTTGGTTCATCTGGACTGTAGAGAAATATTTCAAGAAATATTTCAATTTATTGAATTTCAACTAAATCCACAGAATTAAAGAGTATATTGACTGTATTAGCGATCTGTAATTTGCACACTTCTGAATATTTATAATTGGACTAATATCAATTAATAATAAGACTAAGTTTGGTACTAACTACATAATTATATATATTATAAGTTTATTACACTAACCTTATGCTATACAACCCTAAACTAAAAACAAAACCTAAAGATCTTTATATGAGAAACACACCACTGAGATTGAAATAATAATTTTACTATTAACTTTATTATCTTTAACTGGTGTTGAACCTTTATTAACTAGAAATTTATCTCAGATATAAAACTTTCCTGACTACATGATATATGTATAAAATTGTAGATTTCTGAGGACCAATGTGAATTATTATTAATATTATTCTTATTATTTTGGTTTTATTGTTTTTGTTTTACTATATCACGGCTTTGGCTCTAATTGAAGTTATGTGAAAATAATTATATTAGTTTGGATGTAATTAAACTCATGTAAACAAAAAATCATATCAGAAAAAATGAAAACAAATCTAGTGCACATTCGTAAATGATTTTGTAAGTTAGTTAAATTGATTCGATATTATTCAGTAATCAATTGCTGACTACATAAAACATATTTTTTGGGTTAGAAACCATCTATCTAATTTGTTATAAATAAAATATGAAAGAACCATTGATTTCAGATATTATCACAGTGCCTTTTTTTTAAATATGTCAAGTCGAAATGAAATACTTTTACTTGTGACACATTAGTTCGTTTACAGTGCATATGAAGTATTAATATGTTGACATCACATATTATTATTTTGGTTTCATTGTTTCTATTTTACTAGATTACGGTTTTTGCTGTAACTGAAGTCATGTGAAAAAATCATATTAGTTTAGGTGTAATTAAACTCATGTAAAAAAAAATCATATCAGAAAAAATGAAAACAAATCTTGTGCACATTCGTAAATGATTTTGTAAGTTAGTTAAATTGATTCGATATTATTCAGTAATCAATTGCTGACTATATAAAACATATTTTTTGGGTTAGAAACCATCTATCTAATTTGTTATAAATAAAATATGATAGAACCATTGATTTCAGATATTATCACAGTACCTTTTTTAAATATACCAAATCGAATTGAAATAATTTTACTTGTGACACATTAGTTCGTTTACAGTGCATATGAAGTATTAATATGTTGACATCACATATTATTATTTCGGTTTTATTGTTTCTATTTTACTATATTACGGCTTTTGCTGTAACTGAAGTCATGTGAAAAAATCATATTAGTTTAGGTGTAATTAAACTCATGTAAAAAAAATCATATCAGAAAAAATGAAAACTAATCTTGTGCACATTCGTAAATGATTTTGTAAGTTAGTTAAATTGATTCGATATTATTCAGTAATCAATTGCTGACTATATAAAACATATTTTTTGGGTTAGAAACCATCTATCTAATTTGTTATAAATAAAATATGATAGAACCATTGATTTCAGATATTATCACAGTGCCTTTTTTTAAATATGTCAAATCGAATTGAAATAATTTTAGTTGTGAAACATTTCTTCGTTTACAGTGCAATATGAAGTATAATATGTTCACATCACATTTTTATTCACCAATTAATAATGCCAAGTAAATTTAGTTCCAAGAAAACTTTAATTTATAAATAATTAAAAATATATTTTAAAATATTAAAATATTCACACCTTGAAGACTGAAAGACTAAGTTCTCCAAGTATAATCAGAACCAGGTAATCTTGGGTACGACTCATCGTAGTTATTTGCTAGTAGGGGAGTGAATGTTGTTTTAAAAAATTTAAAAAAGGGATGATGTTTTAGTTCGCATTCTATATGAACTTGCATGGGAAATAAAGCACTTTTTAAAGATATTCACAAATTGCGCGATGGGGTAGATTTGGCCACGGCTATTTTACATAATATTTATTTTATATTTAATCAACTTATATTTATATTGTTATATAAAATATAAATATAAAAAATAGATATGAAATATTTGTATAAAATTATCAATAAAATATGAAATATTAATAGATTTGTAATGGTGAGTATACAGTCGTTTTCTGATTCTATGTTCTATTGTGTTGTGAATATTGAAATTTTTTTGAGTATTAAATTTGTAGGTAAGTTTTAGAAACGCACAATATTTCAATGCAAAGAAAATACAGACTTATAGTTTCATTGTTTAATATGTACACAAAATTTATAACAGGCAGTCAAGAATTAAATAAATACTTAAATCTTAAATATTTACATTACGAGTAGATTACCATCCGTAGTTGGTGGCGTAGCCGAGGGAAGGAGAAGAGTAGGACACATGAGCAACTGGAGCGGCAACGCCAACGGTCTTGGTTACAATTGGGGAGGAGTAGGCGGCTACTGGAGCAGCGTAGTGTCCGGCAGAGTAACCACCATAATGTCCGGTGGAGTAGGCTACTGGGGCGGCGTAGTGTCCGGACGAGTAAGCTACGGGGGCGGCGTATGAGTGTCCAGCGGAGTAAGCCACAGGGGCGGCGATGGCCTTAGCGTAGGTGGCCACTGGTGCGGCGTATGCGGACTTGGTGATGGTGGAGGTAGAGTAAGATGTGGCTACTGGTGCTACGGCCTTAGCGACGACTGGGGCGGCATAGTGTCCAGCGGAGTAGGCTACTGGAGCGGCGTAGTGTCCGGAAGAGTAGGCTACTGGGGCGGCGTAGTGTCCGGAAGAGTAAGCTACTGGGGCAGCGATGGTTTTAGCTACAATTGGAGCTGAAGCGATGCTGGAGTGAGCGTAGGAGACGGCTGGGGCGGCGGAGTAGGCTACAGCTGGGGCGGCGATGGTCTTGGCGTAGGTGGCTACTGGTGCGGAGTAGGCTACGGGGCTTGCGTAGTGTCCGGACGAGTAAGCTACTGGGGCTGCGTACGAGTGTCCAGCGGAGTATGCTACTGGGGCGGCGTATGAGTGTCCTGAGTAGGCAAGTGGGGCGGCATAACCATGACCGTATCCAGAGTAGGCGATGTCTCCAGCGCTAGCCACAGCCAAAGCGGCGCAAAGTACTACAAGCTAAAAATGTAAAAAAATATATAAATCAATTATGAATTGCAAATGCAATAATCTGTGCTTACCTTGAATGCCATTTTAGATATTTGTGTGGTTATTCTGTGTGAATATGGTTTACTGTCTTCACTGTCTGAGTATATATACTGGGCATCCGATAAATGGGAGGGGTCCCCTCCAAATAAATTCAAAGTCAAGAATTCACTTTCATTGATATTTTAACATTTTTATGGACCATAATTATAATTATCGGGCACACGGACACATATCTTCAGAGCGATGCATTCTCGAGACCGCAAACGAGTTACACATACAAAAGTGCAATTTTATATACCAATGGACCTGCATTACGAAACGTGCATTTCTAACCCAAGTTAAAATTGCTTCGAAATGAAATGCAATTTAAACCCACGAAAGTGAAATTAAACTCTGGGTGTGATTCACTTTAAGCAATGTACTTTTTTCTTCTTCAAAACCACTTAAGCAACTTAATACCTGTAAGTTAATACGTTTTCAAGATTTCCTACTTACTACTTACTACTGTAATTATATCTGACTAGTTAGTACGTGGCATATAAATGAGTAAGTCAAAAAATTTAAGAATATTAAAAAAAATAATGTAATAACATGTTCTAGGTTCTATTTATTTCTATAGAAGATCTGATTAACTTGAATATTTATCTATTGCGGATATTTTTCATTCTCAATTCCGGAAAATATATATTTTTTTATATTAGCATTATTTCTACGGCAAGAAGATAAAATGAAATTCACTCGCCAGCATCACTATGCAAAACAAAATATTTTATCAAATCAATACCTACAAATAATTGTGATAGCTTGCACCCAAGTTAAACTGGCCCTGATTATACATATATGTATAGTCAATGGCTTACGTAATCGAGAGAATGATAAATCGCATACTTAATGGAAAGAAAACATAAATTCATATAGATAAGCTTACAAATTTTAATGAGTCTGTATTAAATCTTTGATCTTCACTTTAATATACAGGGTGGCCCACTTATCCTCGCTCGGACCATTGCTGATAGACTATTGAAAATTTAAGAAAAAATCTGATTGGAAGTTATTTGACACGTGATGCGCTACTTTTTAAAAATTAATTTCGAGTATACAGAGTGTACCATAAATACGGGACACAAAATTTGCTCTCTTTTTAAAATGGACCACCCTGTATATTCTTTCATTTTTAGAATCTACCTTATCTGAGCTTCACAAATCATATTTATTTCTTGAGATCAGATGCAACGTTGCCAAATAATTCACATTTAAATCAAATTTAACGAAAAATCATGGACGTGGAAAAAAATTCAACAAAACCTTATTATAAGAGATCAATGAAAGAATCTGCGTATGAAAGTACCCTAGCATGGTGCCAAAACATACACAATATTTTGAGTCACCTAGAATACACAGGGTGTTCTGAAACAACGATCGAATTTTGCTATTTTCAAATGGCTAAAACTATTTTTTTTCTTCAAATAGAACACCCTGTATATAGCATCACATTCTGAGTACTCATCTCATGACCTATTCAAAGGTAGCATAAGGACTGTAATCTAATAATACTTTTTAATCAGTAAATAACGATCAATCTCAGTTTCAGCCATTTGAAAATAGAAAACTTCGATCGTTGTTTCAGAACACCCTGTGTATTTAACGTGACTCCAAATATTGTGTATGTTTTGGCACATTGCTAGGGTACTTTCATACGCAGATTCTTTCATTGATCTCTTATAATAAGGTTTTGTTGAATTTGTTTCCACGTCCATGATTTTTCGTTAAATTTGATTAAATTGTGAAGGGCTTCTCAAGCTCAAGGGCTTCTTTTATCTAACTAATTGTTGATCGCCCGGTATAATATAATATAATATAGTATAATATAATATAATATAATATAATATAATATAATATAATGTAATATAATACAATATAATATCATATAATATTAAAAATAAAATAAGTTAATTTGTGAGTATTACATAAATTTACTTTGTTTGATAATGATTACGTAAGTAGTCGAAACTATAGTCACAAATAAATAAATTTATGTGAAACTCACAGAGTAACTTGTTTCATTTATAATTGATAAAATGTACCACGAAGTAAACGCCACCACAATTCAAAATAATGTAATATAATATTATGTTTAATATGATATTTTAGTAATCTCAAACATATTCACGTTAGAACAATTAACTGTCATATTTCTATAAATATTCATTTACGTTGCATATTTCTTGAAAGCTTAATTATAAATTCTGCATTAAAATCCCGCTGTAATAATGCGATGATACGTTTTTTTAATACAAATCTGTTAATTTATGGTGCATTTTTGGCTTTTCGATTCTTTTATTACCTTGCTGCATTAGTCTCCCATGCGCTTGGTTCTTAAATATTTATAATTACTAACAGTGAAAGTTAGCGTCCTTAACTTTACGGGTTTCACTGTATCCCAATTTAAATGCTTGTCAAAAGGTGCATTGTTACATCTGGTAAATATAGCCGGATCATTGGTACATATGCAATATAAGTTATTGTGTTGTTATTACCACAAACTAAATGCGACTGGTCAAACTAGTATTTGTAATATATGAAGTAATAACGTATTATAATAAGTTGAACTACACACGTTTTGAATAAATATAATATTAATGGTAATAATAATTTAGAGATATGAAAAACATAAAATTAATATATATTTTTGTAGCCTGTACTTTATGGAATATTATCAAAAAGTGAAATAAAATAAATTTAAAAGTGTATGGATTCATGCCTGAGTTGAATGATATAAATGTAAAGAATTATGCACTATCAGTCTTAACAATTTAAAATTGTAACATTGGTATGTGCATGGGAATTACTTCCGCGGATAACTGGATACCGGTTTCGGCCTAATTGGGTCTCATCAGTCCAGTTCAGTGCATAGTTAATCCATTTTTCAAACGAGAGATGGCGCTTACATGTCCCTATCTCACAATACTATCACAGTGTCACTTTATGAATATGAATGTGCATTTCGGACTGGACTGGGCTAATGATACCCAATTAAGTCGAAACCGGTCTCCAGTTGTGAGTGGAGGTAATTCCCAAATGCACATTCCAATTTTATAATTCTAAATTGTTAAATCTGTGAGTGGATAATTCTTAATATACCTGGTGATTCAAGTTTTATTACCAGGCCAAAAATGGCGACTTCTAATTTAAATAAAAAAATCCAAAATTATTACACATGTTTAGATACTGATGAAGCCCAATCTGACAAATAAAAAAAATAATTTTAAGCATCCGGTAGTTTATACGTTATTTCACAAAAAAATCGTATATTTATTTATATAGTTTTTGTCAGAACATACTTTAATGCTATTCCAAACATCCCAGTGTAATCAAACAAATCAAACATCAAAGTCAAACAAATTGCACCGATTATTGAATTAAATGAATTTTGATATTGCAACAGTAAGATTTATTACTAAATAGTAAAAGATGACGGGTGCTACCAGTAATAGGCCCTATAATGGATTTTATGGGTTTTATGATAGGGCCGTACCCAATCCGTCCTGCAAGGCCCGTTCAACCCACGGGCGACTGGCGGAATCATAAAAAGTAATAAAACGTTCCAACCGCCCCTCCGCAATCAATGCTTTGTAGGGCTCTTGACTTACAAAATCATAAATCATACCGAGGAAAGTTGGCCAGTAATGTAAAAAATGCTTTAATTTGAAATCTAATCATTTTCGTTAAATTTTGATTTCATAAATGGGTTCTATGAATAAAATAAAACAGTTTATAGCAAAAATAACGACAGAGAATTTTGCCCGAAAAGAGTTTTTGTAATTTTATAACCCTCTATATAATAATATCGAAAAAGTCAAACTACCTTTCCGTAGATTAGTATCAGAGTCTGTATAAATCCAAATTTTCCATTCTTCCATAGGCAATTCCAAATGCCTAAAAAACCCACGGTAATAAAACTTGAATCACCCGGTATAAAATAAATTTACTTTGTTGATATCACTTAAATGTAAAGCGTAAGTAGTAATAACATATTAAATTTGTATAATTTAATTTAATGCAATAATAAGTGACCCATATAGTAACAATAATAATTTAGAGGTACAGATAAAGTTTCTTAGCAAGAATGTCTATGTTCAGGTTCGCGGTTCAAACCCGGAATAAAGTATATTGCAATTATTATGACTCTTCCTTCGCAAGGTATTGGGCAACCAGCGAGGCTTTTTGAGTTATCAAACATCCTAAAACAGAGGTTCCCGCTACTATTTAAACTACAGGTGCCTTGTATTCGTATAAATAATGCACGCGAGGAAGCACGCGTCACTAACGTCTCGAACTATATAATGTACTTAAAGAACAAATCATAATAAAATTAATAGCAAAATTATGAAATAGCCTAGGCTCAATTTGTATAAATTATATGAAAATTATAATAATTCCTGAATAGAAACAAAATAGTTGTTCAATATAACGATGTTGTCATATTTTTGAGTATGGACCTTTACACATACTAAGTTTAAGTAAATCAAATTGGGCAATTATGATATGGATGCACCTTTTTGATTGTCAAATCAAATCAAATCATTTATTTGCATGTTGCCATCAGTAACAAAATATACATAGATAGACACGCGCATACATACACATACAGACACACCTATATATATATATATTTACAGTGGATATGTAAGTCGAGGTTTATCTTAAATCTAAGTTAAAATCTTAATGTACGTCAGAAAAAACATAGTCAGTGCGATAAAATACATATCAGTATCACATAGATTACAATCTGAGTTTTCCACAACGATCCGTTTTCTTCTACTTACAAAAAAGGTGCGTAAATATCTCAAAAGTAGAAGATAACTGGTGAATACAGAAAACTGAAACTTGGTAGTAACAAAGGTGCTAATTTGTAAAACTAAAACTTTGTTAGATTCCAGAAGGGAGCGTCCGTTGCATACCCTTTTCATATCTAACAAAGTATAATTTTTTTAAATTAGTTCATTTTTCTTCTGATTTTATATGGACGCACCTATTAAGTTTGAGATTGAGTTTTCTGTATTGACAAGTTTTCTTCGACTTTTGTGATATGGACGCACCTTTTTTGAATGTAAAATTCTAAGCTTTCCAACTTAGTTTCTTCTTATTTCCTTCTGATAACATATTATGTTAAGAGAAGGTAGTACATATAAGTCAAAAGATGAGTTATGCGGTCGAAGTCTTGGCCAGTACTCATGTAGTATGGTTCGATTAGATGTATTGTGTGTGTGTCTGTTGTAATTATATTTTTCTACAGTGGTTTAGTTGGCGTGGGCTATTTCAGATTATATTAGGTTAGGTAGGTTTAAGTTTTTAATTAATTACTCGGTGTTGCCTAAGATTTGTACTGGGTTAAAAAGTGCTATTTGTTAAGAACTAATAGTGAGTAAAGAACATATTGCAATTTGCTATAATGATAAGTAACAAAGATATTGTAAAATTAAAAATTATAATATAAATGAGAAAAAAAAATTGAATCTAAATTCTAAAGTTACGGTTTCAATCCAATACAACGAAATATTAAAGATATCACATTATACGCAAAATTATCGGTTTTTGTGACGTTGTTAGAAATTGATGGTAATACAACAAACAAAAAATCGAAAGAGATATTATTAAAAAAAGAAATTGATGTGGGCTGCACATTCTATGTATATTCATTCATATGGCATACATATGCAATTTAAGTTTTATATTTAGTAAAATTTTGTCTCGAACTAGTAATAACATGATTTAACGTAAAGCTTTATCTAGCCTCACCTCACGTAACGTAACATTATTTTGATATACATTATTATGATTTCCATTTGTGTATTATGAAATTGAGTTATAAGATATTATTAAAAATAGAAATTGATGTGGGCTGCACATTCTATGTATATTCATTCATATGACATACACATGCAATTTAAGTTTTATAATTAGTAAAATTTTGTCTCGAACTAGTAATAACATCATCTAACGTAAAGCTTTATCTAGCCTCACCTCACGTAACCTAACATTATTTTGACA
This sequence comes from Othius punctulatus, assembly GCA_951805005.1. Classification (NCBI taxonomy): domain Eukaryota; kingdom Metazoa; phylum Arthropoda; class Insecta; order Coleoptera; family Staphylinidae; genus Othius; species Othius punctulatus. The sequence goes on along the minus strand of OX638141.1, from coordinate 45,497,025 downwards.
TACATTATTATGATTTTCATTTGTGTACTATGAAATTGAGCTATAAGGTCAGCCATAAATTTAGGAATCAGCGAATATTTAAATGTTTTGATGTTTTAGATAAGGTAAACAGCACTCAACTTTAACAAATAGAATCCTAACTATCTGAGCTAACCGGTGCAAACTTCTTCCTCTTCTTCTTCATTATTTTCTTCTCCTCCTTGTTTTCTTTATCTTTTTCTTTTTCCTTTTCTTCATTATCTCCTTCGTTTATCTCCTCCTTTTTCGTTATTTTCTCCTCCTCCTTTTCTTCTACTTCTTCTTTTCCTTTCCTTTTACCTAACATTTACCGAATACTACTATTTTATGAACTATATAGTAAATACTTTAAGTGAGTATTGTTTTAGCTAACGTAACCCGATCTAATCTAGTTATACTAACGCTATCTCATCTGATTTTACTTAATATCACTTACAGCCCGAGATATTATTTATATAATATCTAATATAACCTTCCATTTACTTGGAACTTATCTGAGAAAACCGGTGCAAACTTCTTCTTCTATTTCTTCTTTTTCTTCATTATTTTCGCCTCCTCCTTGTTTTCTTATTCTTCTTCCTCTTCTTCATTATCTCCTCCTTTTATCTTTTTTCGTCATTTTCTCCTCCTCCTTTTCTTCTACTTCTTCTTTTCCTTTCCTTTTAATGAACATTTATCGAATACTACAATTTAATGAACTATACACCAAATACTATAAGTGAATATTGTTTTAGCCAACGTAACCGATCTAATCTTGTTGTACTAACGCTATCTCATCTTGATCTTACTTAACCTCACTTACAGCCCGAGATATTATTTATATAATATGTAATATAACCTTCCATTTAATACAAGAAGTGATTAGAACAAGACAATAATTAATTTAAAAAAAAAACATAAGTAAATCACAGTTACATTTCTTCGTAGGTACGTGGGATTAGGATCATTTAAAACCAAGTAGCCCATAAACCTTGTTATAAGAACCGAATCCGATTAATTAATTAATACATGTCAAAGATTTATTAATAGCGAAATGAATCATAACGTCTGGCTTACAGCGGCAATTAATGATTTTCCTAATCGCTACTTTCCCCAACGACGCGTACTAAACGCGTTCGATGTAAACTGGATTACAGTTTTCATGCAAGTGACATGAAAATTTAATCGCATCCTTGGCACATATTATGAGGTGCATTAATTTAACGTGCTCTCTGCAATATTACGGTTAATTCCGTTATCTAAAAATCTGACATTAAGCGCGTTCGAGTGCCAATAAATCAGACGATAAAATCTTCACCGAGAAGCTTTTTTACAGTGCTTTGAATTTATGTTAATCCAGAAACGTACCGAGTTATATAACCAGAAGTTACAGCGTAATGCGTTATTGAAGTAATTACTTTTATGACCATGGGAGTATGCACTTTAGTAGGAAAATATTCTTTGTGGACGAAAGATTAATGTTTAATAATGTTTCAAAATATTATTACCGTATTCATTATTTTTACGAGCAGAAAATTAAAACTAATAATTTTAGAAGTAGCTCTAAAAATAGTGTAAAAGTGTTTCAAAGCCACGTCACCCCACGAATGTATTCGAAAGAATGTGAAGATTGCGTTGCTGTGATTTACAACATTTTGAGCGTAACCAGTAGTTTCAATAAACTTGGATAGATAGTTCTTGCACTGATGGATTGTTAAAAATAGTGCTGTAATTATTTTAACTCTCTCAACATCAGTGGGATAATGTGATAATGACAATTTAGTAAAAAGTAAATTGAATTTAACGTTACACAAAGGTTAATTGCAGATTAGATAACATACATTTTTTTATTCCAATCTATTATATATTCGCATATTTGTGCAAGAATAAATTATTATCAAAATGTCACATATTTTGACCCCGAAACTACAAAATGTGTATTAATAATTTAATGGCTTGTAGATGTTAGTATTTCATATGATTCGTTTCAACGTGCTTTCGAGTATTACTTTATTGCCCAATGCCAATAGTACCATTATAGCTCGCATACTGCTTTAAGCACATTGACTTGGGGTCAATGTGACAAATGATGAATTTAGTAACAATCAAAAGTTATTAAAAATAAAGATTTGATTTAGATTGAGTATTTTCTGCTCAGTGCATACAATTTTGTCACGCACCTGGCCATAAGAGCCACCTCACGCACTTCATACCAAGTACCTATTATGGGCAAGTAGATGTACACATTTCTGCCAGTGATTAATTGGAATGATTTTCACGATTTTTGGAATATTTATGCAAATTAATTAAGGTTATGAACCAAAAACAATACCCCAGTTTCATGTCAACACGAAACTCGTGACGAAAACTTGTGGAGACTTGTATTCAAAACAAGTTTGTTTTCATGCAGCACATTCGCTTCTTTCACTCTCTTTAGCTTTCGGTTTTGTTGTCCTGCGTTTCCAAACATGCAAGTCACCGTTACGTTCTGCACGACTAATTTCTCTTCAGGTTGCGTAATCGCGTAGCATTGACATTGAACTTATTTAGAGCCTTGGTCGGCCTTAATCCTTCGCAGGAACGCGACGCTGTTTTCTAGTGTTGAACGAGAAAGTGCTGGAAATTGGCAATTATGGTTCCACTATTGTAAGCGAATTTTTTTTTACGTTCTTCAATGGCGACCTCTTTCTGCAGCTTTGGCTAATTAGAGTGGCCATGACGAGACATACCATACTTAGAAATGATGGAAATGGATTTTACGTGATCCATATAGTGCTCTTAGTATTGCATAAATATATTGGAAAACATGGAAGAAAACTTGGAACTTACATTAGAAATATTCGAAAACTAATACGTACCGGTTTAGCTTAGAATAACTATATTAAATTAGGTTGTAATGATGATTTATTTTCGAAACACATGAAATATGTTTCATTCATAATGTAAATAATATTGAATATCCTCTTACGGAATTTGATCATTGATTTTTGTTGCTTAGGTTCTTTGGTCCGTTCAGTAAATAGTTGATTTATTACGATTAAAGAATTGCACTTACACTACTATACAGTTAGCATCTATGATCTTGTTAGGATATTTCAAGCGTTCGATTAAATTTGTTTACAATTTATTTTAAACGAACGCCAAATATATTTTTTTTTATAACTTAAAATATTTGTACATTCGGATATCATCTCCGTAGATAACTGGAGATCGGTTTCAATCTGATGGGTCGATGAGTCCAGTACGTCCAAACAATTACACCGGCTGTGTTTTTATTTTAAGTTGTAATATTTGGATTTGTTTTTACTTTCCTCGCGTATGTGTTGTGCAATTTATAGTCGTTCGATAAACAATGTGTAATTGCTTGCTAATTGTAAGTAATGCAAGGGGTAATTGCATCGGCCCTGTTTTGATATATAATAAACGTTTTTTATATATTTTTTTTTGTATCTTACTCCGCCTCCTTTATAAGTTGGCCAATGCGTTTAATGAGTGTAATTATTTTACGAGGTAATTGCAGGTTGGGGAAATTAGTTCGCGGTGCAGTTTGCAAATATATTGTTACACGCTATAAGATTAATCGCACTACTTAGAAAAATGTATGAGTCTCTTCAAATTGTGGGCAGCGCTTATGAAATAGAATTGTTTTATATGCTAGCCTATAGTACGCTTTAGGATTGATTGCGTGTTGATTTATAAAAACGTGTGAGACTTTTTCAACGTAGGCATGAGCTATTAAATATAGTCATGCAATAGTTAAATTGTTAAAGGATTCCAATAACACACTCAGGGAATTTCAATTAAGTCTCCCAATGAAAATCGTGAAATATAACGGTGTGATAAATTTGAAAACGAGAGATAACATAGTGATATATAAGAGAGTGGAAGATTAGAGAGTGAAAGATAACCGTAGGAGAAATTAGAGAGTCGGTGCTAACATAATGATATATAAGATACTGGATACTGGAATGGTTGAGCTTCAGGTAACAGTAGGAGAAACTAGAGACTGGGAAATAACATAGTGGTATCTAAGAGACTGGGATATAAAAGAGAGAGATAAAAGAGAGTAGCAGATAAGACACCAGACCATGCAATAGAGAGTAAGAGATACGATATTTAGATATTTTGAGCCTGATAGACCAGCCACGTATAGAAAATAGAGTAAAAGATAATATTGTGAGAGATACGATATGTTGAGATTTTGGGCCTGATAGACCAGCCACGTGTAGAAAATAGAGTAAAACATAATATTGTGAGACATAATATAATTAAATACTAAAGAGTGTGAGATAACAGAGCTTGTTATAAAAAATTGACGAATAAAATGCGACGAGATCAGAGAAGATTTCGATATTCGAGCCTGCGAGATTAGAGACTCCAGTATAGTAGAGTGAGATATAATAGAGATAAATATCAGAGAGTGAGAAATAACAGAGTTTAAGATTAGCGAATGGTAGTTAAGAGAGTGAGATAATACAGTGAAAGATTGGAGATTCAGAGATATAATATTGAGAGATGAGCTAGTGAGACAATAGACAGTTCCAAATATCGTGATATAGTTCATGCCAGATAATATGTCACATTTTACATAAAACCGAAGTCCCTCCTCTGACTTGTAGGATTGATCAATAAAAAAGAAAATTCGTGCCTTGGAGCATCCTAGTTTATTGAGATACGATAGTCATCTTAAAGTTCGTGACTAATGCGGTTGTTTATTCCAAAGCACTTCATTTCTAAAGGTTCAAGATAAAAGACCAGACCATGTAATATAGAGTGAGAGATACGATATTTAGAGATTTTGAGCCTGATAGACCAGCCACGTATAGTAAATAGAGTAAAAGATAATATTGTGAGAGATACGATATGTAGAGAGTTTGAGCCTGATAGACCAACCACATGTAGAAAATAGAGTAAAAGATAATATTGTGAGACATAATATATTTAAATACTGAAGAGTGTGAGATAACAGAGATTGATATAAAAAATTGACGAATAAAATGCGACGAGATCAGAGAGTGAGACGCACAAAATTTAGATATTCGAGCCTGCGAGATTAGAGGCTTCAGTATAGTAGAGTGAGATATAATAGAGATAAATATTAGAGAGGGAGAAACAACAGAGTTTAAGATTAGCGAATGGGATTACGAGAGTGAGGTAATACAGTGAAAGATTGGAGATACAGAGATATAAGATTGAGAGATGAGACAGTGAGATAATGGACAGTTCCAAATATCTTGATATAGTTCATGCCAGATAATATGTCACATTTTACATAAAATCGAAGTCCCTCCTCTGACTTGTAGGATTGGTCAATAAAAAAAAATCATCTCTTGGAGCATCCTAGTTATTGAGATACGATAGTCAGCTTAAAGTCCCCGAGTAATGAGGTTGTTTATTCCAAAGCACTTCATTTGTAAGGGTTCAAGATAAGAGACGAGACCATGTAATAGAGAGTGAGAGATACGATATTTAGAGATATTGAGCCTGATAGACCACCCACGTATAGAAAATTGAGTAAAAGATATTATTGTGAGAAATACGATATGTAGAGATTTCGAGCCTGATAGACCAGCTACATGTAGAAAATTGAGTAAAATATATTATTGTGAGAAATGCGATATGTAGAGATTTTGAGCCTGATAGACCAGCTACGTGTAGAAAATAGAGTAAAAGATAATATTGTGAGACATAATATAATTAAATACAAGAGGGTGAGATAACAGAGCTTGATATAAAAAACTGACGAATAAAATGCCACGAGATCAGAGAGTGAGATGCACAAGATTTCGTTATTCGAGCCTGCGAGATTAGGGACTCCAGTATAGTAGAGTGAGATATAATACAGATAAATATTAGAAAGTGAGAAATGACAGAGTTTAAGATTAGCGAATGGGAGTTAAGAGAGTGGGGTAATACAGTGAAAGATTGGAGATTCAGAGATATAAGATTGAGAGATGATATAGTGAGACAATGGACAGTTCCAAATATCATAATATAGTCCATGCGAGATAAGATGTCACATTTCACATCTCATGGAGCATATCATGGATGCACCTCTTGGAGCATCCTACTTTATTGCGATACGATAGTCAGCTTAAAGTCTCCGAGTAATATGGTTGCTTATCCAAAGCACTTCATTTCTAGCGGTTCAAAGTAATAAATTTACGATTTATGGCTGTATGGTTAAAGATAAAGATAAATATACTTAAGAGAGGAGAGGGAGAGAGAGAGAGAGAGAGAAATATTATTTTCCACTGTGTCTTCATCAAAATCTTCACAACTTTATGAAAATAGAAAACATCCTGAGCTATGAGGTAATGGAAATATGTTTATGCATTCGTATATTATATATTAATTAATTAATTAATTAATAATTATATTAATTAATTAATTAATTAATTATATATTATATATACGAGGTTTGTCCGGAAAATACGTATAAAAGTGGAATAATAACTTTATTTTACAATTATTCAGGTATTTCAATATGGTGTCCTTCAAAGTACTCCCCCTGAGACAAGATGCACTTCTGCCAACCCCTTTTCCACTGTTGATAAGATCGCTGAAAGTCTTCAGTTGTGAGGCACTTCAGTTGCCGTGTCGTTGCTGCCTGATGGCTTCCACATCCCTCAAGTGCCGCCCCCGAAGCACCATTTTGCATTTTGGGAATAGGATGAAGTCGCAAGGGGCTAAATCGGGAGAATAAGGCGGGTGTTCTATCACGGTGATTGAGCTTCGGGCCAAAAAGTCACGCACAACGAGAGACGTGTGAGCATTTTCGCGCACATTTTTTTCATTTCAAGTTTTTCAGTCAGAATTTCGTGGACGATTGTTTTGGGGATTGATAAATCCTCAGCTATAATTCTGATTGTCAATCGGCGGTCTTTAAGAACACAAACCCGAATTCGTTCAACATTTCCATCAGAACTCTATGTGCCTTTTTAACCACTTGTTGACGGTAGGTTACTTCAGAGAATTGTCTCCGTAAACTTGTTTCAAACATTCAAAAATCTCACGGCCATTCTTGCCTAGCTTTGCAAGAAACTTGATGTTTATGCGCTGTTTCTCAATCAGAGAGAGTTCCATGCCGACGGGAGCTAAAAAAGGGTTACTTTCAACAAGCAGACGTAAACTCCTACTTACTCGCAGAGCGCTCTGTCTCGAACTGAGCCTTGAGGGGATTGCATAGCGAGGGGGGACCACCTGGCCGCCCCTCCACAACGCCTTGACACATCGCCACGAATTTTTTATACGTATTTTCCGGACAAACCTCGTATATTATGCATTCATATGTAGGGTAATAAAACAGTTTTGTTTTAAAAACTAGTTAATTAAAACAAAAAGGTTTTATTACCCTACACCTGACAGTGCAGAAACATATTTCCATTGTATATTCAGGTGCTAAAATTTGTGCTTCTAAAATAGACAAAGTCCATGGATTAACTGACAAAGAATTATTAAACTGCCGTAACCATTGTTGAGATTTTTTCATAAAATCATCAAATATATCTGTTTTGATCCAAGAAATCAATCAACACAAATTTTAAGGAAATTTTTAATAATTTTATTTCCAGAAGTCCATTCTAAAAGCCATCTAACTGACTCAACTCTACTCTATTTTCCTTGGAAAAAAAAACCCTAAATTAGTTTCATTAGATGATTGAATGGTATTGCTCAAACGTGGCGACCTTTAAAAAATATTAAGTTGACTGATTTCGGAGGTTTAAATATCAATAATTTTTGGCAAAACAATCCAAGATAAAATCAAGCAATGATTCGTTAATGTTCCCTATATTTAATTTCCGTAACCGTTAAAAGAGTTTTTTCTGGTGATGGGTATAATCGAATGATTTTAATTATCGAATTATGCGAAAACGAATTATTGTAATAGTCGAATTGTAAATCATTCTATTTAAAATCATTCATAATTCGATTTTCACGAATGATAATCCGAATGATTTCACCAATGACAAGAATGATTCTAGAATGAAAAATTCTAGAATCTGTCCCCAAAAACAGATAGGTTAGTTAGGTTAGGTTTTATATATTTTTGATGCGGGAATTTTTCCGGGCGTCCCCAAATACAGGTAGGTTGGTTACGTCTAACCTACGTCACGACGCCTGTGCATAATAAGTACTACTATTTGTTATGGTTTTTGAGGCCATTGCAGATAACAACAGACTGAGAGGTTGCTTAGGTTAGGTTAGGTTTGACTAATGTATGTTTTTTTTCCGGGCGTCACGACGCCGGATCTCACGGCAGCAGATTAAGGTATAGATGGAGGTGGTAGATGAAAGAGGTATAGAAACTGTCCTAGCTCCGTTGTTCATTCTGTCGCTATCAGAAAACTCCGACCAGCTCTATTTATATTTGGATAAAAAAGAATTATTTTCGCGGATGGCAATTCGAATGATTTTACCGAACGATAATCCGAAAGATTTTTACGATTGATAATCCGAATGATTTTAGCGAATAATAATCCGAATGATTTTCACGAATGATAATCCGAATGATTTTCACGATTGATAATCCGAATGACTTTAGCGAATAATAATCCGAATGACTTTCACGAATGAAAATCCGAATGATTTTAGCGAATAATAATCCGAATGATTTTACCGAATGACAATTCGAATGATTTTACCGAATAATATTCCGAATAATGTTCACGAATGATGATCCGAATGATTTTAACGATTAATAATCCGAATGATTTTACCGAATGCTACTCCGAATGATAATCTGAATGATTTATTTTCACGAATGATAATCCGAATTATTTTAATAACCATATTAATCCGAATGATACCAATAATCAAATTAGCCCATCACTAGCTTTTTTTCTGAGATAAACTTGATAAAAGTTCGCAACCAACTGTGACCTGAAACACTGACTGAAATTTTGCACACCAAACAATAACTGAAAAATTAAACGAGTTATCCTATTGATAATGAGTTCCAATAAGTGGATATTTAATAAATAAATAACGTTTGTGTTCTGTTTAGGTTAGGATAGGTTAGGTTATATGAATATTTATTAAAATAAAAATGTCCATGTTAGTTCCTGTTTCTTCTTAGTGTGCCTTATGCATTCTAGATGTTAGCGATCATCATTACTATTTGGACTTTGTCTACTGGTTTTCAGAACAATTGCAGTGAGGTCATTCCACACCACTGGTGCAGATTTTAAAGCCGAATACGAATGATTTTTACGATTGATAATCCGAATTATTTTAGCGAATAATAATCCGAATGATTGTCACAAATGATAATCCAAATGATTTTAGCGAGTAATAATCCGAATGATTTTACCGAATGATAATTCGAATGATTTTACCGAATAATATTCCGAATAATGTTCACGAATGATGATCCGATTGATTTTAATGAATAATAATCCGAATGATTTTACCGAATGCTAATCCGAATGATAATTTGAATAATTTATTTTTACGAATGGTAATCCGAATTATTTTAATAATCATATTAATCCGAATGATACCTATACTAGAATTAGCCCACCACTAGTTTTTTCTGAGAACAACTTGATAAAAGTTCGCAACCAACTGTGACCTGAAACACTGACTGAAATTTTGCACAACGAACAATTACTGAAAAATTAAACGTGCTTGAGTTATCCTATTGATAATAAGTTCCAATAAGTGGATATTTATTAAATTAAAAACGTTTGTGTTCTGTTTAGGTTAGGATAGGTTAGGTTATATGAATATTTATGAAAATAAAAATGTCCATGTAAAATAAAAATGTCCATTTTGTTTCTTCTTAGTGTGCCTTATCTATTCTAGATGTTAGCGATCATCATTACTATTTGGACTTTGCCTACGGGCTTTCGGAACAATTGCAGTGAGGTCATTCCACACCAGTGATGCAGATTTTAAAACCACGAAATTGGTCTACTTCTGGGGATCTTCTTCTAGGACCTTTCCTCTAGAGTCTAGAATCAGTTAGAGTATTCTGTATCTCTCCGTATGCCTCATAACGAGTCATAAGAATTCCAGCTTCCTGACCTTGACTGCAATTAGTATTTTCCGTTTCGTTCCCATTCTCTGCAGAATCTCCTCATTGCTCACGTGGTTAATCCATGATACCTTGAGGATGCGCCAAAATGTCCATGTCCAGCTCGATATTTTCAATTTTTGTTTCACTTTCCTTGGATAGTGTCCAGAATTAGACTTCGTAAAATAGAGTCGAGAAAACGTAGAATCTCAGCATTCTTATCTTCAGCTGCATGGTCATGTCTTGGCTGGTGAGCACTTTTTTCATTTGAGCGAAAACATCTCTTGCTCTTTAAATTCTACACTTTATTTCTATGATGTGATCCCAGAGTTTATTTATACAGGTACACAGATAAGGATACTTGCCCAATTCGTGTTATGTCAAGAACCTGTGTTTCTAGTGGTGTTGTATTTTTACTCATAAGCATATATTTTGTTTTATTTAATTTTAGATTAAGTCTTTATTTTTCGCTTGTCGATCTGATCTTTTCCACCGTCGCCTGTAGTTTCCTGTTTAGGTTAAGTTAAGTTTGAATTTAGGAAGATTTTATATTTGATTTTATAATTATCTTACAATTGTACATAAAATTGGTTTCACTGTATTGTTTTTAATATACATTTCGTCGGCTTGGTGTTACAAGGTTGCATGTAACATTTTTTAAATTTTTAATTCTATAGCTTTGCAGGGCTATATGTTTTCAAAGCTGGACCTTACAACTTGTTGGAAGATTAAAATTCGATCATTGGGAACCTGTGATAAAAACATATCTATTGACAGTGCAAAATTTATCATTTTTTGATATAGCAAACATATTTAAAATCCTTTTTCCCAAATTTACAAATTTGCACATACAACCTTGTAACATTAAACCGACGACTTGTTAACTGCATGTATGTTATTTATAAGGCCTTATATAACCTAAAAATGTCATTATTACACTTGCGAAGTTAGTTATGAATTTCTACGGAGATTTTTGGTGCCGTTTTACGGATTTCGTAAAAATTCATCTGGAAACTCTGTATGGCCCCCGTTGAGAACTATTGCTCTAGAATATCGTACACGGCTTAATTAGGATAATTGGAGTAATTCGAGCGACTTGAGCCTACACAGATTAATCGACCAGCATGCATGTTAATATTTGCCATATGCAGCTGCTACACAGCGTGATGTACCGAAGGCCGTTCAATTATTTACCCCAATTTATTTGACACAGGACTGGAAAACAATCCCAGAACGAATCGCCCAGCTTCGATTTGAATTCACAGTGATATTTATTTCAACGTCTGCTTTCGAGAGGAACAAATGTAGCGCGAGAGACAATGGAGGGCATAAAAGGCTGGGCGAATGATACAATTTGTCAAGTTCAAATGCCGCTTTTGCATGCTCTTATTTTTACATTTACTTATGTGTTGAAAATTTTACTCTTCCGTTTGCTACGAAGCGACATTCGATAAAATTACGAATCAATAATAAAACTTATCTTCGAGAAAGGCACAGAGAATAATCTTCACTAGGGTTTACAAAGTTTTAAACATCTAAAAAGAAAATATTTCCAATGTTCTAATCTTCTAAGTTCTAATCCTCTGAAAATGATGATAAATCTATTTAGATCGTTTGATCCCTTAAATAAATTTTTCTTTTCTTTATACGCATATTTCCAGATAGATAGCACAAGTTCAGCTTATATGGGAGATGTTTTATATTTGCCGAGTGATTATTGTAATCTACTCCAATAATTGCTGAATTAAAGTAATTTCATTATACTTTTCATTTTTTACTAATAATCACCTGTAAATTTCTTATATCGTGTTTCAACATAAGTTTTTTTGTAATTTCAATATATCTTTGATTATTTACATGCATTTTTTGTTTATGCCAGATACTTTATAGATGTTCAAATAGAGGTGTAATTTAGGTAAAATTTAATTTAAGTTTCATTTCATTTTTTCAAGTTTTAATGTAAGTATTTAAGTCAAAGATTCTCCCATAAAATATTTGCTATTTAGCTATTATTCAGAAAACGTACAAATATTTGAAAGATATTTTAGCAAATATTAATTGCAATCTAAGTTGATATGTTTTTTCAACGAAACAAAACGTTATACCAATCTTTGATTTTTTTTGCCTGTACTCATTAAAAGATAAATTAACGAATATTATTCTCTTCATTCACGATGTTTTTGCGTCAGGGAAGTCTATGAATAACTACTAATTTTGTCGATAGTGTTTTGGAAATAACTGAATACTCCAACGGAACTTGTCAATTTCTTTAGGTTAAGTTGTTTTGTAATTTGTAGGTTATATTTTTTTAATTACATTGTTACCAGATGCATTTTATTAGGTTAAGTTGTTTTGTAATTTGTTGGTTATATTTTTTAAATAACATTGTTACCAAATGAAAAATAATGCATTGAAAATTATTCAATTTACTGCAAATTTGGACAAATATTGTGTGGAGACTTATGTATGCCAATTTGTATTAAATGCTGCCCAAATTATAAATCTGACAATGTGGTAGGAAGCAAATATCTAATAGACATCGACACACACAAAAATTAACTTCCGTTGCATCACTGAATCAGTTTGTCCAACATGACAAAAAGAAACCCCAGCCAACTCGCAAAAAGGTCGTGAATGTATTATAGAAATAGTTTTAGATGATATTAAAATAGTTGATACACCTTAAACCTGTGAGCTGTTGAAATTATCTTGAATTCTGATAATTCGTATTAATAAATAGGAGGAAAAAATCATGTGCTGCCTACATCAATTTTTTTCATTGATTCATTGGATATTATTTCTGAAAACAAAGGATTTCGTGGCGAGACATGTGGAGGCAGATTCCATTAAGGCAGCGTGATTCCGACGAAGCCAGACAACTTTCAGTTTCAATTGCAATCCGTTTTGACCCATGAACATGCGTGACCATGAATTTCTGCTCCATCACCTTTTAGGATTCCGAATGGTGTTATTCACGTTCTGCAGGTGCTTTTATGGGAGCACGCAAGGAGAATGCGATCGCATATCAATTGTTGAAAATAAAATATTAAAATTTTAATTAAAAAACTGATATTTTGCAACGACCTCATTATTAAATTGCCGTAGATGATTTGTGACAGTGTCGAGTAAGTGAGATTGTGATGCGTGCAAAATTCATAATTGCATCGTTTATGAAAGAATATAGTAACATTAAATTAAGAATAGTAAGATAATAGTAAAGAATAGTGGTACAGTGGTCATAAAACAAGTTCTTTCCGAGAGTTTATTTGAAGTTTATTGAATTAAATGTTTTTTTAAAACGAGAATATTTTTAAAACTAAAAAAAAAAGAGGAATCTACGGAAAATCTATGGAAGTTTTAGACAATGCACACGATTTTCCTTTTAATAAGTTCTTCCTACAGTTTATTATCAGAAACTAGTGGCCAGAAGTGTCCAATTAAATTAATGCATTAATCATTCTTTTCAAACATAGGATTATCATATTTTGGAAATTATTCATAAAATTGCCCATTGCAAAAGTTATGGATAATCTAAAACATCATGTACAACTCTTTCAATATGCACGGAATCTACGGAAAATCTATAGAACTTTTAGACAATGCACACGATTTTCCTTTAAATAAGTTCTTTCTACAGTTTATTATCAGAAACTGGTGGCCAGAAGTGTCCAATTAAATGAATGCATTAATCATTATTTTCAAACATAGGTTTATCATATTTTGGAATTTATTCATAAATTTGCCCATTGCAAAAGTTATGGATAATCTAAAACATCATGTACAACTCTTTATGTACTTTCTATAGTTTATTTTCAGAAATTGGTGACCAGAAGTACCCAATTAAATAAATGATTTTTGACAATTGAAAATATATTTAACAATTATTTGAGAAACATTAACCAATTGTTTTATTTTACTATAATGATGTTTGATTATCTTCTTGTTCTTACTCAGCCCTCAGCACTGAAACTCTTAGCGAGTGCCTGCTTCACAACATTTTGCTTGTCTTACTTATTTAAGGCTTTCACTTCAAAGTTATTAAATCTTCATTACGTATAGATTCTGGGTCAATGGAGACCCGGTATTATATTATGCAGCTTATAACTTAGTTCTGGAATAATAGTATTTAGAACCATTGCTGTGTACTAATTATATTATATTTTTCAGTATATGAAGCATATAAATCAACTAGGTAATTATGAGATTCAATGCACCGTATCGTTATACATGATCTAAATATCATTGAATTCCAAGACCATACTCCCAATTAAACGCTCAGCAAAATCAAGGTATATTTATGATAGTTAAAACCAACAATTATTTATAGCCGTCAAATATGAATATATTACTAAATATAAGCCGTGCTTTATCAAGTGCTCGGTTGTTTGATTTTAATTGGATCCAAGTATTACTTAATTTTGCTATTCAAATCATATGTATATACAAATTAGCATGCATTGTATGAAACATACGTAGGTCGCCCGACACGGTTTGCCAAAGTATGGGGAATTCGCTATTGCAAGAGATGCGAGGTCGATTGAATTAGATCAAACGTGCACAGTTTTTTACATATTATTAATCATAAATTCATTTTCAATGGTTCTCGAAAACCGAGATTGGAATTTTAAATTGAATATCCAGCACGAATTATGCCCCAACGTACACGGGCAATGTAGTTTCATTAGAAGATCAAATTTTAAAATAAAATCACACATCATTTTTCACAAACGCAGAGGTATCAGGTTCGAACCGAGATGCAAGAGTATTTCAGACAAGGTTAGGTATGGTTGGGCTAGGTTAGTTTACTTTATGGAATCTTAGGTTAGGTTTGGTCAAGATACAGGTTTGGTAAATAGGTGGAGTGTGTGCAACTACTGAACGGTTTAAATCCGGGATATCACCTCTGGTACAAAGGTATTGATTTGGAATTCGCCTTTCGCAAGACATTGGGCAACCGGTGAGTATACCTGCTTCAGGAAAAACTTTAGAGATTCGCAGCCTATGGTAAAGTGCATGTGCCTTGTATTAGTACAATGCAAATAATACTAATGTATGCAGAAAATTCGCCCAACATTGGGTCCGAATTATATCACTCCAAAAACGAGAGTACACGAGATATGTCGGGTCACGCCAGGTTAGTTGAAGTTTTTGAGATTAGGTTAATATAGTATTGTTAAGAGTTCAAAGAATTTTATTGGACGAGCTCAGGTAAAGTGAAGTTAAGTTAGATAGGTTAGTAAAACTACCTTAAGTCAGGGTAAACTTAGGCTAACTAAGGCTACCTTAGTAAAACCAAAATAATGAAATAAATCCCAAATTTATTATTTCATATAGAGGTGGTGAGAAGGATATAAAGTCTCTGAATAACAAATATATACAATGATAAAATTAGAGTGTGCTTTATTGAATATTGAACATTATAATTATTTTGTACAACTTAATAATTGAAAGAAAAATAATTTGCTTATTAGAAAAGAAAACATTGCATGGCATTCGGATTAAATCGTTGGAGACTGTTGCTATTGCTAGTTTATATACCAGCTCGTGTGCTATAATTGGAAACCCTTACGACGCCACTAGAATTTTCTATCGCCAATTGAATCAATATGGGTAAAGTACCGAGATGGATTTTCGCAATTGCTCTTGAGTTAAATTGTGAAATATGCGTGTCTGCAGTTGACGGAGAAAAAACTGGAGTGCTCCAAATTGCGGACGAAACGTGGGCTATAAACCATCGCGGTGGCGCACCCTGCTCCTAGAAATTGTAATTAGCATATGTGACACGATCGCGAAAGTCTTGGCTCTTATTATTCGCGTTTCGTAATGAGCGTGCGACATTTCTTCGGCTATTTGCATTATTTTTTCTCGAATATACACTCAACTGCGGCACACAGGTACAAGTTTAGTGAAGTTCAACTATAATCTTTACAACTGCCAAATGCTGAAGTTGAAAAGAAATGATAGATCCTGGGTACGTCTTCACTTACGACTATAATCACTCGCGATTATAATCACTCGCAATTACAATCACTCGCGATTAAGAATGGAGTATAATTATAATTTTTCACAACCATCACCTTGAACAACCTTGAAATTGGAAATATAACGATATAGGATGCGTCTACACTTCATTTGAATGTGACGGCTGAGTATTAGAACTGTGTCTGCACCACACTACATGTAACTAGAGACAAGTCATGCAAATAATTCTTAATATCCAAGACCAGTGGTTCCCAAAGTGTGCGCCGTGAAATATTACAAAAGATTATAATCAAGTCAAATAAACTCGAATGGAAAAAAAAGCTGTCTATTTTACGTAGTCACTGTATCAAAAACTTTCAATCATATTAAATAGGTTATGAAAAAGATGCATCAAAATTAGTCATGGCTTATATATCGTTATAATGAATCGTCTTTAAAGATGGAATCAAAGTGAAAAACATATTCTGTTTTATTTTCTGACGTATTTAGAAAAATGTCGTTTAGTTAGTAATTTTTGACTTATGAGGTCAATGATTTTTTTTTAAACGGAATACGATGTATTTTATGTTTCACAACATGCTTGACTCTTTAGTCACGTAATACTTAACATGTCCTTGAAAAAGTGGAGTTTTTAATAACATTTTTTTAGAAATTTTACTATTTAAGAAAAAAATCATGCGTTAAGTTTGGTTTCAAAAATAAAAAATAAATAAGAAAATTAATAGTTTAAATTTTTTTAATTGTTGTCTTCCTTCTATATTGGAGTACTTACTGGTAGTGTTTAGATATAAATATGTTTTGTTGTTTTTATTATTTTTATTATTTCGTCTTCGCCTTACTAGAAAAAGAAATAATAAAAATAATAAAAACAACAAAACAACTTTATATCTAAACCCTACCTGTAAGTACTCCAATAAAGAAGGAAGAAAACAGTCAAAATATCTTTATCTTTATATCTAAACACTACCTGTAAGTACTCCAATAGAGAAAGAAGAAAACAGTCAAAATAATAATAACTGGTATCCAAAATGGATGACACTATAACAAAAATAGTTTTTTTTATTTTTGACAAAAAAAACGCAACTCGATTCAAATGTTAATGTAAAATTAAATGTTCCAATTGTTGTCTCATTACTTACATGCAATAATTTAAACGGCTTTTAGATAGAAAATAGAAAATTTGAAGATTCAATAGTAATATTAATAAAAAAATTGATATTGAAATAATCCACTTTTTAGAGGAAATTATAAGTACTTTGGCGAAAAAAACTTCATTTTAAATTGTAAAATGTTAATCAGAATACAAAATCCTCATTTGAATTTTACAATTTATATTGGAAATAATAACAATAATAATAATAGTAATGTTTATTAACAGGAAAAGCTACATAATACACACAAAAATAAATAAATAAGAAAAATTACTAAATTACAATCAATATTGCAATTTTTTTATTGAATACACAAAATTTGTATTATAAATTCAAAAACGCGAAGGAAATAACAAATGTTGTCATGATAAATTACAGAATTTATTTGGAAATTATGAAATGATTAAAATTTTAATTACAAATTTCAATGTTTAATTGAAACTTGAAAGTTTTAGTAGACATTATAAACGAATTATCCACAAGGTATATCACGCACTGGACGGCTAATATTTTAATTAAAAAATGCAACATTTTTAATGGAAAATACATTTTTTTTAGCGATAATAACGATAACATTACGGTTACTATTGCGAAATTTTGATGATGGATTCAAATATTTCGATAGAAATTATGGAATATTAATTGTAAATTAGTAAACTTCTGTTAAATTTGTAAAATGTATTTTGTAAAATGTTTATATTTCAAAATTATATTTGAATATAAATTGGAACATTGTAGTGAAAATTGAAAAAGTTGCCAGTGTTGATAAAAAAAAGAAAAAGTTTCATTATAAATACAATATATTAATGAAAATAGAAGCCATTTGTTAGGTAATAAATAAGTTTTATTGAAATTATGTAACTTTTGTCATTACTTGCAAAAATTTCAATGAATATTGCAAAATTTGGATACTAAAATACAAAATGTTAACAGCTTTATGATAATTTTATTGCAAATTGATAAATTTTACTATCACTGGCAATTCCAAGATTCGTACAATTACAAAATTTCTGAAAATCAAATTTGCAGAAATTACAAAATTTCAGCAGTGATAATGAAAATTTTATTGTTAATTGCCAAAAATGAAAAAAAATCACAGTAAAACGTAAAATATCATTTTCTATTGCAAAATCTGTGTTAAGTTGTTAACATGTGTAAAGGTACAGAGTTTCCGATTGCTTTTCACAATGTATCAGTTGTGTTTCACTGTATCTCAAATGCTTTTCCCTCTTTTCAACACTTGTCAATACTGTATCAAATGTATTCCCCATATCTCAAATGGTTTTCACTATTTATCAAATGCTTTTCTCTGATCTAATATTTAATCCATCTCGACCAGAGGGAAAAGCATTTGAGATATAGTGAAACACAACTGATACATGGTGAAAAGCAATCGTAAAACTCTGTATTTGTAGAAAATTTTATCAAAATAAATTCATTTGGAAATTATTAACTTTTTATTGGATATTAAAAAAACATCATCAGAAATTATGATATTCTTATTGTAAATAACAAAATTTTAATTTAAGGTTTTATCCATAAATTACCAGTTACGTATTTAAGGTAGTATTATTTGGTACTTACTGATAAAAACGTATGTTATTTAATTTTATTATGTATTTATTTTATTTCGCCTGACAGTTTAGGTTTTTTAAAAAAACATCATCAGAGGTATGATATCTATTATTATATGTATATATCCTGATCTTATTTTTATGATAAATATTTGTTATTAATTTGAATTTTGAAATTTGAAAGTTACAGACATCTGTTTCAAACAAATAATATCATAGACAAATATTTATCATAGAAACACGATCAGGATATATACATATTAAAATACATATCATGCCCCTGACGATGGTTTTTTTATAAAACCGAAAAAAGTCAGGCGAAATAAAATAAATAAATAATAAAATAAAATAAAAATGATTGTTATCTGTAAGTACCAAATAATAATACCTTAAATCAAAATTTAAATTATAAATTAAAGAATTAATGAATTATGAATTAAATATTAATTGAAACCTGCTATTTTTAGTGAAAACTATACCATTAATCCGCAAGGCACATCACTCACTAGGTTATTAATATTTTTAATAACACTTTTAAGGGAAAATACAAAGTTTTGACTATAAATTAGAAATTATGAAATTTTCATTGCAAGCGACCAATTTTGTACATTTTCCTTACAAATTTCGAAATTTTATTACAAATTGTAGAGTCCAGCACACCACAACATTATTATTGAAATAATCATTACTGATTTTAAATTACAATAAATCTTGCATTTTGAATGGAAATTACAAAATTTTCACTGGATTTATTTGTTACAAATACCAAAATTTACAAAAATTATAAAGATTAATATAACCTGACAGTTGTTAGTTGAAAATTATAACGGATTTCGACAGAAGTCATATTCCTTACAAAGTTATTAAATATTTCATAGAAATTTGCAAAAAAATATGATGGGAAGGACACCATGGGAAAACCCTAGTTCAAATTGGTTTAAATTGGCGCAGTGAGTCTAAAAAGTTTCGGAACCTCTGTTCTGCATCATTTATATTAGGGAATAATATTCTTTTATGCACCGTCATAAGACAGTTATGAAGATTACAATGCCCAGAGCGCGACGATGATCTGGCCCTAGGGGCTTTAGATCATCGTCACAAGGCATATCACTCACTAATGTATTAATATTTTAATAGAAATTGCTGCACTTTAAAGGGAAAATACAAAGTTTTTACTATAAATTCAAAACTTCGATAATTATGAAATTTTTATTGCAAGCGACACATTATCTATGCGAATTTTGTACATTTTCCTTGCAAATTACGAAATTTTATTACAAATGGAAAAAAGTCCATCAAACCACCAAATTTTCATTGAAATTAAATCATTACGACTGTAAATTACAATTAATCTTGCATTTTTATTGGAAATTACAAAATTTTCACAAGAATGTTTTGTTACAAATACCAACATTTTCAAAAATTATAAAGATTAATATAACCTGTGAGCTTTTAGTTGAAAATTATAA
This sequence comes from Othius punctulatus, assembly GCA_951805005.1. Taxonomy (NCBI): domain Eukaryota; kingdom Metazoa; phylum Arthropoda; class Insecta; order Coleoptera; family Staphylinidae; genus Othius; species Othius punctulatus. The sequence continues at coordinate 45,476,834 of OX638141.1, read as the reverse complement.
CGGCTTTCACCAGAAGTTATATTTCTTACCAAGATATTAAAGATTTCATAGAAATTTGCAAACAATGATGGGAAGGGAATGACGCTATGGGAAAACCCTAGTTCAAAATTCAGTCAGTCTAAAAAGTTAAAAGTTTGGAAACCTCTGTTCTGCATCATTCATATTAGGGAATAATAGTTATTTATGCACCAAGAGAGTTATGAAGATTACAATGCCCGGAGCGCGACGATGATCTGGCCCTAGGGGCTTAGCCCGATATGCATTATCATCTAGTAACGCTCGTGTTGCATACAAGATATTATATCTCACAGAAAAATGCAGAATCAGTCCGAATTTATTTTTTTAATTTACAGTGAAAATAATTTAAGTTATTTTAAGTGGCATATTTTAGTGGTATTATAGAATCAATCACTTCATGAACGATTATAAAAACGTTCCATTTTATGGTTTGTTGTATTATGTAAATTATATATAGGGTGTCAATTTAAAAATGTTTAGAAAACAATGGAAGCCAGTTCCAACATTTAATTTTACATGTTATTTGAATTTAATACATTGAACACTTTTGCACTTTATTTGCACTTCATTCCAATACTACTTCACCAAATCATATTACATTAATAATTTATTAATAATAATAATGACTGGAAAGCATTTTTCAAGAGCTTTCCAACGATGTATCACAAGCAGGGGTGCCATTTAATTTTTTTAGATAGAGGTGGCTGTGGCTTAAAGGGTGAGTAGGGGGTCGAAACTACCTACGCCATTTTGGTTCCCCCTCTGAACCACCCAAACGGTTTTGAGCAATTTTAAAAATAATCATTACTTTTATGAAAAGAGTCGGTGGCAACTTTTGAAATTTCACCCTGTATAATGCGCAAACGTGGAAAACAGATGGCATAATTTATTGTTCAATAAATTATCCAGGAACATTAAACGGGAACGGGAACGGACATTAAATGGGAGAGTCTCATTCCTAATGCAGAATAAGTCTCCCATTAAAAAAATTGTATGTAATGCTTGTGGCTTACATTATTATAAGTGCTTGTTGATGATTTTATCATAAATTTTGAATATTTCTAGACTTCTCTGAATTAAAAAAATGTATGTAATGCTTGTGGCTTACATTATTATAAGTGCTTGTTGATGATTTTATCATAAATTTGGAATATTTCTAGACTTCTCTGAATTAAAAAAATGGACAATCAACGGGATAATCTCTATCTTAATGCAGAATTAGTCTCCCAATAAAAAAATGTCTGTAATGCTTGTGACTTACATTTTTGTAAGTGCTTGTTAATGATATCATCATAAATTTGGTAAGGACTCATGTACAAATTGCAACATTTCCTCACCCGGCCTAGATGATACAATTTCTTGGATTGAAAACCAGAGTTGTGTAAGTCCGTTTTTGTTTAAATTCAGAGTCCAGAAATTGATCCAGGGACATATCCCTTGAATATTTCTGGACTTCTCTGAATTAAAAAAAAGGACTATAAATGGGATAGTCTCATTCTTAATGCAGAATTAGTCTCCAATTAAAAAAATAGATATGTAATGCTTGTGGCTTACATTATTATAAGTGCTTGTTGATGATTTCATCATAAATTTTGAATATTTCTGGACTTCTCTGAATTAAAAAAAAACTGGACATTAAATGGGAGGGAGCGTCTCATTCTTAATGCAGAATTCGTCTCCCATTAAAAAAAATGCTATGTAATGCTTGTGGCTTACATTATTATAAGTGCTTGTTAATGATTTTATCACAAATTTAGTATGGAGTTCATAGTAATGCCCAATTAGATTATTACGTTATTTTTAAAGAAGGGAGTACTCCGTAAGAAGCAATACAATGTAGATTTTAACCATGCCGTTAAGACATATAATTATTGATTGCTAATCAGATTGTTAATCTGATAATTCTACATATTTTTTATCTATCATTTTTAAGTCTTTTGAATTTTTTTTTTTACATATTTACATTTGTGGAATAATTATTGATTGCGAATCTGATTATTAATCTGATAATTGTACATATTTGATATCTATCACTTTTTAGAATTATCCAGAGTTATTAAGTCTTTTCAAACATTTTTTTGACATATTTACAATTGTGGAAAACAATGGTACGAAGTTATACTGTCTTTTAATTTTTTAAATGTGATCTGGAAAAATCAGTCCTACATTCTTGAATTGGGTCCATCATAACATGGGAATAATTTTAGGGCAAACCACGATATAACATTGCATCTCATTTAATTCTCAAATCAATAAATACATAAGCAAACACATTATAAATAAATATGGCATTATTCTTCTAAGTCAAAAATAAGTTAAACGAATTACCACCCGTATCCAAAAGATGGGGAAGAGTAGGATACATGGGCAACTGGGGCGGCCAGAGTCTTAGCTACCACTGGTGCAGAGTAGGCGGCTACTGGGGCGGCGTAGTGTCCGCTAGAGTAAGCCACTGGTGCTGCATAATGACTAGAGTAAGCGGCAACTGGAGCGGCGACGTGGCCAGCTGAGTAAGCCACTGGGGCGGCGAAGTGGCCAGTTGAGTAAGCCACTGGGGCGATGGTCTTAGCGATGGCGACTGGAGCAACCGACTTGGTGATGGTCGAGGAGGAGTACGATGTGGCTAATGGGGCGGCGATGGCTTTGGCTACAACTGGAGCGGAGTAGGCAGCCACTGGGGCGGCGTAGTGGCCAGATGAGTAAGCTACGGGGGCGGAGTATCCAGCTGAATAAGTAGCTACTGGGGCGATGGTCTTTGCGATCACTGGAGCTGAAGCAATGCTGGAGTGGGAGTAGGACACGGCTGGAGCGGCGGAGTAGGCTACAGCTGGGGCGGCAATTGTCTTTGCGTAGGTGGCGACTGGAGCGGAGTAGGCTACAGGGGCGGCGTAGTGTCCAGCGGAGTAAGCCAGAGGGGCGGCGTAACCATGGCCGTATCCGGTTGAGTAAGTAGCGATGTTACCGGCGCTGGCTACAGCCAAAGCAGCGCAAAGTACTACAAGCTAAAATAATAATAATATTAGAATATAATTAATACGTTCGCTTCTACTTTCTTGATGGAAATAATATAAGTTTTCAATTAAATGTCTATTGTTCTCTTGTTTATTATTCCATTTTAATTGATCATTTGACCGTGTTTCGAGAATTACTTGCTTCCCATTGTCAAAGTAATAAGAAAATAAATAAAGATGCTTTTACATTATAAAATAGAACATATGACAAAAATAAAATAAAATTCTAACATTATTTCTAAATTAGTAGTACTAGTTACAATCTTTTACTGGCTATGGTCGATAAATTATTATTGATAATTTATTATTTTGAAAATGGAAGCAAGTATTTCCCGAAACACGTATCACTAAAATGGTTTATGAAAATGGAATAATAAATAATTTAACAACAAGAGTAATAATTTAATTAAAATATTAAAGGCAGAATAGTTATTTTAGGCAATTTTCATTGTAAAATTAAAATAATATTTGTATGAAAATATGCGATTACTATATTTAAATTAATAATTTAAAAAAACAGTATTTTTTTACATAAATTAAATAAATAAACTATTAAACATATATTGGGTTGGTTAACTATATTAATTATATTGATTTGGTAACTGGTAACTAGTTATTAGTTACAAATTTACTTGAGTTGGATCAGGTATTAATTCATAATAATTACGTGGAAATTAATATGTCATGCGAGACTTTTACTTCAAATATTATTTCAAACTTTGTTATTTTCGTTAGTTATATGCCCATTTTTTAACCCGGTATGAAACTGTGGCAATAGAGAAAAAAATGTAAAATAATAGATAGTGAATCTCTAAAAAAGCTTAAGATGGTTTAAATTGTTCTGCAATTAACTGGAATTAATTAATTGAATTACATATGTACTTCTATTAAATGAAATATAATATCAATATTATATTACAAAATAATAACCCAAAATAATATAAATTCTAAATGATTCACTTACTTTGAATGCCATGTTTGTGTGTTTTGCAGATATTCGGAAGGAATAAGTGTGCTTTAATGGAGCGCTTCGGACCATTTTATAGGGACCTGGTTGGGTGGGGTACGCGAAAATAAGTTCAAAGTCAAGAACTTCAGGAGAAATGCAGTTGATATTTAATCCACTTTGCTGTGGTCGTGACGTAAGATGCGAAAAGGTTTGTGGAATTACGAGCGCTCAAATAAGAATTTGAGTTTTGCCTTGTTAACAATTAATTACCAAATCGGTCGTTATGTTAATAATGAAATATTTAGGGCAACCAGTTATGTTATTATTAAAACGATGTAACGAACGCCGGATTGTTTTATGTGAAAATAAACCTCGCAGCGATTGAATAATACACTGATATTACATTTTGAAGACAAATCGCAATCATATAGTGATATGTGACTTCTTGAGAGATATTGTATCTGTGTATAATGTATTTGTGTGTAATAACGCATTATACAGAGTGTCCCAGGAGAAAAGTAACACCCTAAATATCTACGAAAATATATTTTTTTCGCGAAATCGCTGAAGCACATTAAGTTTTAATTTAAGGGGATCATTTGAGAGCCAAATGATCTTCAATTGTTTAACCCCCTCGCAGGGAATGAATACCCATTTTTTAACTTGAGCAAAGTACAAAATAAACATGTCATTTTAGCAACAAAAATGTATCAAGCAACAAAAGTACACAGTAAGAAACTGTCAGTTTTACAGTACTAAGATCTGTGTTTAAGCGATTTCGTAAAAAAATATATTTGTAGATATTTAGGGTGTTACCTTTCTTCACTCATTTATTTTCTAGGTACTAAATGCTTATTTTAGTCACCAAAGAGGTATTCAGGTGTATTGAGTATCAAAAAACGTTATCAGTAATGTTACTTGACAGCATCACATTTGCATGTCAAACATTTTGTCATTTTTCTTTTGTCAAACATATTGTGAAATGTCAACATTTGTGCACTACACCATTAATATGTTCTTTTATTACGCGGTTTGTTTTGTATAAAGCCATTTTCATCTTCAATCAATAAATGTATCTGACATTCGAATGTGATGCTGTGAAGTGACGTACACGTTACTGCTAACGTTATTATACGCAATATTCCTGAGTATGTACGTATATATCGTAAATCGAGATCAGATCTAGATCAGGTAGAACAATAGCGCATAATTTAATTTAAAAGTACTCACTTAAGCTTCTAGTACCATTTATACATTTCAAGTGGAAACGCGGAAGTTTCAAAGTTGAAGATTTATTAAACTTCAATATTTTTGTTAGAAACAAAAACTCTCTAAATTTTGGAGTAAACCAAATAGAAATTCAAATTTGAACTAATTACATTATTTGTACGTTTTGGATAATTATATTTGGCGTCAAAATGAAATAACTTAACTTATTTTTTACCCAAAGGAACTTAAATAGCAAACAGCTATACTTTTACAATTAAGTTTTTCTATTTTGCGTTTAGAATAATTCGATACTAGCTCCCAAATGATGTTATTTGAGTGTTAGAATAAGCGGTTGGTGTGCTAGAATAGACTAGTAAAATTTAATGCATTGATGTTGGTAGGGTAGCGTTGATGGTTGACGTTGAACTGTCAACTGACATACGTCAAAAAATAAATTTCACAGAGAACAGCAAATTAATGAAAACGTTTAGTTTAGTTTCATTTAAATTATTACCGTGGAAATTACAATTATTATACACATTAACAGTTACAAGCGATTTGTCTTGAGAATTTATAGTGACACCATGTTTCCACAGCCTCCTAAATGTACGCCACATAAACGTCACCAACCACCACAAAATACCCTAGATTAAAAATGTTCATTTTTTAATTTATAAAATAGTATGATGCGGCAAAATAGAAAAAATAGTATAATACACTCGTTGCTGAAGGTCCTTCAATCACTCATTTCAAATTCGTGCTTGAATAGATGCCTTCTGCAACTGGTATTTTAATATACTATTTGAGAGCATTTTTCAAAAGTTTTGATTGACTTTTTAAAGAAAGTATTTTCCACAACGGACGTTAAAACCTGTAATTACATTTTGGGTTGCAAATAGGTTTGTTTTAATTTAAATATTGGAGATTATATGCATTAAATATGCATATATCATACTTCAAAAGGTGTTGACAGTTTCTGCACCTGTGGAAACATTCTCACATATTCAAACTGTAAAAATTATATAAGTCGTAATTCTCAAATTAAAATGTTCAAAGTGTTAATATAAACTGTATGATACATAAGTACCTAATTCTTATTAAGATAATAATTTAGTAGTTAAAAGAAGTTGATAATAATCAACTTCTTGAAATTTTTGCAGCACTAAAGTTTCTGACCATCATTTACGTAATATATATTAAAGATTAAATAGTAGACAACTTCGCAGGTAAGAAATATTTCATAATTTATTTAATGATACTCAATAAACCCAATATCACTCTTATTCTACAAACAAAATTTTCCAGTTACGTTTATTTTGGAAGCTCTAAGCGTATGAAGTTGCGTATGCAGATTCTCTTTTTATAATAATTTTCCAAAGATTTCGATGTCAATCATTTAAAACGGTCCAAAGTTCCATCAATTTTTAACACAAATTTTGAGAAAATAATGGGTATTTTCAAATTTTGATTAAGCTAGACACACATCTGGCAACTATGGAAGTACTTACGTACAAAGGTACTTAGTTTTATGTTTTTATAATCTAGGCCATGAAAGTGATTACTTAAGTTTTTCATCTTGACAACAAACCTATTTATATCAACCATATTTATATTTTTATCATTTACGTCAATTTTGTTTGTGGATTTAGTCATACTGGTTAGCAGTGTGTGACGTATAAAGGATAGACACCATTTTTGAGACACCCTGAATTTACATTTTGGCAGTAGGTACTTAAGGTTTTACATTTGTTTACTTAACAGATTGAAGTTTCGCTGCGATGCAACTTCCTATGCTTTAAATATTTTACTAATCAGTAAAATTAAAACTGCCGATTTTATGAAAAATTGGTTCATGTTTTAAACCAAAGCATTTTGGCAGACCAGAAGATTAGCTATTACATAGCAATATTAAAGTTTTAAGAACCTGCAATTTACTGCATTTTAATATGTATTTGTACTTAAAATAGACTTATACTTGACGTACTTTAAAGTACTTTTGTAAGTAAGTACCGCAATAGTGGCCAGATGTCTACCTTATCTACCTTAATCAAAATTTGAAAAAAAAACAATATTTTCACAAAATTTGTGTTAAAAAAATGATGAAACTTTGGACCGATTTAAATGATGACACCGATATTTTTGGAAAAATATTATAAAGAGAGAATCTGCATACGCAACTTCATACGCTTATAACTTAAATAATAACCGTCGCAGGAAAATTTTGTTGGTGGATTAAGAGTCATATTGGTTGATAGTATCAGATGTATAAAGGATGAACACCATTTTTGAGACACCCTGTATATTAAAGTACTTACTAAAGTTTATTAAGTATCTTTAAATAAATTATGAAATATTTTTTACCTGTGAAGTTGTCTACTATTTTATCAGAAGAACAGAATTTCAAATACCAAATTTGGAACGTTCAAAATGACATTATGATATCACCGAAATTTTGAGTTTCTTTTCTTCACAATATTGAAGTGTAAATATAGTGTTATTTCATACATATATCATATTAATAGTATATCATTTAATGAGTGTATAATGTTTAAATAAATTAGTTTTGTTGTATTTTTATATCATTCCAATATGTAATTGTAGACATAGTTAATTGTCATTAAATTAAATAAATTTAAATTGTCATAATTTTGTCTTTCGTAATTTACTTGTTACTGTGTAAGAACAATAATTTACAGAAATTTCTAATAGCTAAGAGATAGATAATAGAATAGAGTCGTGGAATATAAATAAATATTCCACCAGTGTAATATGAACTATGTTATGTTTCTATGGTTACGCATGTAATAACGTTATTATTTGACAGTCGTAGATAATAGATATTTGTATTACTAGGGAGGAAAGCAATGAAGGAAAGCAAAATTATGTATTCTCCCCCGTAGATGAAGATTAATCATCCAAGGGAGTAATCATCCAAGGGAAAGTAGAAGGCTTACTTCCAGTGTTATATATATAATTTTTTCTACGACTCACTTTTAAAATAATTTCTATGATTCATTATTTTTTATGTCGTTCTAAATTTCATTTATCAAAATACAGTAAGTTGTGCGTTGTTTCCAATGTAGCGTTGCTATAGTAATTTTTGTTTTGTAAGAATAATTTGCTTTGCTTATTCTCACAATTTGTATCGCCGGGTTTCATCAATAAATTCTAGTAGTGATTCTGAAGAATATATTTCAAAAGATTTTGTTGGACAGGTTAAAATTCTATCGTGTAATCTACTTCCCCAAAAAATGTTATTCAATTTCAGATTATATTCAATACTAAGCCCTACTTTTGGCCCTAACTACAGGGAGAATAAGCCTACATTCTAAACAAATAGTAGAAGAAATATGTTTATGCAGTTTCCACAAAAAATATACATTTTTCAACTCTAAAAAAATTGAACTGTAACATGGTAATTATTCAAAATAATGTCTAAGTCGGTATCTCGGGTTTCAAGAGAAGTGCCAATTCAAAAACACCATGCATATACAGAGTCCGTCATTTCACCTACCGTCTTCTATAGCGCAGTTACTAATTGAGTTAGAATTTTGATATTTTGCAGACTTTACTTGCATTCTAGGATGTATTTCAGAAAAAAAAAAACGTTATGATGATTTATATTTTTAAATTGCATGGTATATTCTTTGTTGCTTATTTAGGTACCCTTTATGGATGCCTTCATAGTCATAAAATTAAATATGATCTGACAGTGGCGTTAACCAAGTTTTGCATTGATATGCATTATACAGAGTGTCCAAAATTTAGTGTCACACTTTTTAAACTTTAAAGCACTTTAATTTTCTTATTTCAAATTGGAGCCCCTGTATATTTTTATGTAATTCCATGCGGAATTAAAAGACAAACATTTTTCCTAATTACAACTCTATCTCAATAGCTAACACATTAAAAGATGTTTGCAGAAAACTCGTTTTATCAACAATTCCAATGGCCATTTTAATTAATCAAAATCGAAGCTGGGTATGAAAAATAATTTATTGACATTAAAGTTTAACACAGTGACAAGAGCCAATGTTGACTGTAGTAACATTAAAGTTAAAAACTTTTTTAGCTAAGGACAAAAAAGTCCTGCATTATTTCAAATTAATAAAAGCATTGTTAGAAAACTGAAAAAATTGAAAATTAAAAATTGTATATTTTTTTGGTGAAAGTGGTAACACCTCAGTAACTTTTTTATATTTAGGTAGATTAAAAAAAAAAACTTTTTGCAATATGTGAAGCTAGTGAATGTATAGCTAGTTGAATGGGTAAACTACATTTTAGCCTTAGTAAACAACCAGCCTACTGTGATAAAAAATTAAAGCAAAACATTGACAAAATACATACTTTATATTATACAGTCTATGTAGTCTCTATAAATTATAGGGCTATGGTAATGGTCAGGTAGGTAACGATTTTTTTTTTAATTATACACTGTGTATCAGCCAAATGGAATAAATTCGATAATAAATAAATGGGGGCGTGTTCGAAAAAACGTTAGGACACGTCGATTGTTATTTTTAGTTGCGCATTTTTTTCAACAAAAACTTTTTATACAGGGTGTGTCATGTGACCGTGGCCAATACCAACTTTCTTAGTTTAAATCAATACCTGGTATATTAATCAATTTTTGGATTCTTCGGAAAATTCTAGACATATTTCATGTACAATGTCCTATACCTATCTTCAACTGTTTCGGAAATATTAAGTGTTTTCAGATTTATTGCAAAAATTAACATTAAAAAAAGAAAATTATTTGATTACAGAAATTCGTTACAACACACTTAAAAACTAATAAGTAATACTGTTTATTTCTTGTTAATGTAAAAAAACAAAAAAAAAACATTAAATTTCAATGGAGGAGATGTTCAAAATGCTCGCCGTGAACGTCTTGGCAACATCCTAATCTTAAATATAAATTTCTTCTAACGTTACTCAACATCTCAGGCGTGACCGATCTAATCGCAAGCATTATTAGTCTTCTTAAGTCAGCTAAGTCGAGGGGTTTAGTTTTGTATACAATACTTTTGACATATCCCCATAAGAAGAAGTCTAATGACGTCAGATCAGGGGCCAGCACCATTCCATCGATCCTCGCCTCCCTATCCACCGATTTGGAAATATTCGGTTGAGGTAGTTCCGGACATTGATTTGGTAATGGGGCGGTGATCCATCTTGCTGAAACCATATCATATTCGCTGGAACTTGTGGGTTTGCTGGATCAGGATATAAGTTTGTCAAAGTTGGCACAACATTATTTTGGAGTAGTGCTAAATAATTATCACCATTTAAATTGCCATCAATGAAAAAGGGACCTATGATATGTTCTCCAACAATTCCTGCCCAAACATTAACCTTTACAGGGTATTGCGTATGTTCTTCTCTCATCCAGTGAGGATTTTCCGTCAACCAACAGCGGCAATTTTGACGATTAGCATGACCGTGAAGTGTAAAGGTGCACTCATCAGAAAACAAAACATGTTCTAATTGGATCACATTGTGATCTAACATTGCCATCATTTGTTCACAAAAATACGTTCTCCTATCAAAATTGTCTTCCATGAGCTCCTGAGTTGGTATCATTTTATAGGGATGCATTTTAGTTTCTTTTAATGTTCGAAAAATCGATGAATGGCTAACATTGAACATTGTGGCTGCTTGTCGACTAGAAGTATGTGGGTTTTCCACAAACTCAAGCATAATATCCAATTTGGTATCATCACTTATTGCATTGGCAGCTGCTTTTTTTATCTGCCTTACATGTCCAAGCTCACGAAACTGACTCACTTTTCTATTTTACTAATTGTCCCTTGGGATATAGGCGGCAAATTTGGAAATTTTTCATGAAATAAGCGAGCAACTTCCATTTGTGTCCGTGTGTTATCTCCATAACCAATCATCTGTAGAATTGTAATTTTGTGCATTTCTGTTAAATTAACCATTTTTCTGATATGCAGTTAACGAAATTCAAACGACTATAACACTGACAACTAAACTGTCATGCAGGCAGACAACAATTTCCTAAGGCCAGGCGTTTTAAACAAAAGTAAACAAAAGTATTTATAGCTTTTGTTTATTTCATATCCGTAAAAAGGTAAAAAGGAACGCTGAAATGGTTTTTGCTTACTTTCTCATTATCAAGACCTAAATGGGAAATAATTATTGAATGTGTTGTAGCGAATTTCTGTAATCAAATAATTTTCTTTTTTAATGTTAATTTTTGCAATAAATCTGAAAACACTTAATATTTCCGAAACAGTTGATGATAGGTATAGGACATTGTACATGAAATATGTCTAGAATTTTCTGAAGAATCCAAAAATTGAATAATATACCAGGTGTTGCATTTAAAATAAGAAAGTTGGTATTGGCCACGGTCACATGACACACCCTGTATAAAAAGTTTTTGTTGCAAAAAATGCGCAACTAAAAATAACAATCGACGTGTCCGAGCGTTTTTTCGAACACGCCCCCATTTATTTATTATTGAATTTATTCCATTTGGCTGATACACCCTGTATAACTCAGAGTTGATCCGTACACTTTGAAATCCTAATAAAATATTGTTGATTTAAATTGGTTATGGTCGTAGAAAGGCTTCCTAGAAACGAAAAAGTGGAAATTGTAAAACATATTTTTTTTAACAAAAGATTAAAACAAAACTTGGGATTTGGGCTTTCATTTGAGGTTAAATAAATTACTGAGGTCTTACCACTTCAAGTGAAACACACTGTATCCATAAATAGATAGATTTGGTAATATGTAAAAAGTCCATTAACATTGTACCTATATTATATCATAATGAACGAACACGAATTATTAATGGTGATAATCGAATGGAGATATACATTTGCATTTTATATCCGGCACTCAAGTTTAAAGTTCAGACTAGTATTCCCACCGATTACTTGTATAATAAAATGTTTTGTTGACTTTTACAACATATTTATAAACTAACTGATTGTTTATTGCCAAGGCTGAACAGCCAAATTCGCGTCGTTTTTAACTGTCGAATTAACAGTTTCTGCAGATAATTAATATGTGAACATCTGCAAGAGCCTTCAGTTCACCACATTGCACAGATAATAAGATAATAATAATCCAGTGATAAATATTTCTGACATTCGCATAAGAAAAGGTAAGAAATTTGCGATTATTTAAACCTATCGATGTAATATAAATTATATAAATATATATAAAAGTATATAAATTTCACACAATTTATTATTGTATAATAAAATAATTTCTAGAATTGAATGATGTTATATTTTTCGACGAAAATGATTTCATGATTTTTCAAGGTATATCATGAAAAAAAAAAGGAATTTGTGTAACATTGTTTGTTTTTATAACGATAGGAGTTAATGACTTTGATGCTTGATAATTTTAACGTTTTCTGTCTAAAAATCTCAAATGCGCGTAATGTTTTCGAACCGACTAATATTTTATCTATAGGAGTTGATCGTAATTAATTTTAGTGCAAGATATTAGATTATCTGTAAACAAATATATAAGATATCTAATCTGTAAGAATTACATTTCATTTAACTATGGAATTGATTTGTGAATTGTAGACTTTATTTTTGTTATATAATTATTTTTTACTTACCTTTTTACTTTTTGTTATATAATTATATTTTACTTACCAAAGTAATAAATTATAATAAATATTTATCAATATAATGATTAAGCTTGATGTCTGAAGCTTATAAATTTCTAAGCTTTGTTATTATTATTATTTATTTATTTATTTAATGACAGGCAATGTGCCGCTATGGTTATTTCAGCTTCGCCTAGGAGGGATCTATCACACTTTGAAATTGTACTCTTATGGATTTCGATTTATCCGTAACTATGTATTTATTGTGTATGCATAGTTTAACAGTACACAGGATCGGTCAGTTGCCTTCTAAAGCAACGGCTTTGTAAAGTATGTAGGTGATGGTACATAAGAGAAAATTGCTTCAGTATTAACTTAGTAAACCAACACATAGGAATTCCAACATTTTGGAAGTTACTGGATCACACTTAAATCTACTATTTTACAGCACTATGAATTGTTGTTTGGTTATCAATCTTACTGATTAAGTTTATACTTTAGCTATATTTTCTTTATCTTACATAATATTTTTGAATAGATTAAGAATAGGCTGATCATGAGTATTTATATTATTTAGGGATTATACTGAAATAACAATGTATCATTTATGTTTAACTTTTATTGATGATGAATATTATTTGACACACAATAATATTTATATACAGGTATGTACAAAATTACCATCCATAGTTGGCAGAATAACCAATGGCTGGTGCAGAGTAGGAAATGTGGGCGCTGGGGACAGCCAAGGTCTTGGCTACCAGAGGAGCCGAGTAAGCTGCTACTGGGGCGGCGGCGATGGTGTTAGTGTAAGCCAGTGGGGCGGCATACGCAGCCACCGGAGCAATCGATTTCGTGATCGTCGAGGTAGAGTAAGACGTAGCCAATGGAGCAGCGATGGTTTTGGCTACAACGGGGGCGGCGGCGTAGGTGGCTACCGGGGCGATGGTCTTGGCTACCACTGGAGCCGAGTAGGCAAGTGCTGGGGCGGCATTGTAAGCCAGTGCTGGGGCGGCGTTGTAAGCCAATGCTGGGGCTGCGCTGTAAGCTAATGCTGGGGCTGCGTTGTAAGCTAGAGCTGGGGCGGCGTTGTAAGCCAGTGCTGGGGCTGCGATGGTTTTCGTGGTGTACGTGCCGATTGGGGCGGAAATTCCTGCGGAGTAGGCTAATGGGGTGGCAATAGCAGCGTGACCGTATCCAGCTGAGTAAGCCAGAGGGGCGGCGAGGTTGCTAGCGCTAGCTACAGCCAAAGCAGCGCAGAAGACTACAAACTGAAAGCAACAGTAATTGATCAAAATATGACTATAAAATCTTCTTATTTTAATAGATACAAATTTGAACATTAAAACCATTAGATTAGATCAAAATGTACACCAAATATTTAGAATATCACGAAGATTTAAACCAATTATTTAGGAGAACATAAAACCAATTTTAAAACAAAGATTTAAACATTGAAACCAATTACTTCATTTGAAGCTTAACATTTGTACCTACATTTAAGCGATATTGTTTGAAGAAAAATTTTAACGTTTAAGCAACTTTTGTAAAATGTGAAGATGCAGCTTCACAAATTCTTATTGTTATTAAAAAAAAAATTCTAAAATAATATTCACAATCAAAATAGCTTAGTAGTAGTAGTAGATCAATCTTTATTCGGCTATCGACCTAACCGGTCTTTCCGCCTAAATAGAAATAGAAATAGACTTATTTAAACATATTTTACAATTCAAAAACAAAACAAAACAAAAATTTGCGCGATAAAAGAAAAATTGTATGACTTACTCGTAGTACCTACAGAATAGTGTATAGTGAAAGCATACATGTGATATAGCAGATGAACTCAAGGCGTTAGCTTGAGGTACTATTTAAATTACAAATCTGAAATGTACACATATTGAGTACTAGATATTAATGTAGTTATAACTTTATTATTATTATTGTTATAGACTTCTGTAATATTATTCATTCCCTAATATTATTAATTTCTGCAACGTATGCTATTTATAAAGACTTTTACTGCTGCAATGTTTATAATATATAAATATTGTATAGTATTATATATTGTAGTTACTTACCTTAAAAGCCATGTTGATGTATAAGATTGCACTGGAGACAAGTGTCTTTCTGCATCTGCACCCCGACTATATATAGTGCGGCTGAGGGCGAGGCATTCACCAAATAACTTCAAAGTCATGCACGTTCTTTGTCATCGATTTTTATTAAGTCCATACTTGTTTTACAATTTTGTGGTAACAAAGCACCACTTTCCTGTAATCCTTGACAGTAACGAGAACAGGTGGTTCTCGATCAGGTCTGTAAATTTCTGGCAGGTTTCACGTATGCTTATGTGAAATTATGGTAATTAAGCTGGTAATAAGTATTTACATTTAAAATATGTTATTATCTTATTAAAACATTATTATTTATAAGAGGACATTAAAATATAATACTCATCAATTTTAATATTATAATACTTGTAATGAGCAGAGATGGCGGAAAATTTCGAGAAATTATTCTTAAATTGCCCCTAATGTTCTTTAATAATTACATTGCTTGTATTTTATTTGCTACGACTGTATACAGCAAGAGCCATAATTATCATAATACGAGGCATTCTTTCAGCATCTTGAGGTCCTTAATAATAATGTCATGGTGTTCGCTACATCTATATCGAATTATAATTGAAGTGCATATTTCGAAAAGGGCTCATCTCGGGGAAGATTCAAAATGGACTTTTTCGCTCGTTTTTCATGTACAAATATATGTATAACATTTACGACCTTTTTGCAACCGAGTTGGCTGGGTTTTCTTTTTATCATGTTGGACAAACTGATTTAGTGATGCAACGGAAGTTAATTATTTTTTCACTCCCTGCATGGTAAGTACACTGTTGTAACATTGATTTGGTGGAAGTAAGCCCCCACTTACCGATAAAGCTTTGGTTACTATGAGCAACGGGAAGTAAGTAATCACTAATAAAAATAATAATAATAATTTCAATAGCGTTCTTTCTCTGGCACCAGTCTTTAAAACACTTATACACATTTTGATAACACCCCTTCGACTTCTCCGGCAGTAGGAAGGAACAGGCAGCATCTGCAGCTTCTTCAATTGCCATATTTTCATTGGAATTCATTTTACAACTGAACGAATGCAATGTCTGACATTCACACTTTGTTTGAAAAATAGTCTTAGCAACCAAAGTCGTACTGACATTTTGTTCATGTTGCGAAAATAAATTAATCAAACACAAACAATTAAACCATCTTCAGGAGTGGAAAAACAGTTATAAGCAATTCGAGAGGTAAGTTTTGACCAGTCTCGGTCTTTATTGCTAGCCCTCGCTATCGCTCGGGCGCAAACTCGACCTCGACTGGTAAACGATACTTACCTCTCTTAATGCTTAAATAACTATTTTGTGTCGATGTCTATTAGACATTTGCTTCCTACCACATTGTCAGATTTATAATTTCCATCCGTTCCATTTTCATCTATAATAACAATGTTATTTAAAAATAAAACTTCACATTGAAAACAAATTAACCTAAAAAAAAAATGGACAAGTTACATTGGGGAATTCAGTTATTTCCGAAACACTACCAACAAAATTACTAGATATTCATAGACTCCCCTGACGCAAAAATATCGTGAATGGAGAGTATAGACCGATATTTCCGATATTTTATGAGCAAAGCGCGGATTTATAAGCATAACAAATTACAAAATAAGCGCTTAAAAATGCATAAAAATCTTAGAAAATAAGCATATAAAATAACATAAAGATTAGAATAAGAACAAAAACGCATAAAACGCATGAAAATGCATATTTTATTTTTTATGAAAATACAGAAAAACAAGACATAATTTTATTACCAAGAACGCACTATAGGTAGATAAAAGTAATATTTTAATAACATAGGTTTTGGGGATTAACATTAATAACAATAATAATTAATAACAAATAATGATTAAATGTTTTTCTAAATTTTCAACGGAAAATCCCATTCTCCTATCACTGAGCACATATTTTAAGTGTGAAAAGCTTCTCTCCGCATTCACACTTGTAATCGGTGCATATTTAAATTTGGGAACAATTGTAATATTTATCAGCAAATCTTCCACGAAATCGCCTTTTAAGACTGTTGATATTTTTTGTAACTCGTCAAACCCTTCATTTTTTGACAAAACTGCATCACATTTTTATTTAATAGTCTCTCCTATAGATCCCCGTACGTTTGAAACGTCGTTCCTAAAATCTTCAACTATTTGAACCGCATCTACCAAAGTTGGGTCCTTTGCTTGGAGTTTATCAATCGCTTTGCTTACGAAACTGTAGTTGGTTTTTAGGAATGCTAAATTTTGAACAACCCTTCTATCTTTAGGAACTTTGTGGCATTCTATAATTGCTTCTGACAAATTTTCGGGAAACTCTAACACATGCTCCTTAAATGAATCGAAATGGTCGGCATTAAAGCAGGCAGCATCTAGCCACGTACCCCATCTAGTTATAGGAGGAGGAAGAGGTTCATATGGCATTCTTTCCCTAAACATTTCAACCCTCAGTGGAGCTTTTAGGAAAATTTTCTTTCGGGGTTTTTATCAAATCATTGACCAGGGGAAATTGCAGTCTAATCGTTTCAGCAACTCGATAAAAACCATGTGCCAAACAAGTGCAATGCATTAATTGCTCATAAAATACTTTTAAATTAGAATATGCCTTCAACATATATGCAGCAGTATCAGAAAGCATCAATCATAATTTATCATTTGATACGGGGTTTGGCAAAAACAAATGTGTTAATCCATCGTGAACGAATTTGGCAACGGTATTGCCATTTGTTTTTTCTAACTGCTTGGAACTAATTAAAAATGCATTGGTGGAGTCTTCGTTTAATATTCCAATCATTAAATGGGCGATGTACCGACCACATGAATCAGAAGTTTCATCTAACAGAACCATATGTAATTGTTGCCAATTATCTTTTTTATTTCCTTTCCTTTAATAGTGTGTTTATATACTTGCTCGATATAGATTTTCCGAATGGTTGATTCGGCAGGAATATATCTACCGGTGTATTTTTGTAAAAAAATATTTAAACATACTATTATCCAGTTTTTTAACGGAATGTTAGAAGATACCATCGTATTGCATAAATCAAAGTAAAATTCCTTTTTATTCTGTGTAGAAGCACTCGCAAAAGACTCGGAAATAGTTTGCTGGGTACTCAGGGTACTGCTTGCAGATTTGTGTTTTTTTAAATTTTCCAGGTGAACTGTTATTTTGATATGTTGTGTTATGTTAAAATTTTTCTCGCAGTTTATCAACAACATAATACATGCTTGTACCTAGGCCAATAGCAACACAAAATAAAACGTGCCGGTTTGATACAAGCCCTGCAAATTAATTTGCCGTTCTTATATTTCAATTCAGAATGTCCAAGTATCCATTCATCGACGAAAGGTTTTATTTTCGGCATTTTATACAAGAAAACTTATAAACACGTAATACACACAAGGCACAAGCACAACGCACTGAAGGTTGAGATAAATAGGACTGAATTGATAGCACACTTGCCCCAGATGCATTCTGTGCACGTAAAAATAGGGTAATCCCCGAAATAATCAAGCTTTGTTTACCAAATATCACGTACGCACGCTCGCTTTGTTGATGACTTTGTGATAACCAATCACTCTAGAAGTAACGAAGTAATATTTATACTGAATTCTCATAACAATAATGTGCAACAAAATATATTCGTAGCTAATATAAATAATATGCCATAAAATTGAGAAATAAGCAAATAAGCACAAAAAAAAAGGAAATATGCACAAAAAATGCATTCAAGCAATTATAAGCGTAAAACTGAAAATATGCGTAAAAACACAAAAAAAAATTGTCACGTTACTTCATTTGCTGAAATTCGTATAGGTACGAGGTCATTTTGGTCTGCTATTAAAACGGATGTATATCATAATACCAAGAATTCCGCGCCTTGTTTATGAGCAAGAAGGTTAATATTTGGTTTTCATAGTGGTGAAAGAGTAATTTTAGAGAGAAAAAAAACTGCTCAAATAAGTCAAAAGGATCAACAGCAATTAATTTTTTGTGACTCCTGAAAAATATTACTTTTCGGAGATGGTGCCTTTTCGAAATTTGCAATTCAACTGTAATGATAATTATATCTTGACCCGGTTGTATAACATCCGGTTATCATTTCAGACAGACACGAATGTCCATGGAAACTAACTGCCGATTAAAGTTAGTCGAATATTGAACAACAGAAATAAACTAAAAGTTGTTTCGTTAAGGCTCTACTTAAAAATAATAAAACTCGGACAGCTATTAGCAGTGGCACTTTAATTTGTTGCAATTAGTATGTCTGCAGTGATCAAATATTAAACTATAATCGATTTCAACAATATAACACTTATGGAATCATTGTAATTTAGTTAATTAAATGAAGGAATTAAACCATTAGTAGGCCTATAATTAGCGACCATAAACGCAATGATTCCAGCCAAATGAAGTAATAACAATTTTGTTCCGTATCCTATTTGACTCGATTTTTCCAGGCGAAGGCCACCCGATTTCGTGTAGGTATAGACGTATATGGGCCACTTGTGGGCATAATATTGAGATAAATTACTTTAATTAGCCCGTATTAAGATAGGAGAAGGTTAATTTCTCAATTATTTATTTAGTAATGTCTGATCTAATTATGTTATGATAGATAATGTGATAACAGTCTCGATATTTAACCTACTTACAGGTGCCAATAAATCACCAAAAATAGAACACATTATTAATATTCTTACTTAGCGGTTCCAATTATTAAACATAAATAGCAACAAAAGTAATAAATATAATAATTTTTGTTAGTATTTTACCTATTTTACCTGATATTTATGATTATTATTTGTTATTTGTTATAGTACTTTCTGGAATCTTCTAGTATTTATTTATTTATATTTCCATACTAGTTTCGGCTTAATATTCAGCCATCATCAGGGGTTTTTATAAATTAAATTACATTTTTCAAGATTATATTTGACTTCTTGTGTCGCGTCAGTTTGAAGTTTTTAATTTTGACATAAAAAGTAACACGTAAAAACAGGTAATAAAAACGAAAAAACTGAAAATGTCTCGAATTTAAATCATCGTAAATATGCCAATCTTGCTGTCGTTTAACTAGTAACATTTTTCTGAATTGAATGAAACTAATGGCAGCAATATTTGATCGATGTTTCTCAAATTGGAAATTTTATTGGATTCTGACTGTTTTTTTTTATATCCAAGGCAAAACTTCCAAGGCGGAGATCTTCTAGGGGTTATAGAGCTGAAGGGATCCATGTAATCAAGAAATATACGCCAAAATTCCTAGCGACAACTAAAAAATTCGCAAAAAATTGCAAATATTTCGTTGGTCGATTTGATCTGATTTTCATTTTGATAATGGATTTCCTATTTTTACGTTTGAAGGAAATCGCTACGTGGTGATAGTAATAAGCCATAGATTAGAGTAAAATCACTATATTTTGTAAGGGATACTAATGAGTTGGTCCTTAGCATTAAATATTTAGTTAGTATTTTAATTTTAAATAAAAAAAATTACAAAAATAAATAAAAAATATAAATAAAAATTGGAATAATTAATATTTTCTACATTTTTCATTTTGACATAGGTTGTTATACATTGTTGAAAAGAGGAAAATAAAATCTATTTAGACGTATAAAAATCAAATATGGCGGCCATTTAAAATAAGAAAGTTGATATTAATATCTCGGTAACCGCCATCTTGACTTTTGTTTTGACTTGATTCTTAAGTTTGTTCGATCGAACCAAGTAACTTTTATTTTTAACTTTTTCGGCATCTTTAATAATTATGAATATATCGGAGTATTTAGAAAATCGCGATTATTTGTTTTTGTAAATTTTTCAACATAATCTAAACCAGCATATAAAACCGCACAATATTGTCCATTTAACCAGATCTCAAGTTTTAAGAATAAGAAAGATACCCATGCAATCCCACTCTATTTAGGACACCCTGTAAATATTTATTTTTGTATGTTCTTATAGTTTGTGCAATAAATTTCTTTAAACTTAAAATGCTTATCAAATTTTATTTCTGCCCATATCTGCTTATTTTAATCATTATTGTTGCCTATTTGAGAACCTACTGATCAGTGCCTATACTCCGCTCTTTAGTAATGAGTATGGAGAAGTTAAGAGAAATTTCGACTAATCACTAATCAAGGGTTAGATAGAATCAGTGATTATGGCCTTAAATTAATCAACTCTAATTAAATCGTTTATTTCCGAAACTGGTCAACAGACATTTTTATGGCTTTTTCTGTTTTTGCAGAATCAGAATCTCCTATTATCAGGGCATATTTTTCTGCAATATAACTTCATGCCATTCCGTTTTATGGGATATAATTTACAATGAATATCGCGTTTAGTGCAGAAACCTGTCAAGTGACATCACATAGCATGTTTCTGCAGAAAATTTAAATATCTGCAGTAAAAGTCCTGTGGTATTTTGTATACTATTAATACCATGGTAACAATTATCATTGGTTTACCATTACTTACCATTGCTTAGTAGTTTGGAATATTTATC
Organism: Othius punctulatus; assembly: GCA_951805005.1. Lineage (NCBI taxonomy): Eukaryota > Metazoa > Arthropoda > Insecta > Coleoptera > Staphylinidae > Othius > Othius punctulatus. The sequence continues at coordinate 45,455,419 of OX638141.1, read as the reverse complement.
AAATCAGAAAATTAGTCTAAATTTCTTTATTTTATTTTAATGAAAACACGGAACATTTTGTGTTTTATTGTGTTCAAATAAAAAATATATAGTTTATAATAGTGTTTTGTTTGTTAAAAATCATAATACCACAAAAAAAATAGGAAGTTACCATTAAAATTATATGTTTCTAAATTAAAATCTTATTTTATTGCAGAAACGTGTCAACTGAAATGTTTTCAATATTTTTTTTTACAATTAAGAGAGACATATTATAATTTAATTACAGTCAGCATCAACTTCGGGAAGATGTTAACTAATACTAGACATTTTTTCAGGCAAAAATCTGTTTAAATATGAAGGATATAATGTTTTTCTTTGTTTCCCAACAATTTAAAAAGATGCACTTGACCAGTTTCTGAAATACACGATTCAATTAACTTATTGTATTATTATTATTATTATTATTATTATTATTATCATTATTATTATTATTATTATTATTATTATTATTATTATCTATTTAGTTAAATTACCTGAAATTAGAATTGCAGATATTATTTATTTATAATCACTAATTTTCATTCAATAAAATTTGCATGATATTAATTTTATAATTATATCCTTATAAAAATGCATACATAATTGGACATTTTACTTAATTTGCATATTGCGTGAATATATTAAACGCCTTATACTGAGCATATTCAGGTATCTTCCTATCAATTAGTTTTACATAATGCTAAAAATATGTTAATTGCCCAGCTGTTATCTACTGTTCGATTATAGTGCTACCTAATAGACAGACTTAATGACATTATTCATGTTTTGAATTACATTATGCAGCGATCGATAGAATTTATGATTAACCACTGAAATAAAGCCGATAATCTATACTATGTAATATTTTTAGAATATTAAATTCACCAGTTTTAGAATACTTATAAAGTTTAAAATATTTATCAGAGAGAAGAAACGCATGGAGCAAGTAGCTTTTACCCTTTTGTAGCTACATACAGTTCATTATAAAAGTAGTTCAGTTAGGCCTAGTTATACAATCGTGGATTATCTTTGTACGTGGTACATTTGCCTAGGATACCATAGGCATAATTGTATCCTAAATATTCTATGAACAAAGATAATCCACGATTGTAAAACGTTTTCTATGACAACCATTTTCACAGGTGGAGGAGAAGTATGATTATTATTAATATTCAAGTTGGATACATAAACAATCTTCAAATTTTAAAAGACCGGGCTTTAGCCAATCTGCTTAAATGGTAGTTTTTTAGTCGCAACCAGATTACCTTAGACATGACCTATCGCAAATATTTATTAGTTAGGACAGAAACATACAAGTTTTTTTTAATGAGAATGCACTCTAAACTTGCGGGTGCGGTTTTGAGCCATAAAGCCATATACCATAAATTTATTCCTATTATCCCTTGGAAATGAAGTGCTTTGGAATAAGAAACTGGGGGACTTTAAGCTTACTGTCGTGCTATGCTATGCTCCGATGCTCCGTTAGATGCACATGCATTTATTTAGTTCAGTCCACTATGAGGTAGGGTTGGATTTCGGTTTTATGGGAAAAGTGACAAATTATCTTGCGTGTACTACACCTACTAATAACAACGTTATACTTTCTGTCTTTCTGCTTGAATATTGATCAACCAATCATTATAATTTCTTTTTATTTTAGGGTAGAAATAATGGAAACGAAATACAATATAAAACAACCCTGCCCATGGACTAATAATCCGCTAATTGACAGGCACAACGATTTCCGTTCCCCTCTAAAAATCAATGGAACATGGCAATAAACAAATTACGAGTTTCACGTTTAACTATTTTTTTTAAATTTAATCGCGTTAAATTATAACAATTAATCAAAATGAAAATGCGGATAAACTGTGCAATCAGCGCTGCTTCAATTATATAACGCAGTTGCGCCATAAAACCAAAGCATATAATCGAATGAATGAAAAGTTGACGATGTGTTGATGCCGAAGAAAGAGAGGAAAAAAACCTGTTCTGGTTGCATAATAATGAGCCGAGGATTAAATTAAATCCGAGGCGGGCTGATATTGACCGAGATATGCGTCAATTCTGCGCTGGATTAGGCCTTGAATTTCGCGTAAAGAATGAAACGAGCGTAAAACTGTAACGATAATTATGATGACGGTAAAGGTAATAATTATGGGCCTTATAAGGTAATAGTAATTCAATAATAATATTGTGTTTAATATTTGAACAATAAAACATAATAATAATAACAAAAATAATAATATTTTATTCAGTCCTAGTACCAGCACATAGGTCAAACATTAAATACATGCAGTATAAAGATGTGTACATTTTCTTCAGTCTTTAGTCTGGAAAATAATTATAACTAATGTATTTGTTAAATAAGAGAGTTAATGGTTAAACTAGTTGGATAATAGCACATTTGCTATTGCTAAATAATGTCCCTATCACCAAAGTGGTAGGGGCACTATTATTTTTATTATAATAATAATAGCAGCAATAATAATTATCCATACAAAAAACGATGGAAACAATAGGAATTTTACAGCATCCAACATTAGAAAAAATATATAATTATTGATATTGTTATAAAACAAATGTTGAAAATGATTGTTATTGTAAAAACATATAAACCATATGTGAGCAAGATTTCATACTTCAACACATTATCGTACGTGATATTTCGTAAGGCAGCAATTATACACACCATTTCCTGATATCAGAAGTTTGATAACTACATTTTATGGCCCACATCTACACAACTACTATTCCAGTTTTTGTTTTGTTAGCCACCTACAAAAATCCTTCGATGACATATTAGTTTTTACTGTTGTTGGATTTTCATGTTATCACCATAAAAAAAAACATATTTCTTCCATAAAACGTCTACAAAATATTACTATATATTTTACGAAGCCTGCAATGAAGGGATCTGTAGCAGAAGCTGTATCCGAGAAATCGGTAGTAAATGCTCTAGTGCCTGGAGATTCTGAAGCCTCTGGGAATCAATTTGATACCGCCGCAAGCCATGGTAAGAAATTTGAATTTTAAAAAGAGTTTTTGTTATTATTTATTGATCATTAAGACTAATGTAAATGAAATAGAAATGAATCGAGATTTAATAAGATAAACACCTGAAAATGAACAAAAATTGAATATAAAACAACATATATTATTTATATTTTTTTATATACGATATATAGTGATCCTAATTAAGTGTTGGTAACTTTGTTTCTATTAAATATACAAAATTGTTTAAATTACCCAACCATTAGTAATTTTAATGCCCATTTAGATAGTGAAATCGAAAAAAAAAAACAATTGAACATCTATGTTTCAAGTTTTTAAGCAAAATACATTTTTTCTTAAATGGAAACCGATCTAGTTGTTTCTGTTAAAATATTAAATTTAAAGCAAAACATATTATGGTGAATATTTTTCCAGAATTAAATTTAAAGACGCTACGAAACCCAAAAAGGAAGTACAAAATTTAGATATACCAACTTTATCACAGTACTCAATTATTTTTAGATTTCTGTATCTTAATGGGCAATAAAATTACTAATACTTTACATATTTATACAATTGTCTCTCTAATAACAACAACGTTGCCAATGTTGAACACTTACTTTGGATCACCCTGTATAATATAATTATTTAAGGTTGTTATATTATTATTTGATACTTACTGGTAAAAAATAATTTTTATTTTATTATTTATTTATTTTATTTCGTCTGACAAGTTTCGGTTTTAAAAAAAAAACATCATCAGAGGCATAATATGTATTTTAATATGTATATATCCTGATTTCATTTTTATGATAAATATCTGTTATTAATTTGAATTTTTAAATTTGAAAGTTAATAAAGTTCAAATAAATAACAATATTTATCATGAAAATTAGATCAGGTTATATACATATTAAAATACATATCATGCCTCTGATGATGATTTTTGTTTTGCGGTTTTCATGATGGTTTTTGCTTAAATCCGAAACTAGTCAGACGCAATGAAATAAATTATATTAAAAAAAAATTTTGAAAGTACCAAATAATAATATAACAACCTTAAATACATAACTGGTAATTTATGGATAGAACCTTAAAGTTGTTAAATAATTATATTAATAATTAATTAAGAATTGCAATAATAGGTGAAACTGTTCAGTTATGTGAAAAGTAAATCTACAGTTATGTTATGTGTAACAGGCAATTGTTTTTATAAACTACGATTATCATGCAACTTCCTGGAACAATTAAATTTTCTTAATTTTTCAGAGCTTTCGTCTAGAATTGTTTTCAAACTTAGAATCCAATGCAACTTTAACATCATTTCCTAGAGTTTTCATTGGAATGATTTTTTATAATGTTGGTTCAATATTATTCGATATTCCGAATTCAAAATAATTAATTCTCTTCGTACTTTATAAACATCAAGAGCAAGCGACAGAGAGAGAGGCATAGAATCATTTTTATTATTCTATCAATTTCGATTTTCATAGTATATCTTGGAAATTTTATACAATTAAATTTACCAAGTGCTATTTAATATTCACAGCGTTTGTAGAATTTGTTTACAAATATATTCTACTTGTGCACGATTTTCTGATTTTTCTAGGTAATAGTGTTCTGCGATTTTTTATAAAACTGGGTTCATTATTTGTTCTGAATTTCGTATTACTGATTTTCTTTCTGTTTATAAATATCGATTCATGCAAATTCCTGGAACAATTGAGTTCAATTTTCTTAAATTTTCAACGCTTTTCGTCTAGAATTTTCTACTAACAGAATTCAGTGCAACATTCATTTCCTGGAGTTTCCATGCAATGTTCATCGATTTTTACAAACTTAGGTTCAATATTATTAGATATTCCGAATTCTGCATAATTAATTCTATTCGTTCTTTATAAACTACAAGAGCGAGCGAAAGAGAGAGAGAGAAAGGCATATAATCATTTTTATTATTCTATCAACTTCGATTTTCATAGTATATCTTGGAAATTTTATACAATTGGATTTACCTCAATAGCATTTCCACAGCGTTTGTAGACTTTTTGTACACATGGAATTATATTCTACTTATGCACGATTTCCTGATTTTTCTATGTAATAGTGTTCTGCGATTTTTATAAAACTGGGTTCATTATTTGTTCTGAATTTCGTGTTACTGATTTTCTTACTGTTTATAAATATCGATTCATGCAAATTCCTGGAACAATTGAGTTTAATTTTCTTAAATTTTCAACGCTTTTCGTCTAGAATTTTCTTCAAACAGAATTCAGTGCAATATTCATTTCCTGGAGTTTCCATGCAATGTTCATCGATTTTTACAAACTTAGGTTCAATTTTATTAGATATTCCGAATTCTGCATAATTAATTTTCTTCGTACTTTATAAACTTCAAGAGAAAGAAAGAGAAAGAGAGAACCTTTTTTATTAGGCTATAAACTTTGATTTTCATAGAATTTCTTGGAAAAGTTATACAATTGGATTTAATGATATTGAATTTTTTTCACTGCGTTTGTAAAATGTGTTTCAAACATAAAATACTGCTCTATTTAGGCATACTTTTATAAAAAAAAATTAATGTTTTTTAGATTTTTATAACATTGGTTTCATTATTATATGTCCTAAATTTTGTTGTATTGATTTTCTTCATATTTAAGCATTTTATAAACATCGATTATCATGCAAAATTTTTGGAACAAATTTCAGCGCTATTCGTCTAGAATTTTCTTCAAAAATAGAATTCAACTCAATATTAATATAATTTCCATGCTTCTCTTTTGTGCATATAAATATATTAAAATATGAAAATATGTATTACTAAATATTATACTTGTTAATATCACGAAAAATGTAACATTTCGTAAGTTTGGCCAGTTTTTTTACACATATTGTACATGCGAATTCTGCTTAGTCGCGCAGTAATTCCTCTCAGTCGTCACAAGAGAATTGGCGGTAAAAAGTGTAAGTGAGGGACAGACATTACTGATCGTATAAGTCTCAAGTGCAAGCAAAGTGGATGTCTGCAAAACACGGCTTATAGAGTTTTATATTAGCACTTCTCCACAGAGAAAATCTTCTACAAATCCCCCTGTTGAGATATATGTTTTGTGTCTACTAATTCAAGTACATTCAGCCAGTATAAATATTTGTTTTAATTTCAACATCAAAATCTTTAGAGAAAATATTTTTACTGACCTATTATGCCACCAGGTATTTATATACTAGTAGAGCTTACCTGAAACAAAGAGAAAATAAAATTAGTATTCAAGTATTAACAATGGACAATTAAATATTCACCACGGCAATAGGTTTGCAGAAAAAGAAAATTCTATAACCTAAAGGACATTCGCTTTTAAAAATCAATACAAGTTCAGTTTCAGTTATTGCGAAACTTAAACCTTAATGTCCCCGAAGGTCATATTTTTGTTGTATGTAAACATTATTTTTGTTGTAATTTATAATTTACATAACAATGCAACATTAAATTATTTGTAATATTTGTGTTTGTATAACTCAACTTTAACAACAAAAAGAAATAACTTTTTTTTTTAGTTTTGGAAAAAAAAGCTAATTAAAAACTTTGTTTGTACCTCCAAATGATCTTTGATGACTAAATACATTCCAAGTCATTTCAAAACTCAATTCACATATTTACGGGGTAAAAATATACGACACGACAATTCGGCTTAGTGTTGCATGTAACATTTTTTCAATTTTTAGGTCTATTGTGTTACCAGGCTTTAAGTTTTCAACATGAGACCTTGCAACTTATTCGAAGATTAAAATTGGATCATTAGGAACCTGTGATAAAAACATATCCATTGACAGTGCAAAATATATCATTTTCTGATATACGAAACATGTTTAAAATCCTTATTCCGAAATTTACAAATTTTCACGTACGAGTACAACCTTGTAACATTAAGCCGATGAATTGTTGTCTGGTTACTAATCCTGCTGAAAGTTCAAAACAACAAACTTAATAAAAAAATCCATTTTTTCAGTACAAAACAAGATATAATAATAGATATTTGCTCCTGCAATATTTCATATAATAATCTACATTTTCATAACACTAAATAATCTTAAATTTTAGGTACATCCTCTCATGGCATAATTAAAATAGAAACAGATAACGTGGATGTATTCGAATCTCCGAGAGGTCTTGGTTATTCTATATTTGAAGGCCTTCAAATGCATTCTGGAAAAATTATACAGGTAAGAAATATGTCATTTTTTGATTATAACTAATTTTCGAGATAACAGTTTATAACTCTAGTCTTGAATATTTATTGTTTTTGCAAAGTTTTTGGAGAAAATTTTTTGGCAAAGAAATGGTATGTATGCATAACATTTCGGTATACTATGATCAAATCATTTTTCATCATATCATCATATCATTTGTCACCTATCATTTGTCATTTATCATGTTGAAATGGGAAATGACGAATGATGGCTGACAAATGATTATACAATATACAAACTTTTTCCGGATAAACAAGTTCAACGAACTTGTATGGCACCTGGTCATTTCAATTCAATTTTGTCAAATTTTAATATACTCACTTTTTGAAGTACATTGAACTACATTCAGCCAGTACAAATATTTGTTTTAATTTCAACGTAAAAATCTTTAAAGATAATATATTTATCTGACCTATTATGCCACCAGGTATTTATATAGTAGTAGAGCTTACCTCTACTGGGAACTATTGGTTATATTGGTTTATGTCAATTTTTATTTATTTTATTTTTATTAAAACAAATTTCATCTGACATGATAATTTTTTTTCTTTTTATTCTGTTATAGTTTCAGTACATTATTTATTTTGTAACAACCTAAGTGGGATACAGTTTAAATCCCATTATTTGGTCACATCAAATCAAACCTTGATGCGGTTTGACTTGTTTTCAGTACCTACATTTGCTAAAACCAATAACGATTTGCAAATGATGACATGTTTCTTACAGATAGATATAGACAACGGAGATGTTGATACAGCGAAAAACTTGCTGCAAAGAAGCGTGCGAACTGCCATACAAATGAGAAATTTGGGCATCGAACCTGGCGATGTAATCAGCATCTACTCGCATTCTCAGATGAACTGCGCTTCGGTGTTCTCAGCTGCAATATTCCTAGGTGCTGTGAATGCGTCTTTAGACCCTATATTTTCTGAAGAGGAAGTGGAATATTTGGTATCAGAGGTCACCCCCAAAATGGTTTTCGTCAGCATCGACTGTGAGGAAGTACTACAGAATGTGGTTGATAAGTTGGGCCTTGACACAGTAATTGTGGTTTTTGGCGAATCAAAGAATAATTTAAGTTATTCGACATTTGTAGTACCTATGGAAGATGAAATGAGATTTAGCCCCTGGGTGGCTACTAATCTTAATGATACTATATTAATTATGTTTAGTAGTGGCACCACTGGTTTAGCTAAAGGTGTATGCTATAATCATCATTTCGCTATGTTCCATTCCAGAGGACAGTAAGTTAAGAATATTAATAATAATAATAACAGCTTTTACTAATTAATAAACTAATTATTAATAATATTAATAAAAAAACCTAATAAGTTATCATTAAGATTAATTTATTATTATTAGGCATAAGCTTTAATTTCAATTTCGGATAGAGAAAGACCTACTTCTGTTATTTATTTACAAACAATGAAAAGATAAATGAATACCATCTAAATTATGTAAAATACATAATGAACGAAATGAAAAAGTTAATGAAAAATTGTCTTGAAAACTTTCCATAGTCCATAGAATCCATAGAATCGATTCCATAGAATTAATGACACATTGCGGTCTACTTGACAAACAGAAAAAAAAAATAACGAGCCACAAGCGTGACACATGTTATATTAACGTCTAAACGCAGATGGACTGTATGCGATATATTGCTCGAGTCCCTGATTTAAATAACGTAAGGCGAATTTAAATTGTTTTAAAGCTACAAATTAGTAGCCAGTAAAAAGCCCAACTAACATTTCGATAGTGTGTAATAATATTATATATGGCTGGCACTGTATAATGGATCTGGTAGTGATAAATGGATATCATTATAATTGAGAAAACACAAGCTTACTAAGTGTATTATAAGATAGTCATGGACAAAAAGTATCATAACTATAACTTCTATAATACTCAACTAAAATTTCTGTAATATGAATGTAGCAAAATTTTTCTACAAAAACTGTTCTTTACTATTTTCTATTTTACTATTTTTCTTCTTCTATAATATTCAAGTAAATATTTCAACTGCATCAATATCTAACACACTGGAAGCACTCCTCTGGATTACGAACCTCGAGACCCAGTTTTGAAAGAAACTATATTTTATTCATTTAATTTATACCTTGACGTTTTTATATGCAATTGGAAATACATTGAAAATTATAACACATCTCTATAAAATGTAGTTTAATGTTGCCAAAGAATTAGCTTATAAATTTCTATTAGCTATGGTAAAAAAATCAAGTTGCACACTTAAAATATTTTCAAATATTTAAACATAAATTAGTGAAAATAATCTGCGCAATATTACTTTCAGCATAATAATACGCATATATAGTTTTTAGCCAAATGTTGACGGAGCTTTACTTGAACATTAATTCAAATAAAATCTGCATAAATAGAATCTTCTTCATTGAAGTGCCTTATAATATATTAAACAACAAGTGAAATAAGTCATTGTTTATAGCACGAGTTCAAATTTAAAACATGAGAAGCGAAGCGGCAATAGTATATAACGCCATTAGGCCGATATGTAGCAAATAACAGGCGCGGGTTGAAGTTTGTAAACCGAGGCGAAGCGAAGCGGAGCGGAGCGCAGCGGAGGTTTATATTCAACCAAGCCTGTTATTTGCATATCGGCCGTATGTTGTTCGATACTTTTTGTAATACCTAAATTACAAAAACTGGTCAATTTATCAATATTAAATTTCAAAATTAATAAACTAGTTATCCAGGCGCCATTTGATACCATAGCAACTTCAACGGTTCAAATACAAACAAACAAATCAAAGTGAAATTAGAAAAATAATGTCAGATGTGCAAAGTTCTTCGTTTTGTGGTATCCCCGAAGATATATTAAATGAAGCAAATGCTGCCACAATCGATTTACTTCCCCAAAAAAGCAGCAGCAGGTATGAGAAAGAATATGAAGACTTTATTGCTCTTAAATTTGCGTTGTCATTTAAATAACGTCCACGGCCGTTATTATAACGGCCAAGGCCTTTACGCCTGTCATATCGATCAAGCAGACAGTACTGATAAATGTCAATAACACAGAGGTATTACAAAAAAGTTTTAACGGACGAGTGCTACAATTGACTTATTCACGAGTTTTTTTATAATTTGCGCTATTTTTTATATAAAATAAGTTTGTATTTTCTATAAATAATTCATAGTTTTAATAGTTTACTAATTTTATCGTATTTTTCATTTTTGATTTCTGCAGGCTTGCTCCTGTGTCGTTGTTTATAAGCACTATATATTGGTCATCACCTGCTCTACTACTAATATCTGTTATGAGATTTGGCGGAACGAAAGCTTTCACAAAAAGTGTGGACCTGAAGATGTTATGGAATCATATCGAAACATATCATGTAAGAAAGAGATTATTTAATAATAATCAGTTCACAGGTTTTAATCTTTAAATATATTGTTAATGCCTTGTAATTTTTTAAAGTATAATTTTTTCATGTACTTATTTATTCTAATTTAATTCTTGTTTGCCGTGTTTATATGTAATATATCATTTCAATATGGGAAACGCATTTGGCATAAATTGAAGTGAAGTCTATTTATAGAGAACTCGAAAATTATGTATCATTTCACTTCATACTGTTTTAATATACTGATAATATGATATTTCATTTTAGATTGATATAGTACTCATGTCACCGTACCTAGTCATGCAATTTCTAGAAAACCACCCCCAAGGATTGATATCATCATTGCAGTGTTTGGCCATCTCTGGAGGCAGTACGACTTTAAAAAATATGAGAAAGCTGAAAGAAATCATGCCCCATACATTTATAGCAACACCTTATGGCCAAACAGAAGCCAGCATTATTTTTGATAACACAGCAGTAATGATGCTCCAAGAAATTAAGTTTCCTAGTGTGGGAACACCATATCCATACATTTCTTATAAGGTAATATAATATTAATATTCTTAAGATATGATGTATTAACAAATCATATAAACAATTAGAGAATTGTGATTCAGAAATCTAAATTTAACATATACCATTAGCATTATAAAAGCAATTAACCATAGCATCAGAAATAAAGCATCAAATGTGAATTATAAAAGAAAGCAACGTATCTTAGAAATGGTAAAATAATCTAGATATGACCCAATATTATTAGTAATGAGTCATTAACAGGTAATTAGTCACATAAATCATAAACCCTAAATAAATAAACAATTGCAATACATCTGTGTAAATGTCACAAAAATCTAAATATAACTTACTATTGGTACGATAATGCGCCATAGAAGCAGATGTGTTGCATCAAAAGTTTTTGAACAAGTAAACATAAATTAGAATTTGTTACAATATTAAATGCAACAAAATATATTTGTTAAATATACTGCATTTCGCTAGTTAAGAATATTGTCAGAAAACGCACCAGCCTTCATTTTGTCAACAAAAAAACATTGTAAGTAACCTGTTAAAAAAATCCCTATCCCTAACTTTCCTATCATACGAGGTCTGATCAAAAAGTTCCGGGACTTTTAAAATAGCGCGCCAACGAAGCTACGGAGGAAAACGCGGTTGGCAGCACTGTGTAAAGGGTTCTCCCTGAGTACAGCAGCTTTTGCAGATCGTCAATAGGGTGTTTAAAAGCTAGTTACGAGTTACAGCTATTTTAGTAAACCGACATTTTTGTGTTCGGCGATTTTGTGGGGTTTTTTTGTGATGGAAGGAAAACAAGAGCAACGCGTTTGCATCAACTTCTGTGTGAAGTTGGGGAAAACATTTTCCGAAACTTTTCACATGTTACAAACTGCTTTTGGGGATGAGTGTTTGAGCCGTTCGAAGTGTCACGAATGGTTCAAGAGGTTCAAAGAAGGCCGCTCCTCATTCGCGATTTTTGCACCAAAAATGCAATAACAGTTATTCCCCAGCCTCCCTACTCACCCGATTTGGCTCTAGCAGACTTTTTTGTTTCCGAAAATGAAGAGACCTTTGAAAGGAGAGAGATTTGATGATGTTGAAGCAATAAAAAAAAATAGCTGGAGGAACTGAATAGCACTTCGGAAGAAGACTTCCAGAGGGCCTTCCTGCAGTGTATCTACCCAAGGAGAGTACTTTGAAGGGGATTTAGTTTTCTAATGTTTATCTATTCCCAATAACTTTATGTAAAATAAGTCCCGGAACTTTTTGATCAGCCCTCGTAAGTTGGGGATAGGGTATTTTTCCAAAACAGGAAGCTTACGATATTTTTGTTTTGTAGACAAAATCAAGACTAATGCGTGTTCTGACAATATTCTTAACTTATGAAAAGCAGTATATTTTGCTAGGTATAACTTTTTACTACTAAAACGAGAAGAAAAAGTTGAATTTATATTACTCTGTAGGTAGTGGATTTGGTGACTGGAGCAAACCTGGGCCCAAATCAAAAAGGAGAACTGATGATTAAGACGAAATACATCTGCAATGGCTACTACAAAAGAAACTCTTCGGATATTTTCGATGAAGAAGGTTACCTAAAAACTGGAGATGTCTTCTATTACGACGAAGATATGCACTTCTACATGGTGGATCGTATGAAGGAAATGTTCAAATTCAGAGGACACCATGTGACTCCAGCCAAATACGAGGCAATACTACAAGATCACCCAGACATCGAATTGGCTGCTGTTATAGGAATACCACATCACACCGATGACAACCACATATGCGCTGCCGTGCAACTAAAAAGTGGTAGCAGATTGTCCCCCAATGATGTGGAAGTCTATTATAACGAACGCGTTGGTGATATCTTCAAGATAAGAGCTGGGGTGATAATAGTAGCGAGCATGCCCATGACACCATCCGGAAAATTGAAGAGAAAAGAAGTTATAGCGATCGTTTTGAAGAAAAAATGAATTAACTAAATTAATAAGGAAGCAATTAAAAAAATCCTGGAAATATACTGCCTTTAAAAAAAAGATAGAACACCAAGTATTTATTGGACGATTTTATTAAAACTAGCAAAATTTGTCAAATCCTTCAATAAAAAACTTGGTGTTCTATTTTTTTTAGGTTAAGTTAGTTATTACTATACCAGAACCGCGAAATCGTTCTTTAATGTACCAAGGAAAGAATCGTCGCCGAGGCCGTTTAGAGGCCGAGGCAGGACAATCTCAAGGATTTCGCGAACAACATTTATTGTGCTATCAAACATTTTTAATTATAAAAATCTTATTGCTTTTAATGAAATACATTGCATGGGTTATTTTATTGTGTACAAAATAAATTTGGTATCGCTACAAAAATGAAGTAAATACAACAATTGCGGCCCGGCAGGAAAACGGGTATAAGTGCTTTATATGTTATGCAGTGCAAGTTATGCAATATTAGGCATTTAAGTAACATACACGGATGTATCTATAACAATTACCTATTATAATTTACAATTATTAATACAATTATTTAACAGAAAGTTGAGTGTTAGAGCTTTTAGTTAAATAATGGTAATATATGTTATACGTCCATTTATGTTCTTAAATGCCTAGTATTGCAAAACTTTCAAAAAGGTTAAAAAAAACCCTTTTCCGTTAATTGTGTGACAATGAAAGTTCGCTCTATGTCAATTTTTCTCCCTGGAACAGTCATTATCACTTATTCGTAATACTATACTGTTATACCGTTTTATCAGAACTAAACAAGCGCTGTAATATCATGCTAAACGGTCAGCGGCCGTTAAGAATTTTAAACGGACGCCGGCCGTTAAGGGGAACACACGCCCACCATGGTACAACAATTCAAATTTAAACCTGCGTCCGTTATTTGCTGCATATCGGCCTAATGGCGTTAATAACTAGAACGGCCGTTCCTAACAGTAACGGCTGCGAAATTGGATTGCACGGCCTGGTTTGCGTATGCAAAATGGACACTTCGCGTCTGATGGCACAAAACAAAATAATTTAATAAATATGGTTTTTACCTGTTTCATTGGTTTGTTTGAATGCGGAGATGTACTTAAAGAAACTCACAAGAAGGTTTACAACGCATTTTGCCTAAGCTCCTTGTGTGTAGGTTTAACCTGAGGATATTTTATCCTAAATATGCCATATCCTATATATCCCCTACAGGGTGTCCCACGCAAGTCGTTGGATAAAAGTTTATGGAGTTTCTGATGAAATAAAAATTTTAAAATAGAAATAGAAATAGATACATGTTTTGAAAAATGAAAAATCAATTTTTAAAAACTTTATATATAATTTTTTTTTAAATTGACAAAAGCATGGTTCATCAGAATGATCTCACAAAAAAAAATACCTACATTTTTCTATAACTTCCAGTTTTAGCGGGAGTGGTAATTTAAAATAACAAAGTCGATGTCCACTTCCAAAAGTGATAGAACCGTGTACGTATTTTATTTTGGGTAGATCACAATGAACCATATATGTGTGATTTTTTCAAAAAATTATTTCATCATGAATCCTGTAAAACTATAACCAGCGTCTTGCGAAAGACACCCTGTATAACTTAGCCTAAAAAACTAAAAATAATGAGGAAATATATTATCAGCTTCTGAGTATGCCTGTAACTTATTGGAACTTATGCTCAAATTATTAACTTGACCGTCCGAAAAATTCAAGATCAAGTATATTATAGAAATAATAGAAGCAATAATTCGTTTCTAACTTTCTTATGGCTGCTCTATCTGGAAGTTAACTTAAGAACAACCTGTTTCGAAAATTGAAAAAAAAAACTTTTTCTCTAGTACACAGATCATATTTAGTTCAGTATAATAACTAATAATAATAATAATCCTGGAGTTATCTGGAAGTTAACTTGAGAACAATCTGTTTCGAAAAGTGAATTTTTTTTTCTTTAGTACACAGATCATATATAGTTCAGTATAATAAATAATAATAATAATAATTCGTTATTAGACTTGAAAAATATGTCACACATATTTATAAATAAACGAAAATGCAACAGAATGATGTAAAATTTTCAAGAGTATGACTTGTGTGTTACCTATTTTTTTTTATTGTGTTCAACTATTTAGAACAACTACGAATAAATAAATTGCAATTTTCGTTAGTAAAATTTCTTTTTACATGCCATTATACTGGCCCACTTATCCTCGCTCGGACCATTGTCGCTAGACGAAAAAAAATTGATGGAAATATCTGATTTGAAGTTATGTGCTACTTTTTAAAATTATTTTCGAGTGTACAGAGTGTACCATAAATCCGGGACACAAAATTTGGTCTCATTTTAAATGGATCACCCTGTATATTCTTCCATTTTTAGAATCTGCTTTATGTGGGCTTCGCAAATCAATTTATGAAAATGAATCATGAAATGAAATCGCAATTTTTTTTTTGAGATCTGATACAACGTTTCCAAGTTATGCACATTTTAAACAAATTTAACGAAAAATCATAGACGTGGAAAAAAATTCAACAAAAAGTTATTATAAGAGATCACTGAAATAATCTTCGTAGGCAAGTACCCAAGCAATGTGCCAAAACATACACAATATTTTGAGTCACGTAGAATATACAGGGTGTTCTCAAACAACGATACAATTTTGCTATTTTCAAATGGCTAAAACTAGTTTTTTTTTCAAATTTAACACCGTGTATATAGCAACATATTCTGAGTGCCCATCTAATGAGCTATTAAATGGTAACATATGAACTGTAAACTAATAATACTTTTTAATTGATAAATAACGATCAATCTCAATAATTCAATCGTTGTTTCAGAATACCCTGTGTATTTAACGTGACTAAAAATATTGTGTATGTTTTTGCACATTTCTTGGGTACTTGCATACCCAGATTCTATCATTGATACCTTATAATAAGGTTTTGTTGAAATTTTCCACGTCCATGATTTTTCGTTAAATTTGATTAATATGTGAATAACTTGATAACGTTGGATCTGATCTCTAAAAATAAAAATGATTTGTGAAGCCCATATAGAGTTGAATTATTTTCCACGTACATGGTTTTTCGATAAATTTGATTAAAATGTGAATATCTTGACAACATTGTATCTGATCTCTAAAAAATATAATTTGTGAAGCCCATATGAAGCAAATTTCAAAAAGTAAAGAATATATGGGGTGTTCCATTCAAAAATGAGACCAAATGTTGTGTCCCGGATTTATGGTGCACTCTGTACAATTGAAAATAATTTCAAAAGTAGCACATCAAGTGTCCAATAACTTACAATCAGATTTTTTCCTCAATTTTCTATTAGTCTGACAGCAATGGTCCGAGCGAGGATAGGTGGACCACCCATGTACAGCCACGGACTCTGGGAATGACGCGCTCCGTAAGACCCAGCAGTCTGCTATCCTTGTCTATCGTGCCCCAACCGTGCGGGACCAGATAAGGATAGCATACTGCTGGTCTGATGGAGTGCGTCATTTCCAGAGTTCGTGGCTGTAGATCAAAATAAGAGTGGACATTTATACATCGAAAAGAAATTCAGAAATACTCGTCTGGTTTTCCAGAAGTGTAACCTACACTGATATTATTTCTCAAACTATTATTTGTATAAGTAAGATTTGATGTTGCATTTTTCGTTATCATAATCATTTTCATATTCATATCACTTACATATTTTTATTCTTTGGAATAAACATGTTTTTTTGAAAAACCATGATTTACAGCTGCAATAATAAAAATTAAACAAGTTAAAAATACTGTAAATAAATAAAAACTGCGAAAAGAGTAAATTGCTACATCCAGTTTTCATTTTTCACCTAAACCTTTTAAAATTTAGAATTTCTTTTAAAAACATAAATTTGAAAATATCTATCTATCTATCTATCTATCTATCTATCTATCTATCTATCTATCTATCTATCTATCTATCTATCTATCTATCTATCTATCTATCTATCTATCTATCTATCTATCTATCTATCTATCTATCTATCTATCTATCTATCTATCTATCTATCTATCTATCTATCTATCTATCTATCTATCTATCTATCTATCTATCTATCTATCTATCTATCTATCTATCTATCTATCTATCTATCTATCTATCTATCTATCTATCTATCTATCTTTCTATCTATCTATCTATCTATCTATCTATCTATCTATCTATCTATCTATCTATCTATCTATCTATCTATCTATCTATCTATCTATCTATCTATCTATCTATCTATCTATCTATCTATCTATCTATCTATCTATCTATCTATCTATCTATCTATCTATCTATCTATCTATCTATCTATCTATCTATCTATCTATCTATCTATCTATCTATCTATCTATCTATCTATCTATCTATCTATCTATCTATCTATCTATCTATCTATCTATCTATCTATCTATCTATCTATCTATCTATCTATCTATCTATCTATCTATCTATCTATCTATCTATCTATCTATCTATCTATCTATCTATCTATCTATCTATCTATCTATCTATCTATCTATCTATCTATCTATCTATCTATCTATCTATCTATCTATCTATCTATCTATCTATCTATCTATCTATCTATCTATCTATCTATCTATCTATCTATCTATCTATCTATCTATCTATCTATCTATCTATCTATCTATCTATCTATCTATCTATCTATCTATCTATCTATCTATCTATCTATCTATCTATCTATCTATCTATCTATCTATCTATCTATCTATCTATCTATCTATCTATCTATCTATCTATCTATCTATCTATCTATCTATCTATCTATCTATCTATCTATCTATCTATCTATCTATCTATCTATCTATCTATCTATCTATCTATCTATCTATCTATCTATCTATCTATCTATCTATCTATCTATCTATCTATCTATCTATCTATCTATCTATCTATCTATCTATCTATCTATCTATCTATCTATCTATCTATCTATCTATCTATCTATCTATCTATCTATCTATCTATCTATCTATCTATCTATCTATCTATCTATCTATCTATCTATCTATCTATCTATCTATCTATCTATCTATCTATCTATCTATCTATCTATCTATCTATCTATCTATCTATCTATCTATCTATCTATCTATCTATCTATCTATCTATCTATCTATAAAAATTAACATCATTTTAGCATCAGTTTAGGGTTTGATAAATATAATTTTAATATGCCCTTTACAATGCCCTCGACATCCTCAGGGTACAAGAGGACCGGATTATGTATGTATGTATGTATGTATGTATGTATGTGTGTATGTATGTATGTATGTATGTATGTATGTATGTATGTATGTATGTATGTATGTATGTATGTATGTATGTATGTATGTATGTATGTATGCATGTATGTATGTATGTATGTACAATGCTAAAAGAAAATGTATGTCTTTCTAGTATTCCTCTGATAACAATTTTGCTTTCGAAAATAAGTGATAATGGCGTTTATTGTCCCATAAAGATATAAATTTGCCTGAGTGATATGTAAATAGAACATATAAATATGCAGCGTGTTTGTTTTTAATTGTTTAGCTTATATCTGCTATATATTATAAACACCAACGATACAAAAAAAAAGTAACTTATCAAACTCAAAATTTAACATGTTTGTGTCTGTTTATATATGACTAATTTTAAGTGTTCAATTGTAATACCATCAATATGTATGACGTGTAAAACTATATGTTTTAAGCACCAATATACCATTATTATTATTATTATAAACGAAATTTAGTCTATAAAATGACATAAACCATGTTTTACACTAATCAACACTATCATATATCACATAACATCATTTGTAGGTGTGACAAATTTTGCAACATCAAGAAAAGTGGAAATTTGTTAATGCGTAACTGAAGGTAACGTAATGGTTTTCCGAAATAAAGTTTATAACACACCGATTTATTTTTTTAGACCTATAACATCCTGTATAGCCAATGTAATCAATTACTTGCAATATAAACAACTTTTGTTATCATTTTATCTTATCTGAATGTATATATTTATTTTAATCAATTGTGAACTTCTGAACTGAACAGTTTACAATTACAAGCACTGTATGTAAGTAATTAATAAGCGTGCTCCGTTTTTTGATTGAAAATATTATTCAAGTGCAATGACTGATTTCGTGATAAGCCCCGAAGGTTATGAACCTCATCCTGAAGGCCTTGGCTGCTGCCTCTTTGAAAGTCTTAGTCAGCACCAAGAAAAAATAATACAAGTAAGTATTGGTCAACTAAACTAGTAAACAGCATATATTAGTATTTTCCTTAAAATTGGAAATAAATGCAAATTATACCGTGCGAGCAAAAAATATTATTAATTAACATTTGCTTTGCATCTAAGCTTAGCGGTAGAGCATAGTGCCCTCTTAGATGAAAATGATTTTTGCTCGCACGGTAATTATTATCATCACTTCATAAATTTCAACAGATTGATATAGATAATGGAGAAACCGATACAGCAAATGCGTTGCTTTTGAGAAGCATACGGACTGCAATCCATATGAAAAACTTGGGAATCAAATCTGGCGATGTTATTAGTATTTATTCGCACAATCAGATGAACTGTGCTTCCGCTTTTGTTGCTGCAACATTTTTGGGTGCAGTCAACGCATCTTTAGATCCTAAGCTAGCAGAAGATGACGTGGAGCTATTAGTAGCTCAAGTAAGCCCGAAATTGGTGTTTGTGAGCAGTGCATATGAAGACGCAATACAACGAGTTTTAGATAAATTACAAATAGGGGCTAAAATAGTGGTTTTTGGAGAATCGAAGCAAAACCTTAATTATTCCTCGTTTATTGCACCCAATGAAGAAGAGAACAACTTTAAGCCATGGGTACCAACGGACCTCAATGATACAATTATTATATTGTTTAGTAGCGGCACGACTGGTTTGGCGAAGGGAATTTGCTGGAATCATAAATTTGCACTCTTCAATACACGCATAAGGTAATGTTTAACGCCAGACGTCTATACATCTGTAACACTTTATTACAGATTTGCTGATACCTGTCTGTTTATTAACACGATATATTGGGTAGGGCCCATTTTATTGTTATTATCAGCTCTTAGGCATGGTACTACTAAAGTATTCTCCAAGAGTGTTAACTTCAAAGAAATATGGCATCACATTGAAACGTATCATGTAAGAATTAGATGTCAAAACCTGATTGACATGTAAATCACATGCTCTTAATCACAACATGTTTCGTTATAGATCAACCAATTGTATTTAGCTCCATATCTAGCCATGCAATTTCTAGAGAACCATCCAGAAACACTTGTTTCGTCTCTGCAGATTTTAGTAATTGCAGGTGGTGGTACCACTTTGGAAAATGTTAAAAAAATTGAAGCAGTGATGCCTAATACGAAGGTAGTCATACCGTATGGTCAAACTGAGACTAGTTTTGTAATGGACTTCAAACTTGCATCAAGAGAGAAGTTTCCAAGTGTGGGTTCACCATATCCACATATGTCGTGCAAGGTAAGTTTTACTTAAAAAAAAGATTTTTATTCCTCCTATATTTTATTGCATAGCCAGAAATACATTTGCTATTAGCTTATTTGGTTTCCAAAATAGTATAATTCTTTCTTCTATCAATAATGATCAGTAAATCTTCTGTAATACGTTTTAGAACATAGTGTTTTGTAAATCTCTTTTACGTAAACAAAGTTTATTATTAGATGACCCATCTCAGTTGTTTGTTAGTTTCGATATAATAACATATTCTTCAGTACATATAGTAGTGTTTTTCATAAGTTACGGATATTGGAATTGTTTTAAATAGATTTTTTTTGACAAAATCAAGATTGATACATTTTCTTACAATATCCTTCATTTATAAAAAGCAGTATAATTAGTTTTAGTCATTTGATATACGTAATTTAACTTAAATTTCTTAAGGTAGTGGATGTACTGACTGGAGAAACCTTAGGTCCCAATCAAAGAGGCGAACTAAGGGTTAAATCGAAGTACATGTGCAATGGTTACTACAAAAAAGATTCATCAGAAATTTGGGATGACGAAGGCTATCTGAAGACTGGTGACATTTTTTATTACGATGAAGATATGCATTTCTATGTAGTCGATCGTGTCAAAGAAATGTTCAAGTTTAGAGGCCAACATGTGACTCCAGTAAAATACGAGAACATCTTATTAGGACATGCAGATATTGTGGCAGCTGCTGTCGTGGGGGTACCTCATCCTATTGAGGAGAATCATATATGCGTCGTGGTGCAGCTAACCAATGGTAGAAAATTATCAGCAGAAGATGTTGAGCAGTATTATAATGAACGGGTGGATGACCTCTTCAAGATACGTGCTGGAGTAGTATTTGTTGACGAAATGCCGTTAACACCAACCGGGAAGCTGAAGAGGAGAGAAATTAAAGAGATGATTTTGAAAAATATGGGTTGTAGTAGCAGTAAATAACGTTTTTTCTAAAATGAAATCAATAATCTATATATTTCTTCCAAATAAGGTTTTTGCCACACATCTGAACTTACAGGATACAGTAAAATTTGTAAACAAACGAAATAACGAATAGCTTGAAATTAATTTTTCTGTTATTCTAATCCAGTTTTTTTTTATAGTTGAAACACTAATAAATTTTTTGACGTTGTTAATAATACACCTGCTCCTCGGATACTAGAATTGTAATAAATAATAAAAATGTGATTTTTTTTTCATTATTACTAAAAAATGTTGGGGAAGGAAAATGAAGAAAGAACTCTATTTTCTCTTTTTAAAATTTTATTTAATCAAGTTTAAGGGTTATTCCCACCATAATTGATCCAATAAATAAAGGTCTCCGAACAATAGTTATGCTTATTGGTCAGCAGAAAATTTATTAAGATTCCAGAAAATTCATTGAAAGTATATAAAAAAAAACTGCCGAGGAAAAGTTTGATTTTTGGTTCTCTATTTTTTTCTATTTTTGAAATAATATTTTAACATTTCTTAGGGTTATCCAAAATACCCAAAATAATAGATCAAATAAATCGAAAGGTATCTGAACAAGAGTTATGCTTATCGGTTGACAAATAAATTATTGAAATTGGAGACAATGTCAAATTGTAGAAAATTTATACAACTTGCGGACAATTAAATGGAAATATCTAATTTGAGAAAAAGAAAATTAATGAAAATTTATTATTACTAACAAGAAATTTTCTATAAGATTTTCTGCAAATTTCATTCATACATTTTCTAATAAATCGAAATCTGTTTATTAAAGTGTAATAAAAAAACAACAAAAAATCGCAGCAAATATATGAACATTGCAGAAAATTTTAGTAAATAATAAAAAATTTATGCAAATTGCAGAAAATTCAGTGAAAATATATTTTAAAAAGAGAGGAAAAACTCTGATAGTGTGAGAGTAGTTCTCCATTTATTCCAAATAAATAATGCAATTTTACATTTGTTGGTATCTCACTTTATTGTCTTATTATGACTATAGTTTTGACCGAACAGTTGCAAACAAAATATTTCTTGGGTTACTATAAGTTTGAAAAAGTCACCATAAGACAAAATACCACCAAAGTTAAATATGTATTATTTATTTATATATGGCAAACAAAAATAACCGGAAAAAGAAAAGTGGGAAGACCGAAAAAGAAGTGGGACAAATATGTCGAAAATATTATGGAAAGAAGAGGAATATCTAACACCCAAATGAAGAAAAGCACAGGAAACAAGAAGATCTGGAACCTACTAGTAAAAGAAAATACAAGAAATTGAAAAACTACAATATTCCACACCCGAAATGGAAGAGGAATTATGACTATAATAATAATAATAATAATAATTTATTTATATATAATGTATCACGAAATCAACGTCTTCAGTATTAATAAAATCTATTTTTTCTCCTTTTTAAATAATTTTTAATCATTTCTTGGGATTATTCTGCAAATATCTGAGATTTATTAGGACATTATTCAATTAAGTTATCACTCTACTTTACTTTAGTTAACTGCTTTCGATTTATTAGAAAATTATTAAATGAAATTTTCAGAAAATCTTATCAAAAACTTCTGACATTATTACTTAAACAAAATTTCGTTCATTTTATATATAATTTTATTATTATTCTCCAAATATCTGAGATTTATTAGAAAATTAGTCAATAAAGTTATCACTTTACTTTAGTTAACTGCTTTCGATTTATTAGAAAATTATTCAATGAAATTTTCAGAAAATCTTATCAATAACTTCTGACATTATTACTTGCTACTACAAAATTTCGTTCATTTTATATATTATTATTTTTTACTTATTTATTTAATTATTTTATCAAATACATTAATAGTGGATTATTGCTTCTTAATCTAATATCTACTTCTAATAACTCTATTACTTAAGTGTACATTTTTTGTACTTTATAAGGTAAATAGGCTAATTTATTTAGTAAATTATTGATTACATAACTTCATCTCTGCTATATATTGTTAGATTTTAATAATTATTTGTGGTATTAAATTTTTTTATTATATTTTGTTATATTTCATATTTTTGTTGAGCAAGTTGCATACATTTCTATAATTTGACGTTCTGCAATTTAAATCAATTTTCAGCTACCCAATAAGCATCACTAAATTAAATGAAAATATCAAAGTTGACAAATACAAAATTAACGACAATTTTATAAGTAATAATGTCAAAATTTTTTGATAAGATTTCCTGAAAATTTCATTAAATAATTTTCTAATAAATCTAAAGCAGTGAACTAAAGTGCAAGAAAAAAATCGCAGTAAATACAGGCTGTGCTAAATAGAGTAGGATTGTATTGGTATCTTCTTTATTCTTAAAGTTAGAGATCTGGTTAAATAGGCAGTGTTGTGCAATTATGTATGCTGCTTCAGATTATGTTGAAAAATTTCAATAGTCCTAGCAGTTTAGAAATTATTCTAAAAAATCTCAAAATCGCGATTTTCTAAAAAATCCAATATTTTTATAAAGTTTAAAGTGCAAGTTAATTGGTTCGATCTCCTAAACTTAAGAATCAGGTCAAAACAAAAGCCAAGATGGCGGTTTCCAAGATATTAAAAGCAACATATTTTATAAGCACTCTTATTTTAAATAGTCGCCATATTTTATTTTTATACGTCTAAATAGACTTTCTTTTCCCCATTTTAATGATTTATAATTTAATAACCTACATCAAAATAAAAAATATGGGAAATATTAATTATTCAAATTTTTATTTTTATTTTTGAAATTATTTTTAAAACAAATATTAAAAAAGCGTAACACAACTAAGTAGTAAAATAACAATAAAATGCTAATTATAAAATGCTCAAATCCTGACCGACTAATAATACTAAAATAATATATAAATAAACATATTAAATATACAAAATTTCATGAAGATTTCAGAAATTGTGAAATATTTAGTTTTACGCTATGAACAAAAATTTATAGAATTTCCAGCCGAAATATCAAACCCGCTAAAACGTCCAAAATGTTCAATGAAAATATAAAGCATTGCAGTAAATTTAAACAAAAAAATTGGGCTGAAAGACGAAAGTCGATAGCGCATTCCATATAGCATATCATATACTTCATTATCACCATACCTGTGATGTAACAAACAATGTACAAACCTATATAGGATAAATGTTCTTACTACTACTTAAACAAAAATAACGACCAAACCCAATGAAAGGAATGAAATGAAAAATAAGAGAAAATTATTGAAGTTGCAATAATCTTAACCATAGTACTAAAATATATAAATAAGCATCCTAAACTTTTAGTAATTTCAATAAAATGTGATAAAACATGGCAATTTATGAAAACTTCAATTGCCATTTCGAATAAAAATATCAAAACAGTTAAAAAAACCCAAAATATTCCATCAAAATATAAATCATTACAGTAAATACATATAAACAAAACTTACAAAGAAATTTAAAAAAATATGGAGGTTTAATGAATATTTCACTCATATCTGTTGTGACATTGAAAATAACATGGGAAATTTTAGGTTGAGAAGACATTGTTACAGCACTTGACGTTTGTGCTGTAACAAGGTCATCTCAACGTAAAATTTCCAATGTAATTTCCAATGTCACAACAGATATGAGTGAAATATTCATTAAAACTCTATAATAGTATGAATTTCAAAGTCAAGAAACCCAGGTCATTCTATTTGGAGATATCACATTACGAGAAATTGACGAAAATATCATTAGAAGTGTACCCAAAAATACGAAAAAGAGCAAGACCAGTGTCTGGAGACAGTTTATGTCATTTTGCGCCCTAAAACGTACACTTTTAATCACTCGTTCTGCGAACTCGTGGAAATATTAAAAACAATAGAAAATGCCAATTGTATTAATACCAATACAAAACCCCTATCTTACGCCAACTCCAATTTACAAATCAATTATTATTATTAAAATAGGCATACAGTTTACAGTTTAACAAGCTTTCATGAAAATTATCGGCAATTTTTAAGCACTCCTGGTATTACCCTCGAAAATTTGCAACATATGCAATCAAAATATCAACACCAAGTTCAACAAGCTATCAGAAGTATCATTTAATAAATAAATATGAATCAATAAATAAATTTATTATAATATTGGTTTTGTGCACTGTAAGTTCATGTAAACAATATAATATTCGGGACATCTCGTGAGCTGCATCCGTCCCATGGGCCATAGTTTGGGGACATCGACATTTAATAACGATACAATTTAATAAATTTATATTTTGAAATAGCTCGTTGAAGCAATTCTGAAAATATTGATTATGAATCCTCCTATATTTTGAGCCTTAAGAATGCTGTGGGCGTAAAGTAGATATTCCGAAATATCACAATGGAATAGAAACTTGGCACAAAATATAATCCTTTCTACTATTATGTTTGTCATGGTCCTCGAGGACGCAATGTTATCAAAATTGTTCGTCAAATATTTTAAGCTAGATAAATGCAGGTTTCATTAATAACGGTTTAATCAATGAATACAATTAAATATTAAATTCGTTCCGGCTCTAATTACAGTGCGAAATATTATGGATCCATTTTATAGGCTCAATTATGTTTAATAACTCATTATTTCAAAACCTACCTGCGGCTATTGCAAAATTATATTGATAACACATAAACGGCGAACCAGTTTTTTTGAAGATCTAAATTAAATTAAATACCGCAGAATTTAATAAGATTTTATCTGAAAAATATTTTGTCTATAAAAATCAATATATGTACTTGTATGTTTTGTGTTAAAAATATTAGGCATAATATTTAACATTTTCAGAAATATCTGATTTCATTTTAATCATCGAGGTCCTCAAATATACAACCAGTCCATAATGTTTCTGAAACCGATTTCAAGGTATCAAAATGCCAAGCAAATATCAGTTGGCAATTAGTACCTACTACTACTGCAGGTAATGCGATTATTACAAAACTGCTTATTAAGTTTAAAATGGGAGTATACCTCTCTCCAAACTTAGTATATATAGTGGTCCAATATCCCAACAAATGTATTCACTCCAAAATCCTTAAACCATAAACATGATGGCATTCAAGGTGCGAAATCGTTGTTTTTACTCTGTGCAAATATAATAATTTACATTCTCTTTTCAGATCGTTGTATTGTGCGCCGCTTTGGCTGTTGCCAGCGCTGGAGGCATAGCATCTTACTCCACAGGATACGGTCATGGTTACGCCGCCCCTCTGGCCTACTCATCTGGTTACGGCCATGGTTATGCCGCCCCTCTGGCTTACTCCGCAGGACACGTAGCCGCCCCAGTGGCATACGCCGCACCAGTCGCCACTTATGCCAAGACCATCGCCACCCAGCTGTCGCCTACTCCGCCGCCCCAGCCGTCTCCTACTCTCACTCCACTGTCAACTCTCACCCAGTTGCTGTTAAGGCCATCGCCGCTCCAGTCGCCTACTCCGCAGGACACATCGCCGCCCCAGTCGCCTACTCTGCAGGACACATCGCCGCTCCCGTGGCTTACTCATCCGGACACTATGCCGCCCCAGTAGCTGCTTACTCCGCTGGATACGCTGCCCCAGTAGCTGCCTACTCTGCTGGACACTACGGTTACTCCGCTGGTCATTTGGCCTCTCCTGTGGCCTACTCTTCCGGTCACCTTGGCTACGCTGGCGGTCACGGATGGTAAATATCTTTACCTCCAGAGAAGTTGCAGATTTTTTTCTTGTAACTTAATCATTTGTTGTACATATGTAATTACATGTTTATGATATATTAATTTATTACATTAAATACCAAATTGTCTGTCCAAAATTGATATCGCATTTATTAATAGTCCTAATCAAACCTTTCTGGCGTAGTGAATGCAAGCTCTGTCAAATTTACCTCTTCAACATCGAAGTCTGATTATATTGTAGACCTATTCAAGCTTGTATAATGTAGTGTATTTAATTCCCGTGCAAAACTATACATGTCCACTAATATAAGTTGTGTGTTATTTGATTTAGGCACAGCTATACATTGTACATTTGTGGATTATCTTTGATCGTGTTTCAGTTTTTATGGATACCACTGTGTCACTAATGATCAATTGTACAAAGATGGATTATCTTGATTCAGTTTCTATGCGTATCATAGAGTGGACAATTATATCTTTACGAACTGAACTAAAGGTAGTCCACGTTTGTACCACTAAATCTAAGGATATCTTATGCTACTGAACCAAGGTCAAAGATAACCCACGACTGTACAAGTGGGCCTTAAAGTCTTTGTAGCTTAGTCATTATTTAGGCGCTTATAATTTCCCTATGGATACATTGCAGGACACATTTTTGCTCGCTTCTGATATCAAATTCTGATTTAATTCTGGAAATCCTACCAGAAGCAACCACAAACCACACCATTCTGTTATTCTGAAAGAAAACTATGAAAGTGTAAAAAGTGTACTTGAATTGATCAAATATAATGACCCTAATTGGATCATTTGTGTGGATCTCAAAATGGTAAACTTCTTACTCGGTCAACAAGGAGGATTTTCAAAATATCGAAAAATTATAAAGACCTAGTTGGCACATTAATTTAGAAATTCCGTGTTCAGGGATGCAATATGAGCATTAAACTTTACTTCCTTAATAGCCATCTTGATAAATTTCCGGAAAATTGAGAGTGACGAACAAGGCGAACGATTCCATTAAGATTTAAGGGATATGGAGGTGAGATATCAAGGAAAGTGGGATGTTCACATGATGGCCGACTACTGTTGGGTTATAAAAAGATTGTGCAGAAATACAGCATTCCAGAAAATCGCACCACCACAAATAGGAACATATTATGGACATATTTGCAATTTCATGAATGCTCCTCAACTATCAACGAATTATCATGTATAGGCACCTAACCACTAACTTATTAGGAACATATTATGGACATATTTGCATTTTCATTAATGCTCCTCAACTATCAACTAATTATCATGAATAGGCACCTTACCACTAACTCATTAGGAACATATTATGGACATATGTGCATTTTCATGAAACCTCCTCAACTATCAACTAATTATCATGGATAGGCACCTATATCAAATATAAATTCAAAATATTTCACGAAAAAAACTATGCTATAGTCCATATGGGAAGTTTCTTTTTATGGCGAAAATATATATTTTTTAAATAGGATCTTAATAAACTTTCTCCAGATTTACTGTAATACATCATTTAGAGAGCATTCAAGCCATATACGAAATATGATAATTCAAAATAGTTTTGATAATTTTTTTTTCGGCATCATTTCATTCAATTTTGTTTATGTTATGTTAAATTACGATAATTTACAGTTATAAAATGAGAAACATATTATATTTCAACCTAATTTTCTCAGTAAATCAAGCCAGCGGTTGAAAAGTATTATAGCTTTCCAGTACATATTTCTGTCTGTTTCAGCATTGAAATGTATTAATAAGTTTGCTTTTGTAACTTATATTTTTATATAGTGATCTCATATGTGTCACAATGTAGTGAATATTGATAAAAAATATGATAAGATCATCTGCCTACATATGTGTCTAGTGAAGGTCTACATATTTATCTGCCTGTCTCAATCCATCGGAGCGATTATTAAATAGACATCTTTGGATAGCGTGACATGACAAGTCTAATCCATCAATATTTTACATCAAGCATATTGATGTACAGGAAATAATGATTTTATGAATTCCAAATTAGTGAATTTAACTCTATTGTCTATAAACCAATCTACGGTAGTAAAAACGATATCAGAGGAGAATAGTATAAATTATTAATCGAAAGTTGCTAATTAAGCTTCATCTTATTACTCGGAAAAACATTTTTCAGCAGCATCAGCAGAAATGATCATAACTGATCTTACAGCATCACTGTGTTGATTATAAATATAGAGCAACATAATATTGAATAAGTATGAATTGATTAATCAAAAATATTATGTTGTGATCAAAATTTAGATCTATTAAAACATGTAAGAAATCTTCTTCTCTTGTAAAGTAACATGAGGATTAGTTTGCTCTGCAGAAGAAGAAGAAGAAGAAACAGAAGATGAACACGAGAGAACTCAAAATTTACTAAAGAATTTGTTCAAGCATGTTTTGCAGAAGAAGAAGACATGAGAAAATTCAACTTTATTAAGGAATTTGTTAAAACATTTTGAACCTATAAGGAGAAGGAGAAGAAGAAGAATAAAAGCAGATGTTCATGAGAGAACTCATAATTTGCTAAGAAATTAGTTGAAAGATTGTTTATCAACAAGAGAAAAAAAAAATAACCTGCAAGAATAACACAAGTTACAGATGTGGGCATAGATTCCGTCTCAAATGACAGCAACCAAAGAATAATATTATTAAAATCGTAGTAATAGAGATGAAACATGAAGAAAACAAGTGGGTTTTAAGTGACAATGCATTTGAGATTATTGTTTTATAATAATAATTAACTTTTGTGTCATTCGTTTTACTTTGAGGTTGTGAAAGGAGAAATAATTGAATGCCAAATATTAACCCTTTTTCATAAAAACATTTATTAATTAAATGCACATTTCGGATGCGGTGCGACCATCTTCAGTAACATATAAATACGCACTTCAAAAAGTACCGTTCAAAAGTACAAAAGTAAATGTTCTTTGTGAAAAGGGTTAATGTGTGTAAAGCAATTATATCTCTTCAAAGAGAATTTTCGAAAATCTTCGTATAGTATTTCATAATACAGTGGTAGTTCTAATTCTTAGGCATTACTATAAATGCTTAACTATTGTAGAATACATATTCTGAAATTTCAAACAATAATCTATGATCTCACTCTTGGAATCTGAAACCATTACTGACATGCACTTATAAAAAATAACTTTAGTAATCACTTCCCCATTATGTTTCTCTGTAATCGTGAAATTCAATAGAAACATTATTTTTTTGTTAGGTGTATTTAAATTGAATAATTAACCGGTTAACACAAATATATGTCCAATTACTCAATATCATTTAAAATATTATGAGTTGTTATTTGCTATGTTGCGCTGTGGTATGTGTGTTATGTGGAGTTGTATGGTAATTATGCTATGTTATATAAGCAACTCAATTTGTATAAAACGGTACAATAATAAGCTACTAAAAAAATAGAGGCATGACATGTTTCCCTATTTGTAACTCATCTATTCAATTCCTGTTCAAAATTTAAAAAAAAAGAAATAAGAATTACTTAAACAATTTAACTTTATCTCTGCAAATTCGTTTTACTTTGAGCTTTGAAAGAAGAAATAATTGAATAACACACATTAACCCTTTTTCATAAAAAACATTTATTAATTAAATGCACATTTTGGATGCGGTGCGACCATCTTCAGTAACATATAAATAGGTACATCAAAAATTACCGTTCAAAAGTACAAAAGTAAATGTTTTTTGTGAAAAGAAGTTAATGTGTGTCATGCAATTATATCTCTTCAAAGACAGTTTTCGAAAATCTTCGTATAATATTTCATAATAGAATATACAGTGGTTGTTCTGATTCTTAGGCATTACTATAAATGCTTAACTATTATAGAATATATACCCTGAAATTTCAAACAATAATCTATGATCTCACTCTTGGAATCTGCAACTATTACTGACATGCACTTATACCTAATAGAGAATAAAACTTCTGTAGACATCACGTCACAAAACCAATGGTAATAACCGAAGAGCATTGATAATTATGAAATAATTGTATCATAGTTTCCGAAAGCATACTGCATGATAACAGCCCGACAATTGGCCATTGCCAATAACCAATATGCTTGATGAAGTTGTGATAATATTATAAGTTATTTATCAGTGTTAGAGGGATATTCGCTGAGATTTTTTTTTTGCGATTGAAGAGTCATTCTGCTCACTAAAATGTGACATTTGATAATGTTATTCAATTTTATTAGCACTGTCAAACGTTTTGTACCCCAGCAATCCCATTATATAAGTGATAACTATACCCATACCACATATATACCCTCTAACATACCCACACTATTAGTCTAACAGAAAGTATACAATATTCAACTGAATTGAATATTGGACTGTTTCATCTTTTTTTATGTACACATATATACCGATATTTTTGGAGCGGCAAAGTCTCATTTTTAGTTTTCGTAGTGGTGAAACAGTTATTTTGGAGAAAAAAAAACTGCTAAAATTAAAGTCAAAAGGACAAGTCAAATGGTTCATCAGAAATTCAGTTTTTTGTGTCTCCTGAAAAATTTTAATTTCCGGAGGCCTTTTTGAAAATTTTCAACTATATATGACTTATATTCATAATAACTGTCATATGTTAGATTGAATCTAATATAAGAGTAGATACCATTTTCCATTTTGTCATTTTTTTAAAAACTATTGAAATCTATTTTTTTAGCATTTAAATGTTTTAGTCATCGGTGAATATAAAATATTTAATATAAATTTAAATTCTTCGCGAAGAAAGAGTCTTTGGTTTTTTTAATAATTATCTTTAACTAAGCAAATAATTTAGCTAGATTTTTTCAAATGCCATTATTTGTCATTATTTCATTGGAAGTAGATGGAAAAGTTGATACCACTTTCTTGAGCGCTCTATGCACATGATAAAACAAAAATTAATCTTACAATACACATTTTCAAAAATAAATATAATTAGTATAAATAAATTACTTGGTTAAGTTTCACTTTTTTTTTTAATAGAAAAACTCTTCAATTGTTTTGATCTCACGACCATTATCAAGAGTCAAAAAAAATTGTGAAACTTAACCAAGTGCTTTATATGTACTAATTAAAAGACCAAGTATTAACCACTGATTCATATAATCTATAAAATGTAATTTCATTTAGACCACTGTCGATGTTGAAATCAGTTTATAAATGAAAAACAAATATTTTACATATTTTACATGAAAACTTTGCTGAAAATTTAAATGCTTGCAATTTATGAAATACAATTTTGCTGATTTGCTTTCAATGACTAAAAGTTTAATCATATAATATTAATATACCTAACTTTACAACAAAAATGAATATACTCATTTTGAAAAAATATATTGAATTATTTGAATATAAATTATGTGCTTAAAATAATATATTCTTTTACATCGTATGAAATATCTGATTTAATTCAAACGTGAGCTTATTCATATAATCAGTCTGTAACATTTCTGAAACTGATTTCAAGGTATACAAATGCCAAGCAAATATCGGCTGGCAATTAGCACCACTGAAGGAAATACGACCACAAGAGTGCTTATTAGCTTTGAAATTGGAGTATTCCTCTCACCAAACTTAGTATATATAGTGGCCCCATGTCCCAAGGAACGTATTCACTCCGAAATCCTCAAGCTATAAACATGGCATTCAAGGTGCGAAATCGGTATTCTTGCTCTGCGCAAAAATATTAATTAACATTCTCTTTACAGCTCGTTGTATTGTGCGCCGCTTTGGCCGTTGCCAGCGCAGGAGGCATCGCATCTTACTCCACAGGATACGGCCATGGTTACGCCGCCCCTCTGGCCTACTCATCTGGTTACGGCCATGGTTATGCCGCTCCTCTGGCTTACTCCGCAGGGCACGTAGCTGCCCCAGTGGCATACGCCGCACCAGTGGCCACTTATGCCAAGACCATTGCCGCCCCAGCTGTCGCCTACTCCGCCGCCCCGGCCGTCTCCTACTCTCACTCCACTGTCAACTCTCACCCAGTTGCTGTTAAGGCCATCGCCGCTCCAGTGGCGTACTCCGCAGGACACATCGCCGCCCCAGTCGCCTACTCTGCAGGACACATCGCCGCTCCCGTGGCTTACTCATCCGGACACTATGCCGCCCCAGTAGCTGCTTACTCCGCTGGATACGCTGCTCCAGTAGCTGCCTACTCTGCTGGTCACTACGGTTACTCCGCTGGTCATTTGGCCTCACCTGTGGCCTACTCTTCCGGTCACATTGGCTACGCTGCTGGTCACGGATGGTAAACATCTCTACCTCCAAAAACGTTACAGAATTTTTTCTTGTAACTCCATTATTTGTTGTATATATGTAATTATATGTTATTTAATTCATTAAATATCAAATTGTCTCTCCAAAACTGACATCTCATTTGTTAACATACCTACTCATTATATTCCTCGTGGGTTGGCTCAAATTTTGCCCTTCAGCATTGCACCATTAACAGACCCATTGTACTTTTCAATATAAATTTAATACAAGGGAATTGTGCCAAATATCATTAGCATCTGTAAGCTCCCAGAGTGTAGTTGTTTCGTAGCTGCTTTCTAATGACTACGGTCGAGTATTAGCACAGGATGTGAAAAAGTGATTATTCATCTATTTCACTTTGACTTAGTAGAGTAACGAAATAAGGCTCGGATCAATTTTTTTCTCCAAAATCGGTTTGTGATTATACGGGATGTAGGTACATAAAGTACACTTTGATTTGGTTTTCAAAAATACACATTTTGTTCAAAAATACACATGTTGTTCAAAAATACACATGTTGTTCAAAAATACACATTTTCTTCAAAAATTACACATTTTGTTCAAAAATTACACATTTTGTTCAAGAATTACACATTTTGTTCAAAATCTAAAATTTGTTTTCATCCTTTGTGTTTGAGCTATGTCACTTTCGTTTTTTTTTAAGGCAACACTAATATTTTATAATTTTATTTCACAGACTCTATTTTCAGCTTATAGCGGTATACTTTTTGTAGCCATAAGGCTTCTTCCATAAAGAAATGTTTTCAAAAAGCAATTATGTATACGGGGTTAATTGATCTATGACATACTTAAGCGTTTTCTGTTTTGTTACGTAATGTACTCATTTTTAATAAGCAAGTTTTCAATCTTCACAGAAAATAAAAATATTATTTTTCTATATTCCCATAAAAAATAAATTGTGCTAGATCTTTTAAAAATTTGTTTGTGATAAGGTCAAAGATTATATCACGAAAGGTCAGAGTAATCAAGAAAATAATTAAAAAAATATTTGACTATCGGTATTAATACTATAAGTACTTAGATATTTTCGAGTAATATGTCAATAAATCATTGCATAATGATAAAGTTGCATAATTTAAACTATAAAGCAAATACGATTTGTTACTCTCCAGATAGTTTCAGATATATTACCTGAAAATACTCGAAATACACATTGCATTCGAATTTATTTTTTGAGCTAATTTGTTTGTATTGACTATTGCAATTAATTCAGTGTAATTGATTTTGTATTATCCACATTTTATACAAGCTAATCTAACAAAATGCAGCCTTCTGATTGGTTAATATCGCTACAAAAATAATCATAAATATCACCGAATGGTGACTTATGTAAGACACAATAAGGAGTCCAGTAGAAATGTGTGAATGTTTAGTTTTTTGTTTACATAGTTATACTGCAGTGTAAGTGAGGGTGTCTCATTTACCACCCATAAATAAACCAAAATTTAGGGTTGCAAATGAGATTTACAGATGGTGTCCCATTTACGACCCATAAATAAACCAAAATTTAGCTTCAAATTTTGTTCAATTTTGGCAAGTACAAGCAAGAATGCAAGAAAACCATAATATGGATGGCATTTTTGAAATACTACTTGAAAATCTTCAGATGCAAAATACTTGACACATAGAGGTATTCAGTAAAAATTCGGGATAAAATTTTCGTTTCCATCTCATTCTAAGAGAAGATGAAGTAATTTTTCGAAACGCCTTTATAAGCTAAATATTTTGGAATCTTATTTTTATCTTGTCAAAATTAAAAGTACAATGTACAAGAGTGTACAATGTATAAACATATCTACAAAAGTTGAGCGAAATTAGACCTAGAAGCCAGCAATAAAATAACATATCCAACTAAAAAACAAACGTTGATGGCTATTTCTGAAGTGTTTTTTGTTTACATACTTATACTGCAGTGTAAGTGAGGGTGTCTTATTTACGACCCATAATTAAACCAAAATTTAGGGTCGCAAATGAGACACTCTGACTTACAGATGGTGTCCCATTTACGACCCATAAATAAACAAAAATTTAGACGATACGCTTCAAATTTTGTTCAATTTTGACAAGTACAAGCAAGAATGCAAGAAATCCATAATATGGATGGCATTTTTAAAATACTACTTGACAAAATCTTCACATGCAAAATACTTGACACATAGAGGTATTCAGTAAAAATTCGGGATAAAATTTTCGTTTCCATCTCATTCTAAGAGAAGATGAAGTCATATTTCAAAACGCCTTTATAAGCTAAATATTTTGGATTATTATTTTTATCTTGTCAAAATTAAAAGTACAATGTACAAGAGTGTACAATGTATAAACATATCTACAAAAGTTGAGCGAAATTAGACCTAGAAGCCAGCAATAAAATAACATATCCATCTAAAAAACAAACGTTGATGGCTATTTCTGAAGTGTTTTTTGTTTACATACTTATACTGCAGTGTAAGTGAGGGTGTCTTATTTACGACCCATAATTAAACCAAAATTTAGGGTCGTAAATGAGACACTCTGACTTACAGATGGTGTCCCATTTACGACCCATAAATAAACAAAAATTTAGACGATTCGCTTCAAATTTTGTTCAATTTTGACAAGTACAAGCAAGAATGCAAGAAATCCATAATATGGATGGCATTTTTAAAATACTACTTGACAAAATCTTCACATGCAAAATACTTGACATATAGAGGTATTCAGTAAAAATTCGGGATAAAATTTTCGTTTCCATCTCATTCTAAGAGAAGATGAAGTCATTTTTCAAAACGCCTTTATAAGGTAAATAATTTGGAATCTTATTTTTATCTTGTCAAAATTAAAAGTACAATGTACAAGAGTGTAAAATGTACAAACATATCTACAAAAGGTGAGCGAAATTAGACCTAGAAGGCAACAATAAAATAACAAATATCCATTTAAAAAACAAAAATTTAGGGTCGCAAATGAGACACCCTCACTTACAGATGATGTCCCATTTACGACCCATAAATAAACCAAAATTTAGAGACGATTTGCTTCAAATTTTGTTCAATTTTGACAAGTACAAGCAAGAATGCAAGAAATCCATAATACGGATGGCATTTTTGAAATACTACTTGACAAAATCTTCAGATGCAAAATACTTGACACATAGAGGTATTCAGGAAAAATTCGGGATCAAATTCTCGTTTCCATCTCATTCTAAGGGAAGATGAAATCATTTTTCAAAACGCCTTTATAAGGTAAATATTTTGGAATCTTATTTTTATCTTGTCAACATTAAAAGTACAATGTACAAGAGTGTACAATAAACAAACATATTTACAAAAGATGAGCGAAATTAGACCTAGAAGCCAACATTAAAATAACATATATCCATTTAAAAAACAACAATGTACAAACATATCTACAAAAGATGAGCGAAATTAGACCTAAACAAACGTTGATGGCTATTTCTGAAGTGTCAGAGAACCGAAAGTGATAGAAGGTTAAAAGTATTTTAAGAAAGATCGGAATCAGCTATGTTTGGATGAATATTTATTTCAGCGGAAACCCCATAAACTTTTCGACGTATTCTGCTCAAGTGAGCGAAGGCGATTTTCTTGCATACGTCAGTGTATGAGTATATGAGTGTATGAGTAATGCATCTTAACAATTAATTAACAACTAATGTAACAATTTATTAGTAGTTCGTAATTATCTTATTATATTATTATACAGGGTGAGTTTTTCGGATGTTTAGTATGGGGATCTCGGAAACTAGCGGAGATAGAGGGACGATTAAATGGGGAAAGAATTGCAGTTTTACGAGCTCAATTTCATGAGCTTTTTGTTTTTTTGAAAATAATGGATGGCAAACTAGATATCTCCAAAAAATATATTCTTGTTATTTTGTTCGGTGCATATGGCTCTGTTATATATATATATATATATAATAACTATAGACTATAGACTATAGAAAAAACGTGTAAAGGAAACAGTTGTAGCTAATTATGTGCTTAATAATACAGTCTAACTGATTATTTTATTTAGGCTATAATGTTTGAGTTATGATACAAACTTGTGTTTTTCTAATGGAACTGCAATTCTTTCCCCATTTAATCGTCCATCTATCTCCGCTAGTTTCCAAGATCCCCATACTTAACATCCGAAAAAACTCACCCTTTATATATTATGTAGTGACTTGTGTCAAACAGATATTTGTTAAAGCACAAAAAAAATCAAATGTCAGTTACAGTGACGTATGCAATGACGCAACTTAATTTGCACAAAATTGTACACAGTAACGCTACTTAAGTGCTGATTTCGGCTCTCTTTATCATCGAGTTTTTACTGACGTTACTTACGATTAAAAAAAAAACATTAAGTCAAGATAACTGAAAACTGCATACTTGTTGTAGGAAACAAAATTTTATATTATTCGTTACTTTCTTAATTTTCTATAATCTTATAATCTGCACATTGTTTAATTTTGAAGTACTTTAATTAATATGATTATAATTGTACTATCACTTAGTATGACACACTAATATACTGGCCATATCAGATTTATTTATAACAAATTTAATATTTTTTTCAACATTTACCTACTATCTATAAGTACAGCAGACCTAGAAAAAAGTAGGACACACTGATTAGCATAGCTTGATTGATGTTTTTGTAATACGGTTATAGGTTAAGGTTAAGCTTTTGTAATAAGGTTTTTTCACTCCCTGCATGGTAAGTACACTGTTGTAACATTGATTTAGTGGAAGTAAGTACCACTTACCGATAAAGCTTTGGTTACTATGAGCAACGGGAAGTAAGTAATCACTTACTTCCCTCAGGGAAGTAAGTAAAATTATTTCAATGGCGTTCTTTCTCTGGCACCAGTCTTTAAAACACTTTTGATAACACCCCTTCGACTTCTCCGGCAGTAGGAAGGAACAGGCAGCATCTGCAGCTTCTTTAATTGCCATTTCTTGTTTATTTTTATTGGAATTCATTTTACAACTGAACGAATGCAATTTCTGACATTCACACTTTGTTTGAAAAATAGTCTTAGCAACCAAGGCCGTACTGACATTTGGTTCATGTTGCGAAAATAAATTAATCAAACACAAACAATTAAACCAACTTCAGGAGTGGAAAAACAGTTATAAGCAATTTGAGAGGTAAGTTTTGACCAGTCTCGGTCTTTATTGCTAGCCCTCGCTATCGCTCGGGCGCAAACTCGACCTCGACTGGTAAAAGATACTTACCTCTCTCAATGCTTAAATAACTATTAGTTGTGGCATTTTGACATTTGTTTAGAAATATGGTTCTGACATTAACAAAAAAATTATTTACAGCACTAGATTTTAGTAAAAATCAACCTAAGAGTTGTCCTACTTTTTTCTGCGTTAATTGTAGACACTTAGAACACCTCTAAGATTCAAATTGGAAATTTAAATTATTTTGACAATTAAATTTCTCGATCATCAAATTTGTTTTCCTAAGTTCATCATTATCGTCATCATCATCATCATCATCATCATCATCATCACTGGGCAGCCAGTTGTATCTGCTGCTGAATATAAGTAGTTGCTTCAAGTTTTTCTAATTATTTCGACTTTGGGCAGTTTGTATTAAATTTTTGGAAAATGTGTTGATGTCATCCGTCTTACTATTTTTTAATCTTATGTACACATTGTTTATTTCTGCAATAATGTAATTAATATGATTATAATTATAATATCACTCAGTATGACACAGTATATATATTGGCAATATCATATTTATTTGAAATGATATGTTTGTAACATATTTTTTTCTAAATGTATTAGTCTCTATATGTACATAATTAAAACATCTCTAAGCATTATATTCGCTATTTAAAAATCATTTTGACAATTAATTTTTTGATCATAAATTGTTTTCGTAAGTTCATCATCATCATCATCATCGCGCAACTAGTTGCATATACTGCTGAATATGGACAGTTTCTTCAAATTCTTTACATTTATTTTGACGTTGGGCAGTCTATATTCAATGTGGAGCAATTCATCATTCATCCAGTCATCATTGTCATTCGTCATTCTGTTAAGTCTGATTCTCAGTACTCAATCTCATCTATCGTGCGTCTCCATATCTAGCAAGATGACTTTTTGAGAGTAAAATTTGGTTTGATAATATCATACTCCTGATATTTTACGTATGATTGTAATTCTAATTGCATTCCTTAATAAAATGTCAGGTTTTGCTCGTTCCAATGGGCTGTGTATTATTCTTAGTTTTTCGACAGGGCCGTTCATCTTCATTTCAAGAATCCCACCACGAGGTTATCCTCTTCTCTTTATTTTTCATACCTTCTAACACGGTTGTAATATATCTAGATATAGTATCTAGATACATTTCAAGTATGTATCTAGATACGTACCTAGATACATTATTGCTTGAGTACCTAAAATTGTACCTAGATACATTTTCAAATTTGTATCTAGATATGTATCTAGATACATTTTTTCTGAAGTATCTGTATCAGTATCTAGATATAAAAAAATGTATCTGTTGCAACATTGCCTTCTAAAGCTTGTTCGATTTCAGCTAAGGTCATATCTGACAAATGCTCGCATCCTTGATTTATAAGCTTTCTTTCATCACTTTGTGTTTTGGATATTTTTTGTTAGTTGATTTTATAGAGAGTGGGATACATTTGTTTTGTGATCCTTAACAGCTCTTCTCTGTTAGTTGTACCCACTCTTTCCCTATTTGGTACCTTGAAGATCTTAAATCTTCAATTGATATCATATTTGATACAAAAATGAAACACGTTACTACGTTTTTCATCACTTTATTTTCTCTTTCTTTGTGTTATATGTAAAGGTTTTTGATTATGATTCTTCGTTCTTGTATTTTGAATCACTTGAGAATGACCTAATTGTGGTCGAAACTGCAGTCGTGTTTAACGAAAAAATATAACGTGTTTCATTTTTGTATTATCAAGAATAATTATCACATAGTAACGGCTTCCTCCATCAACTTTATTTGACATCATATTTCATAGAAACACGCTTTAATTTGTCTCCATTGTTCTTTCAGTCTCGTTTGTATTATATCTTCTTATGCCTTGTCTTATCGCTTGTGAAATTTCTCGGTTTAGATATTTTTCTTCTATAATATCTTGTTTCGCAGAACCTTCATAATTTTATTTACCTCCATAGTTCTTTTTGTTTCATCTGCATTATATCTACTTATCTTTTGCCTCGTCGCTCTTGAAATTTCTTGTTTTTAATCTTATTCATATTTGGTGTATGTCTTTCCTTTGTTTTCTAGTTCTTGTATTATATTTATACTATATATTGACTGCAAGTTCTTCAGAATAATAGTGAATTATTATTCTTATTAATTATTATTCTATTATTCTAGTATTTTTACTGATCTCATCATCTATTTTTTTCTTTCACAGTATTCCTTGTTTACTTTGCCTATAAGCCCAGTATTATATCATTTGTTTCTTCAATGATACGGTGATTTGGATCACATTTTGTGAGGGCATCAGTTATGGATTCTGTTTTTTTTTTCTGTTCTTATGGAGAAATTCATCCTCTCTTTAGTTTCCTTTCAATCATTTGATCTCTTTTATGTCTGATATTTAATATTACTATTGCACGTAACAATCTATGATCACTTCCAGTGAAAATGTCGTTCAGCACTGTGACATCTGCTGCTATTTGCTTTTTGATAAAGTCGATTTGGTTTTTTGTACATTTTACAGATCTGTTCCTAATTTTAAAACTCAGAACAATGATTAATATTTAAATAAACACGTGTATTGCTTATAGATAATGATCGGTTTTTCGGTATCCATGCGTCAACAGCTTACGTGCATTTAATAAGTGGCCAAAGATTACATTATTGTATTTAAAAATTAAAGAGACTGAAATTGAATAAACAAAGTTTTGGAATGATTTTTTTCATTATCATTTGATAAAGATCTAAGATAGTTTATGATGCTTACAAGTACTCGTATATAAGCCTCACTCTCTCACTTTTGTCATAGTCGGCTGTTCGTTTCAATTGATCTATAGATCAATGGGCTTTGAATAGTGATCATATTCAGATTTTCAATTGATTCAAAAGGTATTGATCGACGTTTGGGTAATACAGAGTACATAATTCTGTTGAATATCCAGGGTAATATCTAAAAAAAAAGCCATGGATTCCATAGGTATGTTATTAAATTTACTAAGACTAAAAATCGTCTTAATATTAAATATATCAAATGCATTTTGTCTCCAAGTCTAAATTATATAAATTAATACAGAAATTATTTGCACAACTAAATTAATGTTGTATAATTTGTCAACGTCAATATCAATATATTAGGTAGGCACACACGTAGGAGATTTTCAACCGATCTGTCTCACCGTCCGCATCTGGCATCCCTGTCACGCCGATCTGACCCACATCGGCGTGACTGGGATGCAAGATGCGGATGGCGGGACAGGTCGGTTGAAAATCCCCTTCGTGTGTAGCTGCCTAATGTTGTATATGTTTTTCGTCTTCAATAATTAATATATTAATACAAATTAATATTTTAAACATATATTATTATAATAATTATTATTATATACTTAAATAATATTAATGAATGGTATTAATGAATAGCAATGAATGGCAATGAATGGTGTTATGTAAGCTACAGAATCCGTGAATAGTATTAAGCATTTAATAAGTTTATATCATTTTTTTAAGCTGGCTAAATTTGTAGGTTGCGATCATTTTGCACTTAACTAATTGACTGGCTCCTGAAAATAAAATCTTTCTATTTTTATTTGACATCTGCTGCAATATATAGAACACTCCCTGTAAAAATAAGTTGTAAACATTTTCACTTAAAATTTAAAAAGGTT
The DNA here is from genome assembly GCA_951805005.1 of Othius punctulatus. Classification (NCBI taxonomy): domain Eukaryota; kingdom Metazoa; phylum Arthropoda; class Insecta; order Coleoptera; family Staphylinidae; genus Othius; species Othius punctulatus. The sequence continues at coordinate 45,412,914 of OX638141.1, read as the reverse complement.
GGATAAATTTTGCAGTTGTTTATTTAATTCTATAAATATAGACATAGGTACTATTATTTTTTATTTCCATTTAAGATTCGTCAGCTGCACTATCATGCCAAAACAATGTTATACAAGCAACCGAAGAAGAGTCGTTCGAACCACATCCAAAAGGTTTAGGGTACTGCTTATTTGAGGGCCTTAAGGAGCATTCAGGAAACGTAATACAGGTAAAATGAATGATACATGTTTAGATGGTTGAAATAGAATTAGCTCCACTTTTATATTAATGTAATCGGAGATTAGTCCTTGACAGGATTTTCATAATCCCACGATAAAACGTATTTACCTGAAACCACCTACATTATCATCTATCACCAGAAATCTTTCTTCAGGGACTTAAATATTTACTCAAAAGGTACGTTTAGCAACTATCAAGATCTAACAAAATGATATTTTCAATAATTGAATGGCTATGTGCAGAAAAGGAAGTATTACAAAATTAAAGTTATGAGATAATCGATTTAAATGATCTCCAAATTATAATTTTTATTCAGGATCATTTAAATATATATTTTATTTATTTGAAAAGGTAAAAACATTCCCTACCATTACAAAAAATCATTACAAGATTCACACAAAACAAAAATTTATTCTCATTAAAAGTGTCAATTTAACAATAATTAACAAAAATAGTAATTATGTACATGTTTACTGGTACTCTTGGTCTGCTGTGGTGGGCTAATTCGATATATCAGTGTACAAATGTTGATGCTCCTCTGTGGGTACTTGTGTACTTATTGACTTTACAAATGTCTTCATTTTTTTTAAAACAATTGTAATTTTTCCATCATATACATTATTCAAAATAATGTAATTCTACTGTAGATTTTTCCTTTTTGCACTAAACGAAATTTTGTGATCGCAAGAAACTTATTCATACCTTACGGCATCTTTTTCCTTTCTATGCCAAACGTTCGGGCTATATCAAAACTATAAGAAATCATGTATATTTCAATTCTGATTAAAATGTCAGTACTTTCTTTTCTGCACTTAGCCATTCAATTATTTCTGCGACAAAGATAATCCCAAATAATACCACGAGAACTGGACAAAGGCCAAATTGCATAAATTTTGTTGACCCAAATTGTTAAGCACACATTGTTCAGTTCGAGTGGTTAGGTGGTTCGAGTGGTTAGTACGATTATTTCGTGAACCATCTTTATTACTCCTATAACTAAAAATAAATTAACCTTTAAACTTCATATGTGACATTTAAAATATAATCACAGTATAATGTGTCTTGAAGTTGTACGAGGGCTGTTTGACGGAAGAGTGACTTTTTAATGAAAACGTTATTTTTCTGTTGAAAAAATATTTTATTTTTCAACATAACACCCTTTTAACTGTACACACTTAGCCCAGCGAGTTTACAGTTTGTTTAAACCTTCCAAAAAGTAATCTTTCGGAATGTCTTCAAAGTATGCATTGGTCTCGGTTATCACCTCTTCATTTGCCTAAAATCTTTTTCCACCCAGCCATTTTTAAAATTAGGAAATAATAAGAAATCACTGGGACCCAGATCTGGCGAGTATGGTGGATAAAGCAGTAATTCGTAATGCAATTCAGCCAATTTAGTTGTAGCAATTACAGACGAATGTGAGGGCGCATTTTCGTGATGGAACAACACTTTTTTCTTCATCAAATGCGGTCGTTGTTTTTCAAGTTCGGCTTCAAAACGTGTTTGCATAATCAGCATAATACTGGCCAGTTATCGTTTTTCCTTTTTGTAAACAATTAATAAAGATTACACCTTTAGAATCCCAAAAAAAACTGTGACCATGACCTTATTGGTCAAAAAAGTGTTTTTGCCTTTTAGGGGGCATGTTCGCATGGATAAATCCATTATTTAGACTGTATTCTTGTTTCTGGAGTATAATGATGTATCCAAGTTTCATCTACTGTGACATATCGACGACAAAAATCCTTTGAATTACGTTGAAGGCGGCCAAACATTCTTCTGAATTCTTAATGCGAGCGCGCATTTGATCACCATTAAGCAAACGCGGCAACCATTTCGCGGATAGCTGTTTCTTATTGAAATGTTCATGCAAAATATTGTATACCCGTTCGGTTGAGATGTTTACTTCATTAGCTATCTCACGAACTTTTATTCGACGATTGCCAATTACAAGGCCATAGAGTTTAGTAACCATTTCTGGAGTAGTTACAGTAAATTATGGTTTCGGACGATCTGCACAAACCGTGCTCATATGGCCACTTTTAAAAGCAGAAACCACTTACAAATCATTCCATTCCACGGAGCAGATTCTGGATAATATTTACGTAACTTTTCCTCGGTTTCTTTAATTTTTTTTTCACGTAGAAAATAATGTTTAATCAACTGTCGAAATTATATTTTCTCCATATTTACACAACAACGAAAACAGTTTTCTTCAAATAAGTATAAAACATAATCTATCTGTCAGATTGGTGCCAAATTTTGACAGTAGACCTCCGAAAGACCTCAGCAGCTAGCAACATAATCATTATAGCGAAAGTGTTACCAACCTTTGAAAAGTCACTCTTCCGTCAAACAGCCCTCGTATTAATTACATAAATTTGATCGACATTTAACTTGTATATTGGCATTCACTGCTCTGAAGTTATCAGCATAGACTATTTTAGGTGACTATTTTGAACGGTTGTAAATAGCTGCTTTAGTTGAAGCTGATTGGCTGTTAAAATAAGATTCTTAGAACTGCATGATTTCACGTGGGAATGAAATAATCCCTGATAATTCAGTATTACTTATTGCATGATTCAAAATATGTTATAATTCTTAGAATATTGTATAAGCTCTAGTTTGATATTAAATTGAATTTAACCAGGATTGGTGCGTTTCATGGGCAAGCCTTGAAAAAGAGATGTAAAGATATCTGAGCACTAATAAAATAAATGTTGCTCATGTAAAGAACTAAAAAAAAACCATTGATCTTGGATCAGTAAATCCAGGAATATCATACTGAACATACAATCTTTCTTCCATGATTCAAAATAGTTGATCATTTTGAACAAATGTTATTTCATTTAATTATATAATATGTGTAAAAATCAAAATTGGTGCATGTCGTAGAGGCATCAGTTTTCGTAAAAACCACATCTAAAATTAGAAGTCTCAAGTGTTATGATAAAAAAGATAAGTATTTGATATCACCCAAACTCCAATATTATCCAAGCCACTTGAATAATTTTTCAGTAACTCTAAATATTAAATTCCAAAATGATTTTTACAGACATTTATCTATGACTTTGACAGATAGAACTACATGATCAATGTTCATCTTGTTGTAAATGTTCAATGACAAATATTCTGTTTCAAAATGAATGATCTATTATAATATATATATATATATATATATATATATATATATATATATATATATATATATATATATATATATATATATTATTATATAAATATCAATTTACCATTCCTTTCTAAATGTAGCCTTTTTTCCATGCTTCTTGTTGATCGAGGTCGTTTCTTCTTAGGATCTCTTCTATGTTGTTTTCCCACCTTTTCCTTGGTCTTCCTTTCCTTCTTTTTCTTTTCGTCTTTTGATGTCTATACTATTTTTGTTTGTCTGTCTTCTGGCATTCTTATCAGGGGCCCGAACCATCTTAGTTGTCGTTTCCGTATTAATTTTTGCACTCTTTGAATTTGTTGGTTTTTCCTGATCTGTTCGTTTCTTCTTCCTAAGAGTGTTGGTCTATAAATGGTCTTGAAGCGTGTCATTTTCGTGTTTTTGGAGATTATTATATTGTTTAGAATGTACTTGTTCATTGCATAGTAGGTTTTATTTACGGCCATGATTCTGTTATTTATTTCGTTTTCCATGGTTCCTTTATTTTGTATTATTGTACCTAAATATTTGAAGGTTTTAACTTGTTCTATCTTTTTCAAATTTATTAGTATTTTTGCTTTTGTTTCCTCTTTTGCTACTACCATTACTTTTGTTTTGTTTATATTAATTACCATGTTGTGTAATTTCAGTTCCTTTTCCCATATGCTTATATTGTGTTGCAGGTCTTCTTCGCTTTTGGCTAGCATGATTAAGTCATCAGCAAAGCACATTCTACTATCACTATTCTTTTCATTTTATAGTATCCTATTTCTACCTTCTTGGTGTTATCCTTAATTTTTTTTTCATAATGTTCTCTAGGAATATAATAAAGAGCAGTGGGCTTAAAGCGCCCCCTTGTCGAAGGCTTTGTGTGGTTGTGAAATTCTCAGATGTTGAATTATTTGTCCTTACGTAGTTTTCAGTGGTTTCATACATACTCTTGATTGCTTTTATTAAATGCACTTTTATCTTCCTTTCTTCAAGTATTTCCCACACTTTGGCTCTTGGGACTCTATCAAATGCCTTTTCCACGAATATCATATATAGTTTGTTGTTTTGTCTCAATATTTTTTCTGTAATATTTTTTAATTATGAAGATATTGTCTTGTGTTGAATGTCCTTTCATGAATCCATTTTGTGACTTTTCCATTATTTTTTCGATTTCATTTCTTAGTTTGTTCTCTAGTATTGATTCATACAGTTTTGCGGCTGTGCACAGCAGGGATATTCCCCTAAAGTTGTTACAATTTCTACTGTCTCCTTTTTATGTATGGGGAAGATCACTGCTTATTGCCACTCTGCTGTTTTTTTTCCTGTTTCCCATATTCTGTTTGTTAACTGAAGTAGTAGTTGTTTCCCATCCCTTCTTATGTATTTCAGCTGTTCAGATTTGATTTTGTCGTGACCTGGAGCTTTTCCGTTCTTTAACTTCTTTAGTGCGTTTTCTAACTCTTCTTCTGTTATAGATCCCTCTTCTTCTTCTCTTTCGTTACTATTTTTTTGTTCCTCTTCATTTTCATTTCCTTCAATGGATGTCTCTTTTCCAGACAAAAGCTCTTGGAAGTGCTCTTTCCATCTGTTCATGATTCCTTTGTCCTTTTTCATTAGTACACCATGTTTATTTTTGAGTAGCTTTAGGTTTGTATTTAGCTTTACCTTTTCATTGTTCTGTAGAATAGTTTTTGATTTCCTTTAAAATGTTCCTCTAATTTGGTTCCGAAATCCTCCCATTTTCTGTCTTTTTCCTTCCTTATTATTGCTTTTACTCTCTTTCTTTGCTGCTTGTATATTTCGTAGTCTTCTTCGTTTTTTGTGATTATTTCCATTTTTGTTTTTTTATTCCTAACTTCTTCCTTCACTTCTTTGTTCCACCAGCTTACTGTTTTTGTTTGGTGTACTTTTAGTTTTTCCACAGGCGTGTTTTGTTGCCTCCCATATAGTAAATATGTTTGAAATTGACCCATAAAATTTCTACTTTTGTTTTTCCGCTTTTTTGAGTGCTTCTTATTAGTTCTTGTATTGATTGCTGGTAGTTTTTCCTTACTTGTTTGTCACTTAGCTTGTATATTCTAAATTTCTCTATTCTAACTTCCTTATCGACTGTTTTCTGTGTTTGTTTCGGTTCCCTTTTTGTTGTTTTTATTCGTGCTGTTAGAAGATAGTGGTCACTGTCAACTTCGCTACCTCTTTTGACTTTAATATCCATTACTTCCTTCACTTGTGCTGTGTTTGTTAAAAAGTAGTCTATTATGGACTTCTCGTTTCTATTTCTTTCCTCTCTTGTGTATTTGTGTATTTCCTTGTGTGCAAATTTGGTGGTGCTCAATATTGTTAGATCATTCAATATGCGGAAATCAATAAGTCTTCTTTCATTGTTGTTGATCTTCGTATCTCCGTGTGTTCCCATTATGCTCTCCAGTCTCTTGTTTTTATTACCTACACGGGCATTTAGGTCTCCTATTACGTATGTTGGCTCTGTAAGCTTTTCGTATTCTTGTTGTACCTCTTCCCAGAACTTCCCAGAACTATTATAATATGAATTTCAATTGTATCTTGGAATACATATTTTGTACTGATTTTAAGGTTCTCTAAGTTTTATAGAGTACATTCATCATTCAAATCAAATTTGGTTTATACATATCTGGTACTCTACGAAGAATAATACAATTAATAGAACAACGACAATCACGGAAACTTAGTGTGGGCGAATAAAGTTGTAGACTGCAAAATTCAAAACATGTGATCCAAGCTGCATCTTCTTCTGTTTGTATTTTCTAACAAAGTTTGGCGATCATCATGGCTTACTATATTTCGAATGCGGTTGCCAGGAATATCGATGCCGCTTCTCCCATACCATTCCCAGAGGTTCCTGAGGCATGTTTATCAAAACTAATACATTTGAAAATCACACAACCATATCGATATATTGCATCCCTTCGTGGATACAATAAAACTAACACTGTTATTCTTATTCTTATTATTCAGTGTTTAATCTTAGTAACCTTGGTAACCCTTTCTAAAATTTTGCTAAACCACGGTCTACATTTTTATGAATAACGCTGTTAAATAAATCAAATCAAATCAAAGTATTGGAGCTTGTGAAAGTTTGTTGCGCTGTTTAAGTTTTAATTTTTGATATTTGATCATTTTGATTTTTAGACTAATGTTGATGATGGTTCCAATGACACAGCTAAAGATTTATTACAAAGAAGCGTGCGTACGGCTATCGAGATGAAAAAGTTGGGGATCAAACCTGGAGATGTTATCAGCGTTTACTCGCATTCTCAGATGAACTCCGCTTCGGCGTTTGCAGCAGCTACATTCGTAGGTGCTATTAACGCTTCTCTTGATCCGTTCTTGTCAGAAGCAGATGTGCAACGTCTGTTGGCCCAAGTTAGCCCAAAAATGGTGTTCGTCAGTACTGAATGCGAGGAAATCATTGAAAGAGTGTTAAAGGAGTTGAAGGTGGATGCCAAAATTGTAGTTTTCGGAGAATCTAAGAGGAATTATGAATATGCAACGTTTATTGCGCCCAAGGAAGGAGAAGACGAATTCACGCCATGGGTAGCTGAAGATCTTAACGCCACGATTATAGTTTTGTTTAGCAGTGGAACTACTGGTCTGGCTAAAGGCATATGCTGGAGTCACAGTTTTGCTCTTTATATGTCGCGCTTAAGGTATGTATTTTTATATTTGATTATTCTAAGATTAAATATTCTAAGGTTTTAAGATTCGAAGATTAGCTTCATATTTAAATTTTGACAAAAAAGTTGCAAACATATTCCATAACTTTAAAAATTGCTTCCCGACAGACTCACAATTTGTGTTTAAACATTTATCTTGTTTCATTCTGTATTTGTCTGAATAAATATGCAATATTATTTTTTAGGTATGCTGATAAAATATTATCGTCGAATTCATTGTTTTGGATAATTCCCACCACACTGATAATGATATGTATGAGATTTGGCACTACGAAACTTTTCGCTAAAATTCCTGACACAAAACTTTTATGGAACCAGATTGAAACTTATCATGTAAATACTAGCATTGCTTTTAATGAGCCGTCTACAAATAATTATATTTCAGCTTGACATGCTTATACTTTCTCCATACCTAGCCATGCAGTTTATCGACAATCATCCAATAGACTTTGCATCTTCATTAAAAGTTATAATGCTTGCTGGCGGTGGCACGTCAATCGAAAATATAAAAAAAATTGAAGCCACATTGCCAAATGCTAAAATCTTCATTCCATATGGTCAAACGGAAGCGGGGAATCTATTTGAAAGTACAAATACTGTAGCGCAGAGGAAAGGTGATTGCCTAAGTTTGGGTACTCCATTCCCCTATGTCTCATACAAGGTACGTTATTGTAAATTTCTTCAAAACTCTAAGTCCCGTGTCTATGATCCATACTTAAGCATGAGTTGGTCTCAACTAGTATAAATTTGCGTATATATGGTTGTATTCAGTGCATAAACATTTATAGAAAATTTGGAACCAATGAACGACTTGAGTCGAACTCATGTTCAACTACGAACTCTAGATACGGGCCCTAATAGTTCTGTGGTACAAAGGCTAAACCCGATTAGTAAAACAAAATGGATTGCATCGATTGTTCGTATTTTTGGCCGATGTTTAGAGACCTTGGCGATGATTTTATTGTACAAAACCCTATAAGGTTCTCATTCTGATATGGTTCCAATATACCGGGCTTTTTTTTCCTTATTACACATATGATGGACAATGTATAACTGGTTGCCTGCATCTACCCGCAAGGAATTTCCTATGTGTAATTCTAAAAAAAAAAAAAAACAACTCATTAGCGGGTCGGTGCAAGCAACCTGTCAATTTTGGCATATGTTACACATAGAGGTTATGTTATTATTCAAGGCAATACACGACAGGGTTTTTGAAGACACGCAGAGTATTCGTAATGTATTGTGGATTTATGCCATTACATGCAGTACATATACGGCCTTTCAATTCATCTACGTTATGTATTTGTACGTCATTAAAAATTCTACTTTTCAGGTAACCCCAAAGAAAATAATCATTTGTTGACATATCAGCTGATCTTGATACATTACGAATACTCTCGTGTATTGTCTTGAATAAAAACATAACCTCTCTGTGTAACATATGCCAAAATTGACAGGTTGCTTGCACCGACGCCGCTAATGAGTTGACTATTTTTTTTTTAGAATTACACATAGGAAATTCCTTGCGGGCAGATGCAGGCAACCAGTTATACATTGTCAATCATATGTGTAAAAACGAAAAAAAAGCCCGGTATATGTTCCATTGCAAATTGCCAGTGGTAAAACCGCGAAATATTTTGAGTTTTGACTTATCTGGTTTTCCCTTAGACCTTAATAGACCTTAGTACCATAGATATATTAATTTATTTGGCAAATATCATATGATATACATGAAATGCAGTTATTGATGGCTTACTAAATATCAGAATAACTGGAATAACTAAATAAAGCCCAGGTGGAGAGCACACCAAGGCTCACAGAAAGTCGAGATAACTTGTAAAATATTGTATTCTGTGAAGGTGGTAGATGCAGTTACTGGAAAAGCTCTTGGTCCCAATCAGAGGGGCGAGCTGCTGGTTAAAAGCAACTTCAGATCCAGTGGTTACTACAATAGAGACTCATCGGAGATGTGGGATGAAGAAGGTTACCTGAAAACAGGAGACATCTTCTACTACGACGAGGACAAGAACTTCTTTATAGTCGATCGTGTGAAGGAAATGTTTAAGTTTAGAGGCTACCATATTACCCCAACTAAATATGAGCAGATACTGCAAGGGCACCCAGAGATTGATATGGCCGCAGTTATAGGAGTGCCACATCCGGAGGAAGAGCACCACATATGCGGTGTAGTGAAGCTCGTAAGTGGCAGCAAACTGACTCCAGAGGAAATCGAGGCATTTTACAATGGATGTGTGAGTGATATCTATAAAATACGAGCTGGGGTGGTGATAGTGGATAGTTTGCCTTTGACACCTTCTGGGAAATTGAAGAGGCCGATGATTAAGGAGATGGTTTTAAAGAAATTGGGCAAGGCTTAAAGGAATTGAGTTATGATGTATTCTGCTGTAGTTTATTAACATAAATAACTAGAGGATAAATAAATTAACGGTAACTAATAACTTGGTGTTTTTGCAACTGCTTATGGTGAATTATAATGTTATAAATGAGACTGACTGTAAGATTATACAACAATATGTATTTAAATTATTTTAAACAAATAAAAGATTTATAGAAACCTCGATTTTTCTTACTATATTGAATTAAAAAAAAACTAATATAAGCAGCAGATGACTTCATATATTTTTCAATTGGAAAGTTGGAAAAATAATATTTGTCGTAATTTTCATATAAATTTTTATATGATTGCGGTTTTTAGTTGACGTCAGATATTATTTGGTCATACTGAATTAAAAAAAGACAGCAGATGACTTCATATACTTTTCAATTGGAAAATTGGAAACTTAATATTTGTCGTAATTTTCATATACATGTTTATATGATTGCGTTTTTTATTTGACGTCAGATATGCAACTGCTTATGGTGAATTATAATGTTATAAATGGCACTGACTGTAAGATCATACAACAATCTGTATTTAAATTATTTTAAACAAATTAAAGATTCATAGAAACCTCGATTTTCTTACTATATTGAATTAAAAAAAAACTAATATAAGCAGCAGATGACTTCATATATTTTTCAATTGGAAAGTTGGAAAAATAATATTTGTCGTAATTTTCATATAAATTTTTATATGATTGCGGTTTTTAGTTGACGTCAGATATTATTTGGTCATTTTGGCATTGCCTACTTATAACTTTGCGTTTTTGTAATCATTTTTAAATCGATCTGTATTAATACTAACACGCATAATTTTAAACGACATGGTCTATACCGAGGCTCGAACTCAGGACCTCTGCCGCAATGCAGATCTTCAACCGCAACGTGTATGGAAATAACAATATAAAAATATTTTAACGTCTTTATCTCCGAAAACCAAGAGTGCTATAAAATTTTATTTCATGCAAAAATGGAGTTTTAAAGTACAGTATTCGTCTGAATAAACAGTACTGAAGTTTAGGCAACCAAGTACACACGATTGTGCAGTATTTAGTGCAGTGCGTATGTTTAGTTGCCTAAACTTCAGTGCTGTTTATTCTGGCGAATATTGCATATTTGACTTTTTGAAAATTATTTTCACATTTTCTAAATCTTGGAACAAAGTTTAGGATAAATTATCTATATGATACTCGCCTACAAGGAGCTTAGAAACTAACCCTCTAATGTATTTTTAATTACCTTGTAGGTCTCTGAAAGTAAGTGCGTCTCTTAAAGTGGCAGATAACTACCGAGTGATCATTTAAATTTCAACTCTATACCTAATCAAGTTCAAAATGAGACCAATCAATTTCATTTTGGGTAGTAACAAATTCAATTTGAGACCAATCAATTTCAAATTGGAAACAATCAAATTCAAATTGAATTGAAACAAATTCAATTTGAGATCTAACAATTTCTAAATGAGATTTTCAATTTCAAATTGAGATTAATCAAAATCAAGTTGACAATAAACAATTTCTATTTGAAAATATTACCAATATGTGTATATACGATATATTATTATATATCGTAAGTACATACTCGTATCTTCCATGTTTAACCCAGCAGGAATAAATTTTTGGATACCTGCCACAAATCTGGCATATGTATTGACAACATAATTTTTTTTTACGTTTTCATTAATTATGTGTTCCAACCTTTGAAGGCTAACCTCTGTTTATGTCATATTATTCCTCCCATCTCCATTCAAACTTTGTGGCATTTGTACCGCCAAATCGGCTGGTGATTATTTTTGAATTTATGTTCATGCCCATCGTATTAGCAGGGGTTTTCCAATCTCTATTATTATTATAAACAGCACACAGCTATTTCTTGAGATGTACTGCTTCTGCTTTTTTTATGTAGCGTGGAATTTTTAATACATACATTATTTATGTTGTCATAATAAATTGTATTTGTTTACTCTCAACTTGATATTGTTTAGTGTCAATTTGATTTTGTTTAGTCTCAATTTGAAATTAATTGGTCTCAATTTGAACTTGAAAAGGTATAGTTATATATCGAAATTATCGCAACCAATAAGAAAGTTCCTTGGCAGCCCATGTTATAAGTTCATCTTCAGCTTCTTGATGTCCAATAAATGACGAGTAGTTGCTGTAACTTTTTGACTCTCCAAAAATGCATTCAGTGCTGATAAATCCCATTTTCGATGCAACCTGTGATGATGCCTATGAATTAAATGCTCTATTGGCTGTATTCACAACGTCCGATAAAGCTATTGGACTAATAACCTTTACATGTCATGAATTTTCACGTGACACTGACAGATAAATTGAAAAACTGCAATGATATTCGACATGACCTTATTTTTTGTTTCATTCAGATTACAGGTACTAGACAGAGATAACACTATTTCTGTGAAATATTAAATATACCATATAAACTATTATTGGTCCAATAGTTATACATTGCTTTATCAGACGTTCGTGAATACGGCCATATATCAGTTTCCGAGAGATTTGGATCCAAAGAAGTATTTATGGCACCCAGGAAGGTAACTGCAGCGAAGACAGTAGCGCAGTTCATCTGGAAATGCGAGTTTACATCGCCAGATTACATCGCCAGGTTTGATGCCTAAATTTCGAATATGAATTGCATTTCGGATGCTCTTTTGTAGCAACTCAATACCGGTATCAACTTTTCTATCATCAATTATAAGAGGCTATATTCATCTTACTAGAGTACTTAGTGATTACATTCTACCTGCACAACTTTGCAAGAACTCTGCACAATGGCAATATCCTAAACCTTTAGGGTGTATTCCAAAAATATCTTCACTTTGGACACTAATTTTACTATTTTCGTTAAATGATTCACCTGAAATTTTACTAATTATTACATTATTTAGTTATTTTTATGTATATTTGGTTCTTTGTTTATTTATTAAAGCCGGGCCATGTATTGCATGGCCTTACATTAAAACGCAAATATTTGCATGCCTAGGACAGAACAATTAATAAGCAATAAATAGCATTTGAGGATGAGATCAAATTATATCTGAGTAAGTATTATCTTGCGAAGGCTTAATACGTGTTAAACCTCAGAGAAAACTTAGGAAGGAAATTTATGCCAATTATTATAGGTAGCCAATTTACGACAATTCGACAAATTCTGTTGTTGATGTCAATGTAGTTGTAAGCCAATAAGAAAGGTGAGATCAAAAATCTCGCTTTTCTTATTGACTGCGAAAATATCCATGGATAACTATGTCCTAAATTTAAATGATCACTTGGAAATCAGCACTATGCGGCCCATTATTGTACGATTGTGTGCATATTAAGTTGTCTCCATTACAGAATATAAGCACAACATAACAGTACACGTAACACGTTACATGGATGGATTTTTATTCTTCACATAGCAACACCAACCCTAAAAATATTTCAAACTATCTTGTTTCACGAGTTTAGAACAAATAAATCTAGTCTTACGTGTTTCAAATATTTTCAGTTTCATTTGTTAGTTATTTATATTTTTAGAAATTGTACCTGCACAGAAAACAAACAAAAATTATATCAAAGTTTATATTCTGATGACAAAATATGAACATCAAGATAAACAAAATGTTGATATCTATCAGATTATATTTATATGTTGATTATTCTCCCAATACTAGTTTTTTTTATATCTTCAAAATTCTTTTTTGAGCTTATTTTATAAATCCTAACGTGTATTTGATTTAACAAAATCTGTCGTAGAATAATTGTTTCCTTTATGGCCCTAGGGCGGTAAACAGGCCCAACGGGCTATAAACATGTGCTTATCTTCAGGTGTGTCTGATATATCTGAGCATAAATGTCATTTATGACTTAACAACATTAAGAAATATGGTAGTTTAAAAACATTAAGAGTAATTTAACAATATGAATATTTTCAAAATTTATGAGTTCAAAATTTGTCAGTTTAAATATTTTAGTTTTTTTAGCTCTCACATTTGTTTGTTATGAATTTTCTAAAATCCCCAGTTAGTTCCATTAGTATCATTCTGTTTTTTCTACTGATCCATAGGTGCTTCTTTTATTCGATCCAAATTAGGCCAAAATCTTGAAGTTTGAAAGTTGAAGGTTACCCTGGGTACAACTGTCATTCACGTCCACCTAGTAATTCAGAATATGTTTGAATACTATATGGTTCCAAAATTATCAACTAAATAAAGATAAAACTATGCAACTTTTAAGAGAGGGCATGAATCTATAAAAATTAGATGGGTAATATTCAAAGCATAATGTTATACAGGGTGTCCAAGATTAGGATCAACAGCATGGGAATCTCGGAAACCGTAAAAGTTACATGTTGTGCCATTTTTTTGTAATTTAACCGCCTTTGTAACTTTTACGGTTTCCGAGATCCTCGTGCTGTTGATCTTTATCTTAGACACCCGGTATAGGACACTTATGTGTACAATTACGACTTGATATTATCGAATCTTATCTTAGATGAGAACAATACATTATTTAACCATTTTATATGTAATATATTGTAACCACTTGGAATTATGATCGCAATGTTGAAAAAACGAATTCGCAAAGCGAAGCCTGAATGTAATTAAATTGTTTCAAATATTGTTTAAGCAAAATTGCTGTCGAGGGATTGTATTCACATGGCACATTTTCAATTTTTTTCTGGAAGCTATGACGTTATCGAAATTTATTTTAAATATCAATGCCATTTTTCTTCAAAATTTTTAAAAATAACAAAAAAAACCTTTTTACAAAAAATGTACCTACCTGTAGTCCAAAATTAGTGTCCGCTTGTGAGTAATTATGCGGCCAAACACCTACATACATATTTTTATAAAAGGTTAATTTTGAAAAAAAAATGAAGAAAAAAGGGGTTGCTATTTAAAATAAAATTTCGATAACGTTAAAGCTTCCAGAGAAAACTTTAATTAATTTAAATTAAAAAAAGTTCCATTTCAATAGAATCTCTTGACAGCGATTTTGACTAAAACATATTTGTAACCATTTTATGGTTACAATGGAGTGTAATGGGTGATGGTAATATTTTTACTAAACCCAAATGACAACCTCTCCTGCCCGTGGTGCACCCTGCTGGATAACCAACGATGCTCTGTCGACCGAGTGTTAGCCGGTATAAGCAGGTCACTCTCAACACCCAACAGATTCGGGTGAAAGAGCTGGTAAGAGAAATCTTGGCAAGAGGAGGAGAAAGAGCTGGTAAGAGGAGGAGAAATCGTTCCTAAAAGCGGATGAACGTACACATGATCAATGGTATAGAATGCAAAAGGCAACGGGAAACCAATGCATTACAGGTTCCTAGAGCATCCCTAATCCAATTCACAATGCTTCAATGATCAATGTTAAATTTAATTCCGGAGTGATTCCTCCTATCGGTTCACCAGGGAGGAAGTTATTGAAAGAAGCAAAGAGGAAACGTAAGAACATTATACTAACAAGGAGAATAAGTACCTGGAATGTGAGGACAATGAATCAGACGGGAAAAATTTACAACGCAATCCAGGAAATGAAAATAATGAACATCGAGATTAAGGATATAAGTAAAATGAGATGGCCTTTAAGGGGCCAATGCAGAATAGGATAATGCAAAATACATACTACTATTCCGAGGGCGATAAACACGAAAAGGCCTTATACCTATAAACGACAGAATGATGTTGCTGACTATAGAGACGGAACTTGTAAATATTAATATAATACAGGTGTATGCACCTGTATTATCTGACGCATATGACGACGAGGTTAACCAACAAAATAAAAACAGTAGACTTTATGATTGTAAAGGGCGACTTTAACGCCAAGATCGGCGAGGGAAAACTTGAAGATCTGATAGGAAGATACGCACTCTGCTTAAGGAACTAGAGAGGAGACCAAATGCTGGAGTTTTGTATAGAGCAACATCTGGCGGTGATGAACACATTCTTTAAATTGCTACCTCGCGGGCTTAATACTTGGAAAGCCCCAGTGGGTTAGTACAAATAACATCATTCGGAACCAAATTGACTACATTATGGTAAACAAAAGGTATCAGAACAGCTTTCTAGCAATAAAAACCGCTCCCGGAGCTGACATAATCCGAATTACGAGGTGGACGTGAGTTACTATTTTGTACCCAGCTACGTAGCCTTCAAGATTTTGGCCAAATTTGGACTCTACCTGAATGAACAAAGCACCTGTAGGGAGGTCTGTCGCGCCCTTCGACTGTTGCGATTGCGACGTTGCCGTGTGATATGTTATCGAAGTTGCGAGCGAGCCACGTGTGCGCTTAAGTACAAGTCCTTATCGGCACTGTGGTTCTCGTCTTCCGGTTACTGACGTGCTCCTTTAGCTAGCCCTCTGAAACGTACACTAGGACAGACACATAACACTTAATAAAGTTCTGCTTCACGCTTCACAGGGCACTCGATTCTGTCCTTTTTTTTGGTCGGTGGATTATTTCGTGCTCCGCGCCAACGACTTGCCGCAAAGACATTACACGCAAAATATCGCATCGCCAAATTATTTTTCACGGCCGAACAGCACCTATGGATCAATCGGAAAATCAGAATGATACCCTTCTATCTTTCTTTTCGGGTAAGCGAATTTCTCGTCAAAACTAACGGCGACTTTCAAGATATTCCAAACTATCAAAACGAAGAATTAGAAAACTAACCAATTTTTAAAATTCAAAACTAATAAATGTTGATATTGTTAATTAAATATTGTTAAACTATTCTTAAAGTTTTGAAACAACAGCCATATTACGTAAAACCATTACCTAAATACATGTCTAAAAATCTTCTTTATTTTGATCTCTTCTGTCTCTATCTATTTGATAAAGCAGTACAAATACAAAATTAAGAAGCTTTTAGTAACAAGATATAAACAATGTTTTTTTTAATTCTTAATATTTTAATAGTTTTAATAGGTTTTTGTTCGAATGTAGAAAATATTTTCGGAAAATGAACAAAATTGAGAAATTCTAAGAAAATATTAACCTGGAAAATTATTAAACAAATTAAAAAACTAGAATTGAGAGAATGTTCAACAAAATAATGCAATCTTAAAGTATTAAAAACTGATTTATTTATACGTCCATACTTTGAATTTATGTAAACTTTGATATACCCTGTATATCATATATACATCATTCATTTCGATATCATTAACGGTGTAGGTGTAATCGAGCCTGCCCGTCCTATTGACTCACCCCGTATATTTGTCTTATGTCTTATGTCTTATGTGTACATATGCTGACAATTTATTTTGTCAGAATTTGTACCAACAAACTCAAAACCACATATGACTATGTCACGAGATTAGCTTCATCAAGATAACAAAATGTTGAAACCTTTCGGATTATATCTATATGTTATTTATTCTCCCAATTTTATTTTTTTTATATCTTAAAAATTTAAAGAATATACCAACCTGGCATATTTTCTTTAAATATGGTAATACGTATATTTTCCGAAAATATTTTCAGAATTCAGTCAATAAAGTATTAGCCTACTACGAGTAGTCAAAAATATTCATAATGTTAATAACGACTATTGTTAAAATTAATTTCTATTCATAATTTAGTTATTAAAGCTTATGTCATTCTGTAGTTGTGTTCCTTTATGTGTACAGTCATGTTCAAAAATGTGTTATACATAGATAATTGGCTGCTGTAAATCGTGTTTAAAATTGTGTTGTACAGAAATAGGTAGTGGGCTGTATAATTTGTCAATGATAGGTACAATTCAGAAGTGTCAAATTGACAACTAAGAGTGACAAAAATAGTTATTTAAGCATTAAGGGAGGTAAGTATTGTCTATCAGTCGAGGTCGAGTTTGCGCCCGAGCGATAGCGAGGGCTGGCAATAAAGTCCGAGACTGGTCAAAACTTACCCCTCGAATTGCTTAAAACTGTTTTTCCACTCCTGAAGTTGGTTTAATTGTTTGTGTTTGATTAATTTACTTTCGCAACTTGAACAAACTATCCGTGCGGCTTTGGTTGCTAAGACTGTGTATCAAACAAAGTGTGAGTGTCAGAAATTTAATTCGTTCCGTTGTAAAATGAATTCCAATGAAAATAAACAAGAAATGGCAATTGAAGAGGCTGCAGATGCTGCCTGTTCCTTCCTACTGCCGGATAAGTCGAATGGGCGTTATTAAAATGCGTATAAGTGTTTTATTGAGTGGTTTTCACTTACTTCCCTGAGGGAGGTAAGTTTTTACTTACTTCCCTGAGGGAGGTAAGTTT
Source organism: Othius punctulatus (assembly GCA_951805005.1). Taxonomy (NCBI): domain Eukaryota; kingdom Metazoa; phylum Arthropoda; class Insecta; order Coleoptera; family Staphylinidae; genus Othius; species Othius punctulatus. The sequence continues at coordinate 45,395,160 of OX638141.1, read as the reverse complement.
TTACTTACTGCCCTGACGGAGGTAAGTTTTTACTTACCACCCGTTGTTCATAGTAACAAAAGCTTTATCGGTAAGTGGGGCTTACTTCCACGAAATCAATGTCTCAACAGTGTATTTACCATGTAGGGAGTGGAAGAATATTATTATTGTATTCTTTCTATGAAAATTAATTACTCTAGATACTTTGCGTATTAGTTATAAATATATATAAACGTTTGTCGGTGTTTGTGTTTTTAATCAACAGAGGCTCGCACTGCATAATTAATTAAATAGACCTAGATCCAACCTTTCAAAATGTTTGTCTGCAACTGCATGTTTTTGAACTTTGTGAAATCAAGTCACATTCACACAGCAGAATTGCTGTACAACACTTTAACGAACACGACTGTACATATGTTTTTTGTTTACCAAAATTAATGATCTTACATTGCATTTCCAGTGCAAAAAAATATTCCTATCTACAACTCCTAACTTTTATAGTTATTTATGTTTCTATGGTATAAAGAGGCTTGTATGGCCGGAAGCCTTATTCCTAGCTCGAGGCGAAGCCAAGAGCTAGGAAACGGCCGTTTTATGCACATAACAACTTTTTTTAATCTCAAATCAATCATAAAATAAGTATACCATACTTATAAGTATAAGTATAAGTATATCAAGCATACAGGTACGCACACTTGAAGGACGTTGACATTGCCGTCACATGTTTATAACCTAAATATGCCGTGTAAAATTACAACTCATGTAATAAACTCAAATAGTTCTCGTTTAACTACATGTAATCTACCTCATGTAAACATGAATAATTGTACTAACTGCATTATAAATATAAATATTCCCAAATAGGTATTTGTGTTTAGCCTCTGTTATAAATTCTAACGTTTATTTGATTTAACAAAATCTGACGTTTAACAATTATTTCCTTTATGGCCCTAGGGCGATAAACAGGCCCAACGGGCTATACACAGATTGAACATTGAACAGATTGAATATTGAACACATTGAGAAATATGGTAGTTTAAGAACATTAAGAGTGTTTTAACAATACGAATATTTTCAAATTGTATGAGTTGAATACAGGGTTATTCAAATTCGATTGGCACTATGGGGATATCGGAAACGTTAAGAGATACGAAGTCCGTTAAATTGAGGCAAAGTTGAGTAATCATATGGGGAACAATATTAAATAAAAATAATTTAAAAAAATTCAATGGTTACAGAATTAAAAAAAATTAAATGACATTTTTCTATCAAACATGAATACTGTAAAAATATACTAAAAACAATCACTGATCATATAGTGATTTTTTTATATTATAATATTTTAATTGAGTTATTCACCCCAAAAATTATTCAAAAAATCCGTCCCCCCGAAATAAAATTTTAAACAATAATAGGAGTAATATGAAAAATGGTGTTTTTTAAGTAAAAATTACAAGAAATTACAAGACAATTATACAAATACCTACTTCCTACATTTTGTTTACACAGGGTTATTCAAATTCGAGTATCACTGTGGGGATGTCGGAAACGGTCAGAGATATAAAATCAGTTAAATTGAGGAGAAGTTGCATAATCATATGGGAAACCATAATCAATAAAAATAATTACAAAAAAAACAAGGGTTAACGAGATTTAAAAAAATATATTATCTGAAATTTTCGAAAATTTTATTTATTTTTTCCTATGGTTACTTGAATAGATATTCAAGAAGATACTCATTTTCATTGTCACTTATTCTCCTCCATAAGAAGGGAATTTTAAATTTTCAATTGGACGTTTCGTGTGAGTACAATCGTCAACAAGTCTAAATTTTTAAATATGGACCTTATTTTTTATTTCATTTTTGAGTTCTACTCGTCAGTACTATTACATTCTATGTAAATGTAAATATTAATATAATACAGAAGACTTCTGTGCCAAGCTAGGAGAGGTAACAAACAAAATAAAAAAAGTAGACCTTATGATTGTAATGGGTAACTTTAACGTCAAGATCGGCGAGGGAAAATTTGAAGATCTGATAGGAAGATACGGACTCGGCTTGAGGAACAAGAGAGAAGACCGAATGCTGGAGTTTTGTATAGAGCCACAACTGGCTGTGATGAACACATTCTTTAAATAGCCACCTAACAGACTTTACATTTGGAAAGCCCCAGGGGATAGTACAGATAACATCATTCGGAACGAAATCGACTACATTATGGTAAACAAAAGTTATCAGAATAGCTTTCTACCAGTAAAAACCGCTCCCGGAGCTGACATCTTTGAAAAACTAACGAGAACCAACAAAACTATATCTGTGGACTCGCGAATATTAAAATATGAGCAGATACGCAATATGTGCAGAAGCCCAGCAGGACCTGAACTGGCAGCTGATGGGTATATCCCTGGAGGATCCGGGCAATAATATATGTACAACAGATCTCCAAGTACCTGGAAAGCACATTAGGAACAGCAAAGAAAAGCATCTTAAAGCAACGGCCGTAGCCAGGAAAATGAATGGATGAAGGATGAAATCCTTAGCTTGATGGAAGAAAGAGGCAAGGTTAAGAAATCAGATGAGGCACAGTACCCTGAAATAGACAGGCATATTAAGAAGAAAGCGCGCAAAGCAAAAGAAGGGTGGTTTCACGCAAAATGCTGAGAAATAAAATATTTGGGCAGCAAACATGACAGCATTAACATGTACAAGAAGATAAGAGAGGCCGCAGGAGCACATAGACCAAAAGTTACTGTGAGGCTAACGGATCAAGATGGAAACTTAATACTTGAAAAACATGAAAGGGTAAATGCGTGGCAAAATTATATTGAAGCGCTTTTCAAAGACCAAAGAAACAGTCTCACAGAAATAATTGGCAACACGGGTCTAAAAATTTTAAAGGAAGAAGTGCAAAATGCCAAAAAGAATGGAAAAGAGGGAAATGTGCCAGGTACAGATGGCATTATTGTGGAAGTAATTAAATTATTAAACAGCAAGGGCGATTGAAATATTAACAAAAATCTTCAATATCATATATGACACAGGAGAGCTTCCATAATAGCGGTAAGACCAACATTCGTTCCAATTCCAAAAAAAAAAAACAGACAGCCAAAACTTGCGGTGATTACAGAATAATATGCCTTGTGAGCCATCTTTCTGATGGTTTTCTGAGCCATTGAAAACCTTTCTCAAAATCATACACAACTGCTTATACCGGCAATGCAAAGAGCAAATGTCCAGCACACAGTTTGGTTTTGGAAACGCACTTCGGACTAAAGAAGCGCTCTTTTGCATGCAGGTCCTGTTTCAGAGATGCAGAGACATGAACTGCGATATCTATGCATGCTTCAAGCTTCATCGATAATGAGAAGGCGTTTGACACATTGGTACACGAAAAACTAATTGACATTCTTGAAGATACTGGCATTGACGAAAAAGATATTAGAATAACAAAAAAACCTTTATTGGAATCAAAGAGCAAACATCAAAGTTGAAGGAACGAATTCTGAAAGCGTAACCATTAAACGAGGAGTAAGGCAGGACTGAGTGTTGTCGCCCATGCTGTTTAATTTATGCTCAGAAATAATATTAAAAGAAACTTTAAACGAGGTCGAGGAAGGGATAACGATAAACGGAGAATTGCTAAATAACTTGAGATATGCAGACGATATTGTCATATTCTCAAGCTCCATGGAAGGACTACAACATCTGTTGAACAGCATAACATCTGCAAGTAAGCGATATGGTCTTAAATAAACGTTAAAAAAAACTAAGTTTATGGTCATTAGCAAACATATCATTAACCTGGGGAGGCTACTGTTGAATAACGAAGAGATAGAAAAAGTAGAAAAATTTACGTATCTAGGGAGTTTCTCAAATGAACAATGGGATCATTCAATAGAAATAAAAATTCGGATAGAAAAAACCAGAGCAGCGTTCAGAAAAATCAGCACAGTATTAAAGAACCATAGTGTTAACATTAAGCTGAAACTAAGACTAGTTAAGTGCGTCTTTCCGGTGCTCTGGTACGAAGTGAAGTCTTTGATCTTGACGGAGGCTTCAATAAATAAGCCAAATGCGTTCGAAATGTGGACGTGTAGAAATATACTCAGAATCCTGTAGACAGAACATGTTTCTAATGAAGATGTGTTAAGGAAGATGAAAACAGAGATAGAAGTCGTGAACACAGTAAAACGAAGAAAACTGGAATATCTAGGTCATATCATGAGACACTAAGATAAATATGCGCTGCTACAGCTAATACTTCAAGGAAACGTAGAAGGAAGGAGATGACCATCCCGTAGACAGAACATGTTTCTAATGAAGATGTGTGATTAAGGTGAATATTAAGGAAGATGTAAACAGAGAGAGAAGTCATGAACACGGAAAAACGAAGAAAACTGGAATATCTAGGTCATATTATGAGACACTAAGATAAATATGCGCTGCTAAAGCTAATACTTCAAGGAAACGTAGAAGGAAGGAGATGACCACGACGAAGGAGGTTTCGTGGCTGAAAAACTTACGAACGTGGTTTAACACAACAACCACAGAACTGTTTCGCACTTCCGCGAACAAAGATAAAATTGCGCTGTGGATCGCCAACATCCATTAACGGATAGGCATGCGAATAAGAACAATTTTATCAAATTTAGGCACCACTTTTTAAAGCACTTCTTTAAAAATTGCAATAGTTATTCCAAGTGGTGCACTTTAATATTATTGTACTTCAAATTATTATAAATAAAATAGTCAAATAATATATTGATCTCATCTAAAGATAAGATAAGATAAGATCGAGTCGTAATTGTACATATAAGTGTCCAATACACTGCATTAAGCTGTAGATAATATCTAATTTTTTTAGATTCATCCATCTCAAATTAGTCCTTAATTGCATATTTTTATCAATATTCTGCTGATAATTAAGGAACCATACAATATTCGCACATAATCCGAATTACGAGGTGGACGTGAGTTACAGTTTTGTACGCAGCAACTTAGCCTTCAAGATTTTGGCCTAATTTGGACTCTACCAGAATGAACAAAGCACCAATGGATCAATCGGAGAATCAGAATGATACCCTTCTATCTTTCTTTTCGGGTAAGCAAAACTAACGGAGACTTTCAGAATATTTAAAACTGTCAAAACTAAGAATTAGAAAACTAACAAATTTTTAAAATTCGAAACAAATAAATTTTGATATTGTTAAGTGAATATTGGTAAACTATTCTAAAATTTTTGAAACAACAGCCATATAACGTAAAACCGTTACCTAAATACACGTATAAAAATCTTCTTCATTTTGATTTCTTCTGTCTCTATCTATTTGATAAAGCAGTACACATGCTAAATGAAGAACGTTTTAGTAACAAATTTAACTTATTCAATAAGATTAACATTTTTAATATATTAATAGTTTTAATAGGTCTTTGTTCAAATTTAGAAAATATTTTGGGAAAATATACAAAATTGAGAAATTCTTAGAAAATGTGAACCTGGAAAATTCTAAATATTAAAAAAAACTATAATTGAGAGAATGTTCAATATATTAATGTAATCTAAAAGTCTTAAAAACTAATTTATTTAAACGTCCATATTTTGAATTTATGAAAACTTTGATATATACAGGGTGGTGACTTTTGCGACGCGCACCATTAGGATCTATTAAACGGAAATACATACAGAGTTGGTCAAATGGGATGAATGTTTATTTTTTATTTTTGTGCCTTTCAATATACAGAAACAAAATCAGGGATATCTTGCACACTTCCGGAAATATCGCTGAAAAACTGAAAATGTGCACTTTCCTTTTCCTCTTACAACTTTTTTACTTTTGAAGGAAATTTTACGAAACTTCGAACGCTTGCATTTTTCGACGTGAGCATTCTGATGACAGTAGCAAACATTCTCTGCGCTAACTATACCTTTTCAAGTTCAAATTGAGACCAATCAAGTTCAAATTGAGGCCAATCAATTTCAAATTGAGACCAATCAATTTCAAATTGAAGCCAATCAAGTTCAAATTAAGACCAATCAATTTCAAATTGAGGCCAATCAAGTTCAAATTGATACCAACCAATGTCAAATTGAGACCAATCAATTTTAAATTGAGACTAAACAAAATCAAATTGACACCAAACTATATCAAGTTGAGAGTAAACTTGATATTGTTTAGTGTCAACTTGATTTTGTTTAGTCTCAATTTGAAATTGATTGGTCTCAATTTGAAATTGATTGGTATCAATTTGAAATTGATTGGTATCAGTTTGAACTTGATTGGCCTCAATTTGAAATTAATTGATTGGTCTCAATTTGAACCTGAAAAGGTATAGATGCCCAAATTTTCATAGTCAACTTTTTATTTTCTATGGGAGCAATATAGAATTTTAATATCATTCAAAAGAGGGATAAAAATCCAACTGCAATCATGTATTACATATGGGTAATCTGATATTACTTATCACCAGAAATTAAAATGAAAAATTTGTTGCAAAAATCAAACTGCTACTGCTCTAAAAATCAAGTTGTCATGGAATAACAAACTACCTGTTTAACATTTCTTCATACAAAGAAAATAACTTCTGAGTAATTTTATTGTGTATAAAGTACAAAAAGGAGATAATATCTTTGATTAGTAAAAATGGCAAGATCTTATCCTCAACATGAAAAATTTGACATGTACAATCTCTATAATGTAATATTTTACAGAGTCAAGATTGCAAATCATAAATCACATTGTATTCATTAAATAATCTGATTAAATACCATTCTTGAATTAAAATTTAGGATATTTAATTATTGCCATTTTTACTAATCAATGATATTATCTCCTTTTTTGCACTTTATACGCAATGAAATTACTCAGAAGTAATTTCCTTTGTATAAAGAAATGTGAAATTTGTTAGTCCATGGCAACTTGATTTTTAGAGCAGTCCACAGCTGTTTGATTTTTGCAACAAATTTTTACATTATCGATTTTTGGTAGTAGACAGATTACCCATGTGTTATACATGGTTGAAATCGGATTTTTTTCGCCGTTTTGAATGACATTAAAATCCTATATTGCGGCCATAAGAAAATCAAATGTTGACTTTGAAAATTTGGGTATCTAGTTGGCGCAGAAAATGTTTGGTACTGTGATCAGAAAACTGACGTCAAAAAATGTAAGATTGCCAAGTTTCGTAAAATTTCCTTCAAAAGTAAAACAGTTATAAAAGCAAAAGGAAGCACTTTTTCAGTTTTCAGCGATTTTCAGGAACTGTGCAAGATATCTCGGATTTCGTTTCAGTATATTGAAATACACAAAAATGAGAAACTTTTATCCCATTTGACCAATGCTGTATATATGTCCCAATAATATATCCTAATGGTGGGCATCGTAAAAGTGACCACCCTGTATATATATATATATATATATATATATATATATATATATATATATATATATATATATATATATATATATACACACTATGCTTACAATTTATTTTGTCAGAATTTGTACCAATAAACTCAACAGCATATGACTATGTTACGAGATTGGCTTTCTGAATCATTGGGTTGATTTCCCTTGCCAAGTTTACTCGTGTGGTTTAGCACGTATTGAACCTCCGCAAGCTTAGTTGTAATTAGCTCTCATCCTCAACCGATATTGCCTATTGATTAATCTGACTTAAGCTTGCAAATATTTGCACTGTAATGTAAGAATATACGATCTGGCTTTTTATAAATAAACAAATAAATAAACATACGGTGATGGAAATTTTAGATATTTAATAATTGTTGATATTGTTAGGAAATACAAATAGCTTGAAGTGAATTATGGACATGTAACTATGATAAAAACGCGGAGGCATCCATGATGGAGAAAAAGATGATAGTTAGTGAAATACATTTATAGATTGTATGAAGATTACGCAAGGAAGGATACAAAAATACCTCTATACATATAAATACTAAATAATTTATGATTTGTAAAATTCCAGGTGAATCATCTGATGATAAAGTAAGTAGTGAAGTCAACGATGAATTTGGAATAGACCCCAAAGGTTTAGGACATTGCCTTTACGAAGGCCTCAAGGAGCACGCAGGAAAAGTTGTGCAGGTAGAGTTTAATCAATAAATACTTGTACTACGAATACAGCCTCTTATAATTTTTGAAGGTTAATATTGATGATGGGAAAGTTGATACAGGTAGTGAGTTGTTAGAAAGGAGCATCCGAACTGCAATCCATATGCGAAACCTGGGTATCAAACCTGGCGATGTTATCAGCATATACTCGCATTCCCAGATGAATTGCGCTTCTGTCTTCGCAGCAGCTACCTTCCTGGGTGCAATTAACGCTTCTTTGGATCCCAAGCTTTCGGAAAATGACGTAGAGCATTTGATATCACAGGTTGCACCGAAAATGGCATTCGTTAGTACTGAATGTGAAGATATCATACAAAGAGTTGTTGATAAGTTAAACTTGGAAGTCATAATCATAGTTTTTGGTGAGTCAAAAAGTAACAGCAACTACTCGTCATATATTGCACCTCAAGAAGCTGAAGATAAATTTATACCATGGGCTGCCAACGAACTGAATGATACGATTCTAATTATGTTCAGTAGTGGTACTACAGGTTTGGCTAAAGGCATATGCTGGAATCACAATTTCGCGCTTTACCACACCCGTACAAAGTACGTACTACATCCATTAATATTTTTGTATGCTTGGATTATTAATCTTTAGGGTTGTGCCTGTGACTTTGTTTACAAACACAATTTATTGGATTGGACCCACTTTACTGTTAATACTATCTATGAGATTTGGTACGACAAAAGCCTTTACAAAAACCCCTGATCTAACACTTTTATGGAACCAAATCGAAACCTATCATGTAAGAAATAATTATTTCAAACTGTACGGATTCTTTATATTATACAGAGCATTCAAGGAAGTGAAATTTTTCAACCAGTTCCATCGAAAAAATGACATAACATAACATTTCTGGTTAAATTATTTGCTTGTATCCTCAGCAACGTTGCAAAACATATTTGATAGGCGTCTTGAACAGTGTTATCTATTACTATTCAGCGTAAAAGTTGACACTACTTTCTTGAATGTTTTGTACATATATAAATAAATATATAATTTATGTCATACATTTACTTATTGTCATTGTCACGCATTATTGTCACTTCATTTATGTAATTTTTTGGTTACACTCGTGTCGACCTTTAGGCCATTCTTATGACTGCGCATACGAAGTATTCAAGGAAGAGCATATATTACATGTTGGACACACTGTATATTAATAATACATGATAATATTACTACAGATAGATATGCTGGCCCTTTCTCCATACATGGCATCGCAAATTATCGATTTATATCCCGATGGACTTGCCTCTTCATTAAAGTACATAATGGTTAGCGGTGGTTGCTGTTCAGTGGAATATATAAATAAAGTGGAGGCAAAAATTCCAACTGTTACTGTATTCAATCCATACGGGCAAACAGAAACCGGAGTTGTCTTTGATATAGCTCCCCTGATAAAGGAGCCAAAGAAAAAAATATCCAGCGTAGGAATACCATTCTCTAATGTCTTATACAAGGTAAGAAAATGCAATACCCTTTAGTTTATGGAATATTAAATGTGCATGAAGGTAGTGGACTCAGCGACAGGAGAAATTTTGGGACCAAATCAAAAGGGCGAGCTGAGGATCAAAACCAAATACACTTCCCATGGCTATTACAACATAGACTCTTCAGATATCTGTGATGAGGAAGGTTACTTAAAAACCGGCGATATATTTTACTACGACGAAGACATGCATTACTACATGGTCGATCGCGCAAAGGAAATGTTCAAGTACAAAGGGCACCATGTGACGCCAGTAAAATACGAGGCAATCCTTCAAACGCATCCAGAAATTGAATTGGCTGCTTTAGTAGGAGTACCACATCCCACAGAAGAGAGCCACATATGTGCTGTTGTGCAGCTCACCAAAGGCAGCAAATTATCTTCTGAAGACGTGAGGGAATATTACGATGAGCGCGTTGAGGATATCTTTAAGATAAGAGCTGGTGTTATGATCGTCAATGAAATACCAGTAACTCCGACTGGAAAGCTGAAGAGGCGAGACATCAAGGAAATGGTTTTGAAAGCACAGATGTAATAACAAAACAACAGGAAATTTATTGCAAAATATGATTAAGGTTTAGATAAAGATTAGGAATGACAAACATTTTTTTAATTTTTTAAGCCTTTCTGGCCAAAAATCAATCAGATCGCACTATTCTGATCAAGACCAAGAAAAGGTTGTTTTCATTATATATACAAAAAACTGTCTGCATTAAACTTCTCAAAAAATTTATCGAGCCCTAATTTTGATTTGTTTTAAATCTACTCAAAAATTGATCAGCTTTATAAACTACATCGAAGACATTTCCAGTTATACATATACTAAATATTTTATATCTAGTAAATATAACTGAGGGGCGTCCATGCAAAAGTACACAAGTCGATAATATGTTCCTAATGACTAAAATGATTTATAAACTACATGGAAGACATTTCCATATATACGTATATTAAATATTTGATATTATCTCTAGTAAATACAACTGAGGATCGTCCATGCAAAAGTACACAAGTCAATAATATGTTCCTAATGAGTAAATGGTTGTTTCCGGTAGGATTTACATAAAAGTTACAGTTAAAAAGTTATTATAAAAGTTATAGTTACCACTATTGATCGTTCGGCCTTTCCTATTATTATGATAAATCGTCTTTATAAATATTTAATGATAATAATTATAATTAATATTAGTATCTACGGTGCTGCATAATATAAAAGCAAATACAACATAGGTATGTATTTAAGGAAAATCTATGATTAAAAATAAACATGTATTAAAATAACTTTGTTTCGATTTATATTAATTACTCTTGAGCCACAAATGTCAACATCAGAACTGTGTTTAAAATAATGTAACAATACTTGGTAAATAACTGTTGCTGAAAGGATAATTCGCGAAAAAATTGCTTCGGGAACCTTTATTAAAGAAGATGAACATAACAAGAAATATGTATGATTTAAAGAACACAACGGAAATTAATAGCACTTTATACTCTTGATATACATCTAGGAACCAAATGTAAGATAAATAATCAGTTTCAAGCACCCAGAGATTACAAGATATGATATTTTTAAAGTACCTACTGTTAACATATTATCTAATCTATACATTTTTTTTTTTTTTCATATTTATTTATTAACAAGCTAGCCAATACAAGTTTATATACATATAATGTTTGACATAAATACTATATTTTCCGTTTATATGTAGTCGTGGTACCTAAGTGCCAGGGCACTGGTATGTATACTATGTTCTTGAGCCTTTTGTGTTGACTGTGATTATTACTATAGAATTCAGGTATAACTTTGGATTTGATATTTAATCTACATTTAAGTTTCAATACACAGGGTTTTAAATGTGTCAGATGAGATTTAACATTTGATACAGTATTTATTTCATAATCCTGCTTCCAATTACCGTGCGATCAACAGCAATTTAGGTAAAAGAAGCCCATGAGATGTTGATGCTTCCAATTACCGTGCGATCAACAGCAGTTTAGGTAAAAGAAGCCCATGAGATGTTGAAAGTACGTTCTTGAGCCTTTTGTATTGACTGTGCTTATTAGTATAGAATTCTGGTATAACTTTAGATTTGATATTTAATCTACATTTAAGTTTCCATGCACAGGGTTTTAAATGTGTCAGATGAGATTTATCATTTGATACAGTATTTATTTTATAACCTGCTTCCAAATACCGCGCGATCAACAATTTAGATAAAAGAAGCCCTTGAGATGTTGGATGTACGTCTGTTAGGATAAAAGACGTCTGTTAAAATCTGGTGGCAGCAATTCACGATAGGCCCGTATTTTGTAGGGATGTATTTCAAGTCCTTCTTTATATTAGCGGCTTAGGATAATAATTAATAATTATTTTTGAATTTTGGAGGAATATTTTTCAATTCGTCCTAAACCATGATATTTAGCATGGATCTTTCCAATTTTATCAAGAAAATATCTGAATTGTCTTAAATGTTCATATTTTTTTTTATGATTTCATATTTATGGAAAATAATGAAAGTGTAATAAAAGCAAAAGTTGAGCTGATAAAGTAGAAGTAGAAGAAAAAGTAGAATAGTAGTAGAAACGGTAGGTTCAGAGCCGGCAGTAACATGCTATTTCTATTACCTCATTCGGGACGTGACCAGAATAGCAAGTAAGTATGTAAGGCCCAGTTGTACGATCGGGGATCATCCTTGATCCCCGTTCCTTGTTCAGTTTCTGAGGATACCATTGTATTAACAATTGTATTCTAGGTAACTAAACCATGGTCAAGGTTTATCCACGATCATACAACGTAGGCCAAGTTGTATGATCGTGGATCATCCTTGATCGTGGTTCAGTTTCTAAGGATACTATTGTATTAACAATTGTATCCTAGGTAACTGAACCATGGTCAAGGTTGATCCTAGATCGTACAACTGGGCCTGAGCCTAATTAGTTTAAATAGGCAGACGCCGACCATAAGTTTCAGTGAATTCTCATATATGTGTAATTAATACTCCAATATTATAAAATTTAAAAAAAAATCTCCTGGAACGTAACATACATACGAGAGAGTGTTAAATGTCGACGTTCATCGACATTTAAGCATTAAAAATCGGCGCAGGCAAGATTTATCGTACGACATTTTTCCGAAGCCTCGGGCTTCACTAGTTAAACCAAAACTATATCTCAATTACATGATTATAGAAGATTATACATTACACACGGCTGAATTTATAATTAACTAAATACGTTTAAAATATTCTAGGACTGAATTAACATAATTCTTATGCAATGACAAGTGTTAATCAAATTATTTTGAATACCGTATTATTAATTAGAAAATGGTCGCAATTTTATGTACCTACGTGTATCTGATTCAATTACAATTACATTTTGGGCGTGTTAAACAGAAGATCAAGAATTGTTTTAATACTAACATCATCGATAACATCTTATCGTTGAACTTTAGTATATTAATTATGATAGTATGTCAATGTCGAATACTATGTGAACATTTTTGACCAATTGCAACTAAAAATTCTAGAAAAAATACCAGGTTTAGTGAATAAGAAAGTAATTTCTTCATGCAAAAAGTTGACTCAACGCATTTAATAATTCGTTGTATTTAAGAAGTAGTAGTATTTAATAATATTAGTCGAAAATTTACAAAAGTCTGTGGAAATTTTACAAAAATTCGTAGAGTTTCTTTAATGTCCATAACTTTTTTACATGATTTCCAAAATGTAAAGAAACTTAGGTATAGGTTTTTAAGGAGGATTATAAGAATTTCAGTTTAATTTTTAACCGGCGTAGTAAGAATTTTACAAATAAATATTAAATCTATTAATAAACATGTGTATGCCCAGTTAAATATTAATACAAAATTAGTACAAAAACAACAAAAATGTGGAAATTTTTCAGAATTTCGTAAAATATGTTGAATCTCTATTAATTGGTTTACGAAAATTCATAAATTCTCTGGAAGTTTATAGAAATTTTTCAGAAAATTAAAAAAGAGTATAAAATTAGAAGAATTTTTCGGTAATTCAATTTATTTCATGTTAATGGCTTTGCAGCCTTACAATTGTCATTATATAATATAATAAAACAATACATTAATTAAAATTTTACAAAAAAAAAATCATAAAATCTGCTAGTTCATAAAAATGTATACTTCAAATTATTCAGTAATCTAAAACTTAGACGCAATAAAACAATCTCATTGATATCTTACGTGATTTATGAAAATTAACACTATTACGATTTTAATCATTTTGGAAAACGAGATTTTCTAGGTAAGTGAAGTAAAAATCACTCGGTATATCTGATAGGAGCTAATAAGGATTTTAGGCAAGAACAAATTAATGCCGAAAAAAAGTTTTTTTTTAAATAAATCATAAAAAAGTTTCTCGTATGATGCCGACTTTTTGGCAGTCACTGTATACGAGGGTTGGTGTGATTTAAATCAACTGATTAAAAAAGTAATATTGATTTAAATCAAAATTATCTTTTTTTAATAAATCATTGTTTTCCCTGCTTGTGCATTCCAATAGGCGAACAATTAAAAATATAATGGGACTATAGATAAAACAAGGAGGATAACCTTTTTCACAATACACATTTATTTATACTAAATGTACATTTCAACTGCAAGGCAGTCATTTTCAGTAGACTTACAAGTAATAAATGAACTTGTAAATCTACTGCAGATGACTGCCTTGCAGTTGAAATGTACATTTACTATAAATAAATGTGTATTGTAAAAAAGGTTCTTCTCCTTGTTTTATTTTAAAACTTTCACAAGCTCCAATACTTTAATGTAACTATAGAGTTAGTATGCTTTTAAGTAGATAATTGTAAATAAGTAAAATATGTTTCTTTTCTTGTATTTGTTGGTCCATCACATGTACAGATACACAGAAATTCGTTATAATCATCAATTCTTGTTCAAATTCAAGAATTTATTTAAAAATATTATATGATTTAAATCGTGATATAAATCAATTGATATAAATCACATCTACCCTAAATCATGATTTACTCCAACCCTGGTGTATATGTAACAACAATTGATTGTCAAATGACTACTAATTATATGTATTTTCTTTTCTGCATAAAAAATACATATTTATTGATATTATTTATGCTTGTATTTAAAAAAATACAATAATAGCTTGCCGGATAAAGCTTTAAGTGGGCCGCGGGCTGTAATTTGGGGTCCACTGCTTTAAATGAAGATGTAAACATGTTAATTCGTCACATAGTTTTTTTTTTAATCTCAACTAAACAATTTATACCAACTTTAGAAACTGCCAGATAGGTGTATGGTAATTGAAAATATTCCAAAATATGCCATCATATATCAAAAGAGTTTAAAAAATATCAAGTTTGTTTGTAAACAAGAAGTGTTCAAAATGTTATCCTTGGACATTTTGGCACAATATACTCACGTATTGGATATTAATTTGAAGAACAAAAATCCTAGTTTTTTTTTCAAAAAAATTCTGATGTAAGGTGCATTTCTGGGAAATCAAGAATGGAGAAGGTGTAAGGTATATTTCTGTGAAATCAAGAATGGAGAAGACGCAATTACAGAATCCGTAAGCTCATGGAAGTAACAGAACATAGTTGAGGACATTGAATAAACCAACAAAAAAGGATATGGACATATTCAAAGTATACCAGATAAAAGACTCCCTAAACATGTATGGGGATGAATTTATTTACACACATAATTTCCCAATAGATTACTCCATTTATAGGGAAAATATAACAAACGAAAATTCATAAAATATAGTATATAACGGTATTAGGTCGATATGGGTTATTCATATAACAAACGAGGTTGAGATATAATCAATCAAGTCTGATATATCCATATCGCTGCAAAAAATGTTATGCAATACGTTGGTAAAGGCAGAAGTCATTCTTCATGCACTTCCAGTAGATCTCGTGAAAACATGGTGAAAATTATAGAAAGCTTTCCAGGAAAACAGCAAGAACAAGTTGTTACCTCAGTGCTGAAGAAAATTATAGATCGAAATTTGGTAAATGATAACATAAGTTCTAATTACCAAAATGTCAAAGTAAATCTAGCTACTAGTGGATCTAGATCAAATTTGGTCTTAAATCCGAAACCTGACAAATAAATCGAATGCATAGTGGTTTTTCCAATCAAGTATCTTGATAACTTTCGAGTAAATTCTGGTTCATCGTCCAACCAAACGAAAAAACTTACAAATTTTCTAAGATCCTACGCAGGTTACAAGTCTGTACCGGCATATTATTGGAATCATACTGCGAAGAAATCCAAATTGTTAGAAGACCTGTATAAGTCCATTACCTTTGCATTTACTGTTGACGGTGATAAAAATAAAGAATTAAGGCCCCTAGTTTCGGCAAATGCGGAGGAGCGAATAGTATCTGTTTAAAATGCATAACATCAAACCGAAAATTATGTAATAAAAAATATCGCTGATGAGGTTCACGGGTTCTTTAAATTCTATATGACTATTATCCCCAAAAACAACTCTCTTGTTCTTGAATGAGGTAAAGACGTCCAGGACACTGAAGAGTATGAAAATAAGTTTCCCCAAAACAAAGATGTTATGCAGAAGAAGGAAGCGTTGGTAAAAGGGGAAAGACTAGAGTGCACAGGTTAATTATGGTATGCATTGTACCGAAAATTGAAGAAACATATGAATTATTTTTCAAGTTAACCAAAATAAATAAATCAAATCAGACTTACACGATCTTACTCCTTGTAAATGGACAGCAAACTGTGACATCTTCTTACCCATGCCCATATTGTATTATAGCTTTGAGAAATCTACGCGGTTATTAAGAAAATATGGATATAAATGATAATAATGACAAGAAATTTAACAACAATGTAATTTCAGTAGAATCAAATACAAAGTTAAAAACTTACGGAAATTTAAAACAAAATTATGGAACATTTATTTCACTTGGTAGCAACAAGAATCCGCGAAATATTCCCAGAGCACGATTAACCACCCACTCTTCGAAGAATCAGATGATGATGTTTGTGATGAAAAATGCGTGATACCAGAATTACTTCTTTTACATGGATTTGTAAATCATCATTTTTGGGATGGCCTTATTTCGCTTCTTGGGAGAAATAGTGCTTTAATGTGGCCAAAAAAGTTGAAACTGATAGCAGAAAATGACGAAAGGGAAATATTTGAGGGCAATGCTTGCCGAAAACTATTAAAAGAAGCAGATAGACTAACGGATAAAGATGTTCTTGGCAATCGAAGTCCACTTAGACGTAGTTCGCGTCGTAGTTGTTCCAAATATGTCTTCTTTTAAACTTAAACGTCTTTTAAACGTCTTCTTAGATCGTAATAATTCCGAATATGTCCTCTTTTAAACTAATTAACACTATTACAGTAGAAGGCTGTTTCTCGACAACAAACCTGGTCCACTACCAAAACTAAAAACAAATATTAACTGAGAAAATCGCTGGAAGAAACTGGCGTCTCCAAGACCCTAAAAATGCATGTTATTCTAGAAAATTTAATTGATTCTTTATCATTTCTTGAAGAAGGCGGACTTGGTTTGTGGTCTGAGCAAGTAAGGGAATCAGTTCACAGGAAATTTCTAAAGTACTGGGACAAGTATAACATAAATCTTATTGACGATGATCATTATATTACCCACTTGTAAATAAACGTTCTTACACAAATTGACCAATAATTATTGCAATGACATCATTACCAATGAATCAGCTGCCAGGATTTTCTTAATTCTTAAGTGTTGATAGTTACTTAAGTAGCATAAAACCATTCGTAACATTTAAATGTTGTTTATTTGAAGGGTTTTTAAGTAAAAATTTTGTTTTCTGGATCTATAGAATAGTTAAAAAAAAGAAGAATTAAGGACCTGATAAGATTTGCTGTTTGACATTTTTGTAACCCTTATACAAGTACTTTACAGTACTTGTCTGTAAATCTGTTTTAAATTAAATTAAATTTCGGAAAATTTAATCCTTTTTATGAAGTTGTATGTAAATGTTGACATTTCTAGTTAAAATTGACACTTAAAGTGAATTGAAAACAAAAAACAGATGAAAGATGAAAACAATTGTTGCATCTGCCTGATGTAGCCACTGTGTGACGAAACAATTGTTGCAGTACAACATTAATTATATATTACATATATAATATATATTAAATATATCTATATATACATATATATTTATTTTAAAGCATGCTAACTCTATAGTTACATAATTTTCTTAATCGTACACCTATTGGAATTGCACAAACAGTGCAAAAACAATAATTAATTTGGAAAAAAAAGTTTTGATTTGAATCGATAATATATTTTAAAAAAATCCCTTGATTTAAATGACTGGATGACCAACCCTAGTCAAAAGTAATTATTTATACAAAAATTCAGGAATACCACATTATTATAATTTTTAAAGCGTCGACTACAGTGATAATTGGTTTATCATGGCCAATTTCTCAAAATATAGTGCAGAACTTAAATGGGCAAACTACACTTGGAGGAAACGAAACAATTTTAATATTGCCCTGCACGAGAATCGAACCCTTGACTTTTGATTAGCGTGAGGCTTACATTAACTATTTCTCAGACCTAGAATCATATATTTAATAACAACTTTCAATTACATCTAAATTGAATGACATTTATTTATTATCTAATACACAGATTTATTGTATTAAAAATTCCAGATTTAATCAACTTAAAAAGTAGGTATATACAATTTTCTGCATTTGTACAAATAAATATTATGTATTATCATTGATATCAATTTCTTTTAAGGCGATAAATCATTTTACTCGTGCATTATTTTATTCATTAACCTTTATGCAGCATACTGTTCACAAGCGCTCTTGCTGGAGCATAAAAGATTTCAGGTCACATTTCACATCATGCATCGGCAACTCTTTTATCTCATAGAAAACACGAGCATTTTTGCGCAACGGAATCAATTACAGCCCCGCCAATTTCGTTGCTGTCATTAAACTAAAAGAATTCACACATTCGCAATTCCAGTCGAATTTAAAATTCCTACCAGACTAGTGACTCACGGCGTTGACATTTAACGTTTTCACGGCCCCACAACAATGATGCACGTAATTTGCGAAATTCGATCAGAGCTCCGCGAATGCCGAGATTAAAATCGACCGAATCGCACGGTATCACTTTCATCTTTTCGTAGAGACGCTGGCGGTTTTAATGAGATGAAAATTGCGGCACGTATGGTAACTCTTGATCTTGGCTTGCGCAATGCTAACTGTTGTGTCACAGCACAATGCACCGGAATCATTCATCATGCGAGATTGGGCAAGCTAAAATATGCTGGGAAGCTAATAGATTTCAAATCAATGCAGCCGAGTATCGTATTTGGTAATGGGAGTTTTTTGGTGTACATTTACTCGTTGTGTCGAGTTTAAATTCGTTGATGATTAATGGTTTTTGATGTGTGTTGCATGTATGATATTAAGTATCAGTTTCGAGTTACTGCAGGAGATACCCGAGACTGCAAGTTGCGTACTCGATTTTTGCATAATAATTTTTCCCTTCAAAATTAATCAGATAAACTGAAATACTTATTTACTAGCATTGTATGGAAGTACGAAGCGCCATCCGTTGGTGAGATCAATTTCTACTGAGCTAGTGCAAAAACCACTGTGGATGCTTTTCCGCCAAACCATTGCGAGGATGATGAGACTCCTAGTGGGGGATATCCAAGGGAACGAAAAATCCATTATACGTCTTGTGTTTATTTTATAATTTGTTTTAATTTTCAGTTGATACTCACAATAACGTTTGTGAAGTTCATATTCACATTATAAAATTATTGAAAGTAAAAGATGATAAATTATTTCCTATGCACATAATCATATCTGCTGAAGAAAAATGAACTACCATTATGCATGAATAGCACAGGGAAATGGCATTTTACAGTTAACAAAGACGATGGAAATACATTTGAACCTATTCTAGCAACTAGTGTTTCGACGAATACAGAATGCTAAGCTTCTTGAGAAATAAACTCAAATGAAATCGTGGACATATTTTAAACTACCTATATACATAAAAACTTCATCCTGCATACACATTCTAGGAAATATAAGTTACTTTGAAAGAAAATATATAAATAATGCGGGAATATGCAACTGAGAAAAACCCACATGCATATTTAAATTTTCCATAAAACTGAAATACGTTGCATTTGCACGATATATGACACAGGCAATAATAATTAATACGAAAATGAGCATTCGTTTAATATTTGCATTGCAATTCATTAATCACAATTAAGCTCAACAGAATTACTGCCACATGCAAAGTTGCAATAATATTATATTTACACGCGTACAACGCGAATGCGTCAAGCTTTCATAGTGCAGCCAATTCGTATCAGATAAAACTGCACCGATTTATCGAGCAATTACCAGCGACAATTGTAATATGTCCGTTTATCTGACGGCTGGACTATAGCCCCTTTGTGTGGGCTACAGGCCAATATCATATTAGGCGTCCACTAATAACTTATGGTAATTTAATCCTCGACGGTCATAAATTACTGCACTTAAACCGCTTGCACAAACGCAGGAGAAAAACGGCTCTAACGCTCCTGTAAAATTGGGAGCAACCGGCTCGATTATATTATAATTGGGAATTGCACAATCTTTTGCATCTGACACTCCTTCGAGCACCTGGTGTAAATAAAACTAGGAGTCAACGTATGCA
This sequence comes from Othius punctulatus, assembly GCA_951805005.1. Taxonomy (NCBI): domain Eukaryota; kingdom Metazoa; phylum Arthropoda; class Insecta; order Coleoptera; family Staphylinidae; genus Othius; species Othius punctulatus. The sequence goes on along the minus strand of OX638141.1, from coordinate 45,374,815 downwards.
TAGCAGGGTGGCGCAATTAACTCTCTTAATGCCTCAACGCTATTGACTAATTGCGCGACGTTAATCAGCTATAAATGTACGTGACTGCCATGTAGTGATCTGAATTTAGGAGGTTCCGCAATGATTTGTTTAAAGGCTGTGAAAAATTTGCATAATTGGGCTATCATCAAGAGCCACGTAATTTGTAACCCGGGCTGTAAATTAATTTATATTGCGGATAATATATTCAGTGTTTCAGGGCGACCCAAAGAACACACGACATCCTGAACCATAATTATATCCACTTGTAGCTAAAATAATTTAAACAAACAACAAATTAATACTGTATTTATTCGTTTGCATTGTGAGGCAATTATTTAGTGTAGTAACACTTTGCGATTCGTCCATGAAAATTTAATTAAAGTTAGCTTCAAGTTAATAATGCATAATGTTAATATCTTCATTTTAGAACAAACTGTCTTGAGTGAAAAATCATTAAGTTAGTTTTATTAAAAAAATAATTAAGTAAGACTTTTCACTCAAAATAATTAACCTTACTTTGAGAAACAAAACAACACAGAACAAAACATCTATTTCAACTGAATAAATAAAATAAAATGTAATATAAATTATAAATTGTAATTCGGCACCATCCTAAACATGGGCTCCCAACTTTTGGGTTTTCGGTGGAAATTTATAATCATTATTCTGATTTATAATTAATTCAATTAAATAAAGTTTACTTTCAGTCGTAAGGGAATATTACCAATTATGTTTAAGGGAATTTTATATATATTTGTAACACATATTTTGGAAGTTGTAACAATTTATGATAAATTAAGAGAAACAGATCTAATATCAAATCTAGTATCTTGTATCTAATAATATACAGGGTCCGTCATTTCACCTCTCGTCTTCTATAGCTCAGTTACCAATTGAGTTAGGAATTTGATATTTTGCAGACTTTATTTGCATTCTGGGGTGTATTTCAGGAAAATATTTTTGATTATACAGGGTGTCCCAAAAAAGTGTGACGTCATCATGATGTATATTTTTAGATTGCATGGTATATTTTTTGTTGCTTATTTGGGTGCCTTTCATGGGTGCCTACATACCGATAAAATTTTATTGAAATCAGTTTAGTGATATTAACACAAAAAAATAAAACCTGAAAAAAATCAGTTTTGCAGCATTGGTTAAGAAAATTAATAACGGATAAATATTGTGCCTCGTTATTAAAACAATACAAGTTACTCATTAAATAAGGTCTGAGAGTTGCGTTAAGCAAGTTTTATTGATATGCATTATACAGAGTGTCCAAAAATTAGTGTCAAACTTTTCAAACTTTAAAACACTTTATTTTTCTTATTTTGAATTGGAACCCAACAATCATTTTTCCTAATTACAACCCTGTCTCAATTCCTAACACATTAAAAGATGTTTGCAAAAAACTCGTTTGAGAATGCTTTACTGGCATATTTCACAAATATTGTTTCAACAAATGAAATCTTCGACTGTATGGTCTCACTATTCTATGGTAAGAGCCATGTTATGCCATACATTAATCAACCATTGACTTTTTTATTTTTGCTGCCGAAAAATATTTTTCTGTTTAGGACGACAAAGACCGTTACCTAGCAACTATGGTCTTTAGCAAAATAATGGCCTTTTCGTCCATATTTTCATACCGAAAAATACTATCTTATGATGCAATCGAATAAAAAATAATTTTGGTATTTTCGGTATAAAGACCTTAGCTAAAAAAGCTTTTAAAGTTTTATATTACTACAGTCAACATTGGCTCTTGTCACTTTGTTAAACTTTAATGTCAATAAATTGTTTTTCAAACCCACCTTCAATTTTGATTATTTAAAATTGTTGATAAATCGAGTTTTCTGCACATAACTTTTAATGTGTTAGGAATTACGATAGAGTTGCAATTAGGAAAAATGTTTGTCTTTTAATTCCACATAGAATGACATATATATATATATATATATATATATATATATATATATATATATATATATATATATATATATGTGCTCCAATTTAAAATAAGAAAAATAAAGTGCTTTAAAGTTTGAAAAGTTTGACACTAAATTTTGGACTCTGTAGAATGCATATCAATAAAACTTGGTTAACGCAACTGTGAGACCTTATTTAATAAGTACCTTGTATGGTTTTATTAACAAGGCATATTTTTATCTTTTATTAATTTTCTTAACCAATGGTGCAAAACTAATTTTATTCAGTTTTTATTTTTTGGTGCTAAAATCACTGAACCGATTTTAATAAAATTTTATTAGTATGTAGGCATCTATAAAGGGCACCCAAATAAGCAACAAAATATATACCATACAATTTAAAAATATACATCATCATGACGTCACACATTTTTGGGACACTCTGTATAATAAAAAATATTTTCCTGAAATACGCCCCAGAATGTAAGTAAAGTCTGCAAAATATCAAAATCCTAACTCAATTAGTAACTGAGCTATAGAAAACGGGAAGTGAAATGACGGACCCTGTATATATATATATATATATATATATATATATATATATATATATATATATATATATATATATATATATATATATACATATATATATATATACATATAACGATTATAACGATCTTTATTAAGGCTATCGACCCCAGAAGGGGTCTTTCCCCCCTTTATTTATATTATATAACAAATAATATATTGTAAAAAAAAAGTTATTTATACAATAAGTCTGCGAAATTAGTCGCTCGCGAGTTTTTTCTCAAATGTAGAAAATTATTCATAACATTAAGGTAAGGTAACATATTAAGACATTGGATGATTTTTATAATCAATTATCGACAAATATATTCTGAAATTTTGTTCAAATTTGTCATTGAGTATTTTTTTTTAATCAAATAAGTTAAATATTTCATAAAAAATCACTTTTCTACTATTATATTAGGCAACCATTTATAAATTTTCTGTGAATATATTAGGCAATAGTTTAACATTCTTAAGATCTCTAGATTAAGTTTTTTTTTAAATTAATTGTCGATGAATATTCATTGTAATTTTCAATAAATTTGTCGACTTTGGATGTTTTGGTCGACATTTTTAAAAAAATTCTTGAATTAGGGAATCAACACATTTTAAAGATATAGAGAGGTAGAGATATATAAAGATAGATATATAAAGACTATCAGTAAAAATTTCATGATATTTTTATGAACTTATTCAATCACAGTCATGCTCATATAAAGCTAGTACAAACATATTGACATTGCTATAATAAATTGCTATTGTAACCTAATTTCTTGTACTAGATTTATGTGAGTATAACTGTACATTATTAAAAAGTTCAATAATTTTTCACGCATTAAGTAATTAATTAAGAATTATTAAGGTTTTGACATTCACTGAAATTTTCATCTTATATCGATGAGCATCGATTGGAATTTTCTACAAATTTGTCAAAATTGGATGTATGGAGTGTAACTTTGTAAAATTTAAATGGATGTCTTCTGTGGTTCTGTGGAATCAAAGAAGTTTTCAAAATTTGACATTATTCAATTTTTCAGCCATTCAACAGCATTCGATGAAATTTTCATAATATTATAAGTTTGATATTATCTGAAATTATTAATAATTAACGACAAATATTGTTGAAATATTAAAAAAAATTAAAAGTTTGCACATATTAAGTGTATTTTAAATTGAGTCACTTATTTCAGAAAGAACCCAAGTCACACATATCTAATTTTAAAATAATTAAAAAAAATGTCTTCTGTGGTTCTGTGTAATAATCAAAGAAGTTTTCAAAATTTGACATTATTCAATTTTTCAGCCATTAAAGACCATTCGATGAAATTTTCGTAAATTTTCATAATATTATAAGTTTGATATAATCTGAAATTATTAATTATTATAGACAAATATCTAAGTTACCTAATTTCTTGTACTAGATTTATGTGAGTATGACTGTACATGATTAAAAAGTTCAATAATTTTTTACGCATTAAGTAATTAATTAAGAATTGTTAAGGTATTGACATTCACTGAAATTTTCATCTTATATCGATGAACATTGATTGAAATTTTCTAGAAATTTGTCAAATTTGGACGTAGCGAGTGTAACTTTCTAAAATTTAAATGGATGTCTTCTGTGGTGCTGTGGAATAATCAAAGAAGTTTTCAAAATTTGATATCATTCAATTTTTCAACCATTTAAGACCATTCGATGAAATTTTCGTAAATTTTCATAATATTATAAGTTTAATATTAGCTGAAATTATTAATAATTATCGACAAATATCTATTAAAAATAAAAAATAAAATAAGTTTGCACATATTAAGTGTATTTTAAATTGAGTCACTTATTTCAGAAACAACTCAAGTCACACATATCGAGTTTTAAAATAATTTTTAAAAAAGTCACGGACTAAGGTTGTGTCTGCCCTCAATCAACATTTTCAGAGCGTCTAATAAACGTTTGAAATATTAGAATAAAGTTGTTTTTGAGCTCAATTGAATGAACTATATCTTTTAATTGTCAACCCATGTCCCTGTACCTATGTACCTACCCATGTACAGTCGTGTTTAAAAGTGTGTTGTACAGAAATAGGTAGTTGGTGTATATGTTGTCAATTTTAGATACAGTATACAGATTAGTCAGAATAGATACATTTCAGAACTGCCAAAATGACTCTGCTCAACTAACAGTGACAAAAGTTATTATTATTGTATTCTTTATTATTATTATTATAGTCATAATTCTTCTACCCTTTCGGGTGTACAATATTGTAGTTTTTCAATTTCTTGTATTTTCTTTTACTGGTTCCAGATCTTCTTGTGCTTTTCTTCATTTGGGCGTTAGATATTCGTCTTCTTTCCATAATATTTTCGACATATTTGTCCCACTTCTTTTTCGGTCTTCCCACTTTTCTTATTCCGGTTATTTTTGTTTGCCATAAGATTTTTGTTTGATTGGTGTCTCTTCTTCTGTGTAGGTGTCCCAACCATTGCAGCTGTCTGTCTTCTATTACTGTGTTTAGTACTGTTATTTCTAGTTCTCTTCTTATGTCTACGTTTCTGATTCTATCTTTTCTGGTTACTGCGTATACTTTCCTAAGATACTTCATGCATCACTGTATTCTTCATATGAAAATTAATTACTCTAGATCTTTAGTATATTATTTATTCTGCCATTAAAAGTTTATCGGTGGTTATGTTTTTACTCAGCAAAGGCTTGCAATGTGTCATTAATTAAATAGATCGAGATCTAACCTTTCAAAATATTGGCAATACTTTTTTGAACTTTGTGAAATTAAGTTACATTCACATAACAGAAATGGTGTACAATACTTTAATGAACACGACTGTACCTACCTATAACTAAAATATAAACAAAAGTGGCCTTTTGGTTATAACGGTTTCTGAAATCAGCGATTCAATTATTCGATCGATATCTTATGGAATTACCACAGAAGTTACAAATTTCATGAGATTTCATTTTTCCATTAGTATACTTTTTAAGTTACCATCCAGGTTTGTACCCAATTTTCACAAATTTTCTGTGAATATCTCAGGAAATAGTTAAAAAATTTGGAGATTTTGATTTTGGGAGAATTTTTAATCAATTATCGACAAATATATACTGAATTCTGTATAAAAATTAATGTTGACATATTCAGTAAAATTTGAAGAAAAAAAAATGATGGGTGTCGTAAGGAATTATCAAAGAAGTTAAGAATATTATTGCATTGTATGACGCAACTAGTCAAGATACAATGATTTTTTGCAAATTTTCAATGAATACCTTGGGTAATAGTTTAAAATTCTTAAGAATTTTAGATTAAGTAAGTGTTTTATGAATTTGCGCGAATATCCACTGTAATTTTCTAGTAATTTGTCAAATTTGGACACATTGAGTGTATTTTTTTAGATTTTGAATGGATATTTTATAGAACGAAGTTTAAAAAATTTGGAGAAATTATGAAATTTCCAAATTTTTCAATTATAATATCATGTTCCATTCAGGAATCAATTAAATTTGCACAAATTTTCTTAAGTAATATTAGAACAATCTGAAGATTTTAATATTAATTGATTTTTTTAAATTAATCTATCCACGAATATGCAGCGGAAATCGAATTTGGACAGAGTAAGTGTATTTTTTAATTAGTCGACAGGTATCTGATAGATTAAGGCTCAAGAATCTAAAAATTCGTAGAAATTTCATCTTCAATTATTATATTAAAGAACCATCCCGGATTAAATTAATTTTTTGCAAATTTTCTATGAATATTTTTAGGACATAGCTAAAAATTCTTAAGATTTCATTATTGGGTGATTTTTAAATCAATCACCCAGAAATATATACTGAATTTTGTAGAAATCACATATTGAGTGTGTTTTAAACAAATGTTCGATGGACATCTTATGGAATCATCAAAGCACTAAAAAAACACAAAATTTTACTTTTCCACCATTATACAGGGTGAGTTTTTTCGGATGTTTAGTATGGGGATCTCGAAAACTAGCAGAGATAGAGGGACGATTAAATGGGGAAAGACTTGCAGTTTTACGAGTTCAATTTCATGAGCTTTTTGTTTTTTTGGAAAAATTGCATTTCTAACTAGATATCCAGAAAAAATATTTTTTTTGTTATTTTGTTCGGAGCATATTGCTCTGTTATTATTGACTTTAGCAAACATGTGTAAAGGAAAGAGTTATAGGAAATTATGTGCTTAATAATACAGTCTAGCCGATTATTTTATTTAAGCTATAATTTTTGAGTTATGACACAAACTTGTGTTTTTTCTAATGGAAACCATAGTCGGCCATGACTTTATAAAAAAAGCCTCTTTTCAACGATTCTAATGATATATCATATTACATCGGTATTTTTATAAATAAATAAATTATGGGAATTTTTTTCTTTTCAGTTTCGAACTAATCGAAGTAGTACGCTACAGAAACAATTGATAGATACAAACGACAATTATAGAGGTGGACGATCTCTCTGTTTTATATTTTTATTTGTGGGGAATCGTAAAAGATAGAGTGTATCAATCATCGTACGTCACAGTAGATGACATTAGAGAAGCTGTACTTACAAGTTACAAGTTTTTGCTAATATTGATGGACGCTCCGTTAGAAAAGCAACAAATTCTGTTTTAAAAAGGTGTGCATTAATCATAATGGTGAACCTTTTGAACATATTTAGTCTTAAATATGTAAATACTTTCCTAAGTTTAATTACGTTGTTTTGGTATTACTTTTGTTACGTTCTAATATGCTTGTATTGATTCTCAATTTATCGTCTGTCATTCTCTGTTTAGTAGTTTTGTACTTATGTAATTTTGTTTTATCAGAAATATATTTTATATAAAATTGTAACTCCAACGAAATAAACATTTTACACCAAAATAATGTTTATAATTTCGAAATAAAAATTTTAATAACTAACTTGAATTTTATTATTTAACGCGTTGCGCATCTATCAATGGTTTCCATAGCCTACTTTTTGAATAGTTCGAAAATGAAAAGTAAAAAATAACGATAATTTAATTATTTATAAAAATAACTATATCAAGTGGTCAATCACTAGAATAGTTGAAAAAGCGCCTGTTTTATAAAGTCATGGCCAACTATGGTTTCCATTAGAAAAAACACAACTTTGTCTCATAACTCAAAAAGTATAGCTTTAATAAAATAATCGGTTAGATTGTATTATTAAGCACATAATTACGTACAACTTTTTCCTTTACACATTTTTTCTAAAGTCAATAATAACAGATCCATAGGCACCGAACCAAGTAACAAAAAATATATTTTTTTCGAGATATCTAGATAGCCATGCAATTTTTCCAAAAAACAAAAAGCTTATGAAATTGAACTCACAAAACTGCAATTCTTTCCCCATTTAATCGTTCCTCTATCTCCGCTAGTTTCCGAGATCCCCATACTAAACATAAGAAAAAACTCACCCTGTATATACCAAACGAGTGTGGGGCAGTTTTTTTGTACCGAAACTGTAACAGATATCAAAAACTATAAAGATACAAAAAAACTTAATAATGAATGCCTACGTCCGATTCGATTTTTTTTAAAGTTATTTGCTTTGTCATTAAAAAATATGAATATATTAATGTTGGGCCCCCCTTGTTTTGTACACAATCGGTCTACTCATAATAACAATATTATGTCAAAATATGAGTTATACCCGTATAGAGTGTCATAGCAAACAACATCCAAATCAATGTAAACGTTCTCTTGTTATAAGCTTTATTTTTAAATTAACTTTGATGCTGAATACTGGCTAACCCAAACGCATTTGTATATATATATATATATATAAGTTTTGTTAAATCATCTTTTTTTTATGTCAGTAATCTGCTGGACATGGCTTCCACGTAATTTAGAGACACCCTGTATAATGCATAAAAATCAATGGAGCGCGTCTTTTAAGGCACGAAATCCCTTATGAATTTGTTTTTTTAACCAGCGCTGAAAAGTTTAAGGTTTATGGTAGCAGAGTGTACTCTGAAAAAGTTACTGCCAAATTACGGACGTAAATGGCTTCACAAACTTTGGTGACCGTTCATAATCTACTTATGAAGGAGCGTGCAAGTAAATCAAGTGAAGCTATCAACACGAACGGGTTTACATTTCGTGATAGCAAATAGTCACACAATTTTAAATAAATTTGATGTGGGCTGTATTCGTTTCATTGTATATTTGTTTATATGAACAATTCAAATTGAAACAAGCCAGCAAGACTCAGCGATATCAATTTTATTGCTCTAAGAAAAATTATTACGTGAATGTCAAGTTAAATGTCCTCTTTAATATCATTGTAATCTTTATTTAAATACAAGCAATTCTTCACCTTTTATATAGGTCGTGTACCTATAATTTGTAATTAAATATACAGAAGCAAATTTAGATTACAAGGCATTATATTCTTCAAACTATAGACATAAAGGAAATAACAAAGTAACTTATTTGATTGTTTCTCTTATTGTACACGATTTTGTGTCTAAATTCGACAATATTTTAAATTCAGAAAATTTAATCTATGTTACGTTTTATTGAAATTGCTGAACTGGACATTGATGTAAAATCCTTTTTATTTTTATTTTAGTAATATGACATGGCTGACTTTATTAATTCCTCACTCATTTGCACCTTCAAGTTCTGCAGAATACTGTGGAAAGACGATCAGTATGAGAGGCATGACGAATTATTCGTTGATCATGTGCCATCCCGCGCTCTGTACTTGCCAGGCAATTCAGGGTCGGAAAAAGTTGAATGTGCTTGTAACTTAAATTGAAGTCCGTTGTGGCTGCAGGTTGAGTTAATGAGACGATATATCCAGCTGTTGCAACTGCTCGCGGTTATCGTAATTGCAGGCCACTGCTCGACAATGAGCACCGTTCTCCCAAGGCGAATAACTAAAATAACAACAATTTCCGAGACTTTCGGCAGGTCGTCCTGGCGGTGCAAGCGTTCATTAGCAAGGATAAACTCGTTAAGGACTAAGGCCCGGGGCTGCCGAGGTAGCCAATTGAGTTTTACAGACCACCGCGAACCGGGCTAGGAACTATGCTGCAATTCCGCAAGGACTTAATTATTTTCACTGCCCCGGTAATTGAAGGAAACTGTGGAGAGTTAAAACTTTAAGATATTACATTCGAACAAAAAACGTACAATTAGTTTGAGTAAATTTCCTAGATACAAATCGTTGGTAATTATAATACAGAATTATCAATTTTATACATGAATAAATCTTTTGTCGTTTTTTAAAAATATGTATCTACTATCTTAGCAAAGTACAATATCTGCGGTAAATTGAAAAATTGTAATAAGCAGTTGCAATGGGAATAAAAAACCTTTTTCCTGTAAAAAGTGCTTGTTTGACATGGACAGGTCTTGCTTTAGAATCACGAAATATGTTAAAAAAATGTGTCCTGTAAATATAATAGCTCAACCTCTGTAAATATATAGGATGTGCATTAAGTATGGATAAACATTATCACCTATTTCGGAAATTTAAAATATTTTAGAAAAATCCTTTTTTTTAGAAAAAATGGATGCGTTGATTTTTGTACACATTTTGATTTAAATCTAAAGTTTTTCTCATCATTGTCAAATTTGTCACCATTTGTTTTTGAGTCACAAACTTTTTTTAAATGACAACCCTATGATAGTATATGATAGTATGATTTTATTTGATAGTCGCCGCTTTCTCTGGATACAAGGGTATATATTTTTATTTTTATCTTTAACAAGAAAAATTTCGCTCATAAAGCAATTAATTGGGTGGCCATTTAACAAAAATCGACGACGTCATAACTCAAAACCTAATGAAAAATTTTAGATTTATAACAAATTGTGTATTTATGAAAACCAAAATCGACATGTCCGAATATTATATTATTAGAGAGAGATTACATTATACATAAAGCATATATACAGGGTGGCCCACCGATCCTCGCTCGGGCCAATGCTGGTAGACCAATGAAAATTCAGGAAAAAATCTGATTGGAAGTTATTGGACACTTAATGTGCTACCTTTTAAAATTATTTTCGAGTGTACAATAAACCGGGACACAAAATTTGGTGTCTTTTTTAAATGGATCACCCTATATATTCTTACTTATTAGAATCTGCTCTACGTGAGCTTCAGAAATCACTTCAGAAATTTCTTCAGAAATCAAGACCAGTTCTAGAACAGAAATATTTTACTTCCACAAAATCTCCAATCAATAATTTCATATACGACCTATCAAAATTCTGACTACACCAAATTAAAGCCCGAAGTTTTCTGCACCATACAGTCAGTAATTTCAGTATTCCCGGAGCTATAATAGCAAATATATTCACGTTTTTCTAGTTATTGTTACGATTTGACAGCTTTCGATGACAGCTGTCAAAATTATAACTACACCATCTACACCATTGACAATCGACAGTTGAAGTTGAAAATTTGACAGATAATCATTTCCAAAGCCAACTAGTTGACAGACATGACAAGCTACAGTTCAAAAATAGGCAGATTCAGGAGAAATTTTGCAAGTCTTGAGCAGTTGCAATTGAAAATTTGACTGGTGCAGTTTAAACTTGATCAGATTTGAAAAATTGCAATTCAAATTTGGCAGCACGAAAAACATGGATTTTAAAGTTTAAATTTCACATCTGGAGTGAAAATGTGACAGATTGATCAGTTGCATTTGAAAATTTAACAAATTTGGAAAGTTTCGTTAAAAAAATACAAATTGAATGACTTAAATTATGAAATTTGGCAAGACATTTCAAGTTGAAAATTTGACATATAATCTTTTATATAGCCAACTACTATACAGATATGACAAGGCATAGTTAAAAAATTGGCAGATTAAGTCGAAATTTTGCAAGTTTTGAGCGGTTGTTATTGAAAATTTGATAGGTGTAATTAAAACTTGATCAAATTTGAAAAATTGCCATTCAAAATTTAATAGCACAAAAAACATCGATTTTAAATTTTAAATTTCACATCTGCAGTAAAATATGACAGAATTGATCAGTTGAATTTGAGAATTTGACAAATTTGGAAAGTTTCGTTAAAAAAATTACACATTGAAAGAGTTAGATTGTGAAATTTGGCAATTTCGAAAGTTGAAGGTGAACATTTAACAGATAATAATTTCTAAAGCCAAGTATTTGACTGATATGACAAGGTACAGTTCAAAAATAGACAGATTCATTAGAAATTTTGCAAATTTTGAGCAGTTGCAATTGAAAATTTACAGGTGCAGTTCAAATTTGATCAGATTTGAAAAATTGCATCACAAAATTTGGCAGCACAAAAAACATTTGGATTTTAAAGTTTAAATTTCACATCTGGAATGAGAATATCACAGAATTGATCAGTTGCATTCGAAATTTTATAAATTTGGCAAGTTTCGTTAAAGAAATAAAAATTGAATGGCCTAAATTATAAAATTTGACAAGTTTCAGTAAAAGTTGAAATTTGGCAAATACTCATTTCTAAAGCCAAGTATTAAACAGATAAAATAAGATATAGTTAAAAAATATTCAGATTAAGTAGAAATTGTGCAAGTTTTGAGCTGTTGCAATTGAAATTTTACAGGTGCAGTTAAAAGTTGAATCAGATTTGAAAAATTGCAACACAAAATTTGGCAGCACAAAAAACATATCGATTTTAAAGTTTAAATTTCACATCTGGAGTGATATGACAGAATTGATACGTTGTATTTGAAAATTTGACAAATTTGGTAAGTTTCATTAAAAAAATACAAATTGAATGACTTACATTATGAAATTTGGCAAGTTTCGACAGTTCATGTTGAAATTTGGCAAATAATCATTTCTAAAGCCAAGTATTTAACAGAGATGATAAGGTACAGTTAAGAAATAGGCAGATTGAGTAGAAATTTTGCAAGTTTTGAGCAGTTGCAATTGAAATTTTATAGGTGCCATTAAAACTTGATCAGATTTGAAAAATTGCAACACAAAATTTGGCAGCACAAAAAACATATCGATTTAAAAGTTTAAATTTCACATCTGGAGTGAGAATATGACAGAATTAATCAGTTGCATTTGAAAATTTGACAAATTTGGCGAGTTTCGTTAAAGAAATACAAATTGAATGACCTTAATTATGAAATTTGGCATGTTTCGACAGTTAAAGTTGAAATTTGGCCAATAATCATTTCCAAAGCCAGCTATTTGACAGACATGACAAGCTACAGTTCAAAAATAGGCAGATGCAGGAGAATTTATGCAAGTTTTGAGCAGTTGCAATTGAAATTTTACAGGAGCCATTAAAACTTGATAAGATTTGAAAAATTGCAACACAAAATTTGGCAGCCCAAAAAACATATCGATTTTAATATTTAAATTTCACATTTAAAAACATTTAAGTTTCCATTTAAAAAGAGACCATATGTTGTGTCCCGGATTTATAGTACACTCTGTACACTCGAAAATAATTTCAAAAAGTAGCACATCACGTTTTCAATAACTTCCAACCAGATATTTTCCTCAATTTTCATTAGTCTACCAGCAATGGTCCAAACGAGGATAGGTGGGCCACCCTGTATATATTTTTTTTTAATAATGAACTTATACCGGAAATAAGGCTGAAAGACCGCAGGTCATTAAAATATTTTTTCCAATTCGCATTATTAAAATGCTCATTATGTATATTGAATCTGATCGTTAAAACTACACCGTAATCCAATGGGTGAATAATATGTTTACATTTTCACTTTATTCATTATAACCATGGACAGCGTGAAAAAAGTTTAAAAAAATAAGTAAATTCGCACTATCCTTGAAATTTTCGTTGTCACCTGACAATGTGACACTTCACGCTAATTCTTCAATTCTGATAACGAATTGGAAAAAAGTTTGTATGATACACGTGAATAAAGCAGTTTTATCCACTCGAAAACATTATCGCACTCGACTTCGCCTCTTGCCCTAAACTGTGTTTTCGTGGATAAAATTCGACTTTATTCAATTCTACCATAAATAGCTATTTTCCAATTCGCCATATTAAAATGTTCATTATGTATATTGAATCTCATCATTAAAACAACACTTTAATCGAATGGGTGAATAAATTGTTTACATTTTCACTTTATTCACTATAACCATTGACAACGTGAATAAAGTAAAAAATATGTAAATAGGCACTATCCTTGAAATTTTCGTTGTCACCTGACGATGTAACACTTCACGCAAATTCTTCAATTCTGATAACGAATTGGAAAAAAGTTTGTATGATACACGTGAATAAAGCAATTTTATCCACTCGAAAACATGATCGCGCTCGCTTCGCCTCTTACTCTAAGTTTTTTCGTGGATAAAATTTGACTTTATTCACTTATACCATAAATAGCTATTACTACTACTGAATTTATTTCATACTTTATTTACATTACATTACATTACATTTTCTATAGTATATGTAAATTGGTTGAGAAAAACCATTTAAGAAAATGGTGGGGAAGAAAATTTTCTAAATAAAATAATCTAAAATAAATATGTCCTATGTTCTAAATATGCCATTTTCGAGATATCGCTTTGAAACTCATAAACTCATCCTATATAACATCGCTACAATTATTTTTTATTAATGTATTTCTGAATTATAAATAAATGTTTAGAATTTAACATTCTCTCTATACCACAAATATTTGGTTCAAAATAATCCGATGCGTCTAATTCCACTAGTTCTTCGAACTCGTGAAATCATTAACAACAAGCTTTCATGAAAATTATCGGTAATTTTTAAGCACCGTGGTATTACCCCTGAAATTTTTATGTTAATGACAATGTTAAGTTTCATTTTTTTTTTGTTTTTTATGAATAATTGCTCAATCAAAATAGAAGTCTCAAAAATATTTTAATAAAAGTGGAAGACAATTTTATAGAAAACAAAATTTCATTGAAATCTAGCTTTATGAAAAGAACTGATAACAATTTCATAGATATGACTTTATGGACAAAGTACCTACATATTCTTTTTATAAATACACATATACTTCGTATATCACGTCGCTTTCTAATTACCTTATCTTATATGGCAAAATATAAGTAGATTATACTAAATTTGCCTTTAGACAAGATTGATCCAGAAGAAACATAATACTCGATGTATATACCTACACAGAAAATTAGCTAATTAAAATTAGTACGTGTAGTTTGCTAATTTTCCCTGCCTTACTAGACAAAATACGAAATTCTGATATAATTACAACTTTATAGACCCCACTTAAACTTCGTTTCTACTTGAAAACGCAGGTGCACGATATTCCATCGCACCTCGAGTACATGCAAGCACTAAGACTCTGATATTCAAACGGGTAAAAATTAATTAAAAGTTTGAGGAGACGAGATATCGCTCCGGCGATAAAGTTTTTGCATTTGATATCAAATATTTATTAGATATGAATAAAACCTACATATTGACATAATATTTTGGTTATTATACACGACCCATTTTCACGTGCCAAATTAATCGTTACAATATTTTTTTGGGTCTCAATTGAAGTGCAATTGTTGGTGATGCAAGCAATAGGGGGCAAAACGGGTTTCCGAGGAGCGATTTTGTTTTCGGAGTGAGTAACTGCTCCGCTCCAATTTTGCAACGTCTCACGTTCACATCGAGTCGAGTTTATCGATACTTTATTTAACGGTTTGTTTGTTTGTTGTAAAATTCATCCTCGGGCGGGCAATCAAAATATATTGATATGTAAATGTGTCCAATGTGAGAGTGCTCTTGCACTACAATTAATAGGACAATAAAAATATGTCAACACACAAATGCCATATTGCTTTACAACTCATCAGAATGAGTAATAAATAATTTAATATCCAACATTGGTTGATGCTTAGTTTCATAATGAAGATGAAATAGGTTAATTTTTGTTAGTTTAACATTGCTGCGTGAAGCCTTCAGTATTAACTATTATTGACTCCTACTTACATAACATCGAATCTCAGACTATAGCGTAAGCTTTTGTTCTTTAGTAGGTTCCAATTAATGTTAATTAAATATCATTTTATACAGAAACCATACGTAATTATTACATTTAGTAATTCTTTGAGTTCTGCAATATGATCAGCCATACATACGTTATAACATAAAACAGTGCTTCAAATTTAGATTGGAATTCTTAAATAATAATACTGAAACCCCTTGAGAAAAGTTTTCATATGGGCATAAAAATAAGCTTCATATTAACTTCGGTGTCACACATACCAATTATATGTTAGAATCGATGATATGTATTTCGAGCCTCGCGATTATTTATCTATAATGAGTCTCAGATAA
Source organism: Othius punctulatus (assembly GCA_951805005.1). Taxonomy (NCBI): domain Eukaryota; kingdom Metazoa; phylum Arthropoda; class Insecta; order Coleoptera; family Staphylinidae; genus Othius; species Othius punctulatus. Next base: position 45,358,993 of record OX638141.1, on the reverse strand, counting down.
ATTTTTACTGATGATGGCTATTTATTATAAAATTAATAAATATTTATCTCTGAAAAATGTGTTTTAAATCTTTTAATTCAAAATGATGAAATATTTTTTTGTGCTACGAATTGAATAATTGACGTCTGTGAAATTAACGTTTGTCAATCAAACTGACGCCTGTCTAACTGACGTGTGTCAATCTGACGTGTGTCAATGTGATGTCTGTCAATCTGACATCTGTCAATATGACGTGTGCCAATGTGACGTATGTCAATCTGACGTCTGTCAAACTGACGCCTGTCTAACTGATGTGTGTCAATCTGACGTGTGTCAATGTGATGTCTGTCAATCCGACATCTGTCAATTTGACGTGTATCAAAGTGACGTGTGCCAATGTGACGTCTGTCAATCTGGCGTCTGTCAATCTGACGTCTGTCAATCTGACGTCTGTCAATCTGACGTGCGTCAATCTAACGTCTTTCAAACTGACGTGTGACAATCTGACGTCTGTCAAACTGACGTGTGCCAATCTGACGTCTGTCAAGTTGACGTCTTGCGTCCGTGAAGTAGACATTTGTTACCAATTAAATTGCATCTTCTTCGCATATAAAAAACGCAAATTATCAAATATCTGCGATGCCACACCCAAGTTAATCCTGCCCTGACTATAGGATGTTTTTACATCGCTGTAATGTAAACAATTTTGATTTATAGCACTAAATATGAAGTGGTAAGAAGCAAAATGATCTAAGTGACAATTTTAAGATTCCACGAAAATTAAGTCAGTCGGATTTTCGGATTTCAATTTTAGGGCAATTATTAAACGAATTCTTATATAATTCCAATACAAAACCATACATAGCCTTCCCTGACCATTAATACATTAATACAAAGAAATTGAAAAATCATAGTATGTTGTTCAAGTTTTATTGAAAAAATTGCTCAGAATTACAAAAATAGCCAAAATAATTGATGTGAGTGAAATGCACTGCATACCTTAAAATTCTAAGGGCAACCAAAAGTTAAAAAAAAAGATTGCAATTTGCAAGTAAATTTTAATTAGTCAAACTAGTCAAAATATATTTTTTTCTTTTGTACTTACATCTTCCTTTCGTATTTTGGGATTAACAAACGATTTTTTAAATAATTCTGCTACAAAACAATACATAGCTACGCTGATCATAAATTATTACAAAGGAATTGAAAAGTCAGAGGACAACAGATGAGAAGTGAAATTAACTGCAAACCTTAAAAAAAATACTGGACTGGTAACCAAATATTAATTTAAAAAAAAATGATTTGGATTTGCTAGTAAATTTTAATTAAATATATTTTTTTCAGAGATATAAATCTTAAAAAACCACAGGAACCAAAAATAAAAATAATAATTCAGATTTGATTCACAAGTAAATAAAAAAAACACTAATGCAAACCCTAAACAAATCTACTGAGAATCAAAAGTTAAAATTGTCATTTTGTGAATTGTCATTTTGTGAATCAAAAGTAATAGCTTCGGATTCCCTAGTAAATTTTAATTAAACATTTTTTCGGTGAAATAAATCTTAAACAAACCACATGAGCCAAAAATAGAAATAATGATTCAGCATGGAAACCAAAAATTGAAATAATGATTTAGCATCTACAGTAAATTTTAGATAATATTCCAAGCTCTGAAATTCTACAATAGACGAAAGTGCTCTAAAATGCCTAAAATAGACAATTTTCGGAAGTCCATCCAAAATTCAAAACATGGCCAAACTTGCTTCAGTCAGCGCTCCAATGTTTTTATATTTCGATGAGATCAAAAATTCTTTTTTTTTTTATTTTCAGAAATTAGAGCCCCGAAATAACGAAACTAAAAATAATCGTTGAGTTAAAATTCAAATATCGATTTTCTAAGATAATAGTTCCAAAATAAGTATATAAATCTGCAAATTTGCAAATTCAAGGCCTCAATGTTAGCCACTTTCCCAAATATTGATCATTCAGTGCTTTATAATTTTAAACCCAGTGCTCGAAAATTCCAATATTGATCAATGTTTAAAATTCAGTGCTTCAAAATTCCAGTCCTCAAAATTTATTGTCACATGAATTATTTCCTTAATTTTGAGGTAGCAGGTTATACTAAACTACACAAATTTGGTATAAATGTTAATTCATCAAACTTGTTTCTTCCTACTTCTGGATGCATTTTGTTTAATTTGGCACGCGCAAAAAAATGAAATTTGATATTTCAAAAATTTTCCACGAAAACTCGCATTGAATACTTTCAACTCTTTTGTGATTCACTTATTTCAGAAGGAATCTTCATAAATTTGACCTGAATTCTAGCAATTTTTCGAAAATTCAAAATTTTGCACAATTGCAATTGCTTTCCAATTTTAATATACATGTTTCGAATTGTTTTTGAATTCGAATACATTATTTGTAAGTATTAATACTAAAATATATGCATGGTCATACCTTTTTAATCCTAATCCCATAACATTTAAATGTTCCACCGACGTTAGGTAACCATTGTTTTGATAATATTGACTATTCAATGTACTCAGATTAGTTTCTCTTGGTATTGTGATGGCCGTCAAGCTAAAATCTCGCAGCCTTTTAGCAACTAATTCTTCCTCCTTCCAAGCAGCATAGTGTGTTGTACTATAATAATTTCGATGACATTAGCTAAAATCCTAGCGAATCAACAAGCAAGTTCTGTGATCCCGTATAAGGACTCTAGTCTCTGTAAAAATAAATACAAATAATACATTATATACTATCGCTAGTTTGGGACTAAATATTCAATCATCTGCACTCATCACTTATTATGTTTTGCACAATTTTGTGACTAAAATATAATAAGTATTTAAGTCAGTCGGCATAAATAATTTTATTTTTTAGAAACATGATATTATTTATTTTCGTCATGGATACAATCTATGAAAAGCAACTCATATCTCCCTAGGGAGATGTCAATTTTTTTCACTCTCAATCACATTTTTTTCTCCTTCAACCTTATGACCACATGACAAATAGATCGTACAATTGACAAATTTTCCATTCAAGACGGTACTTGAAGATCTGCAATTTTGCGTCTGCTCATGGCCTCCACTGCCACTAGCAGATGCCGACGATCTTACTTTTTCAGTCTCTTCCAGTCCAGCAATCACGCGTGAAATGTTATTCTTGGATGCCATGCTGTCTGCCAAGTATAATATATTATGACTTTTATATACTGTCAAACAACTCATAGCAACCTCGGAAATAAACATTGTGGATCGATACAATACCTAAAATTTTTGTGTTTCTAAAAAATAAAATATTGTATGCACCACGGAAGATATGGATGTTTTTTACCCTCGGTTGACTTACAAACCTCGGGCCGAAGGCCCTCGGTTTGTAATCCTGTCAACCTCAGGAAAAAAACATCCATATCTCCCTTAATGCATAAATATCTATATACAAATAATTATTTGGTGATCAGTTTTATAATGATTTGACAACTAATTGAGTGCCACTTAATATCAAAGAATGGGTATTGAGGTTAACTATTTTTGAATTCTACTTACAGAACCACCATTTTGGTGGACAGAAAATCGACAACCACATATGGCCTATCACATCGGATTTATGATTTTCGCCAGTGCATGTATTAATAAACAACGCATGTTTATATTGTTATTAATTTAGATCATCTTAACTCCTGAGTTTTCCTGGTTGTATCCTACATTCCTTCAGCTGTGCTTTACTGTTTCCCATATTACAACTTCTTTGTCATTGTATGAGCCCTGCTATACTCATATTAGTAATCCTGTAATTTTGATATTCAGTCACCTCTACAAAATCCAACAGAAAAAGTCCTTAGGGTGTTTATGAAAATTCCGCGATTGTTTGAGGCCTCCTGTTACTATTCCTTGTCTGTTGTCCTCTCTTCGTAGTCTTTCCAAAATCTAATTTTTCTGATTTTTTCTACTTGTATCTTTTTTCCATATCTCTTTAGTTGTGCTTCCCAGTTTGTCAATATTACAACTTCTTTGTCTTTGCTTTGTATGAGAACTGCTATCCTCATATTAGTAATCCTGTAGTTTTGATATTCAGTCACCTCTTCACATTTCACCAGAAAAAGTCCTTAGGGTGTTTGTGAAAATTCGGCGAACTATTTGAGGACTCGTGATACTATTCCGTGTCTGTCGTTCTCTCTTCGTAGTCTTTTCAAAATCTTATTTTTCCTGATTTTTTCTACTTGTACCTCTTTTCCATATCTCTTTAGTTGTGCTTCCCAGTTTCTCAATATTACAACTTATTTCTCTTTGTATGAGAACTGCTATCCTCATATTAGTAATCCTGAAATTTTGACATTCAGTCACTCTCCACATTCCACCAAGAAAACTATAGGGTATTTGTGGAAATTCGGCGATTGTTTGAGCACTCCTGTTACTATTTCTTGTCTGTCGTTCTCTCTTCGTAGTCTTTCCAAAATCTTATTTTTCCAGAATTTTTCTACTTGTACCTTCTTTCCATATATCTTTAGTTGTGCCTCCCAGTTTCTCAATATTACAACTTCTTTATCTTTATATGAGAACTGCTATCCTCATATTAGTAATTCTGAAATTTTGATATTCAGTCACTCTCCACATTCCCACCAGGAAAACCATAGGGTATTTGTGGAAATTCAGCGATTGTTTGAGGACTCCTGTTACTATTTCTAGTATGTCGTTCTCTCTTCGTAGTCTTTCCAAAATCTTATTTTTCCTGAATTTTTCTACTTGTACCTGTTTTCCATATCTCTTTAGTTGTGCTTCTCAGTTTCTCAATATTACCACTTCTTTCTTATACCTTTGTATGAGAACTGCTATCCTCATATTAGTAATCCTGAAATTTTGATATTCAGTCACTCTCGACATTAGACCGGGAAACCCATAGGGTATTTGTGGAAATTCGTCGATTGTTTTAGGATTCCTCTTACTTCCTTCATCTGTCAATCTCTCTTTGTAATATTTCAAATATTTTCTTTTTCCCCAATTTTCCTACTTGTACCCTTTTCTTCAGATCTCTTCAGTTGCGCTTTGCAGTTTATAATTTTACAACTTCTTTGATTTTGTATAAGCTCTGCTATCCTCTTGTTAGTCATGCTGTAATTTTTATACTCAGTCACCTCTTCACATTCCTTCAGGAAGAACATAAGGTACTTGTGGGAATTCGGCGATTGTTACAGGCCTCCTTTTACTTATTCGTGTCTCATTCCCTCTTCGCAGTTGTTCCAATATCATATTTTTGCTGTTTTGCAATTTTACGTGTTTGAAATTTTGTGGGTGTTTTGTATATTTCTAAGTATATTTATGGTAACTATTTGCAATAACTTAACTAAAAGTAAGAAATAACCTATTGTGATCAGAATAAACTGGATATACACAATACGAAATTACTGCCCGCTGAGTTTCGCAACTCCCTATTATTTATGCTTTACAATAACAAACACGGCATCGATATATATTGCAGTCCGGTTTTCAGCCTGCAATCTTACGAAATTATCAGTCCTGCGCCCATTCGGATTAGACAATAGCCGACCTAAACGGTAGCGAAAAAATCGTGACCCAATATCTTTGATTTGTCGCCGTCCTCAAGCCGATGCAAGGATATCAAGGATTAAAAATTATTTATAGCGCAACGATAGGTATTAATTTAGCATATTAATTTTAATTAGAGCCTCTGAAAATTCACGGTCCTCATTATGAGAACGTTACGATTTAGCCGATATAAATTAGGCGTGATCCGCAACATGACCGTTCGGATGTGGAAATGTGACGTGATTATCAAATCACACTCACCTTGATATTTCATATGCAATGAACTTTAAAATATTAATTTTCAATATGTGTTATATATATATATATATATATATATATATATATATATATATATATATATATATATATATGTATATATATACAGGGTGCCTCAAGTAAACCGTCCGTTAAAAGTTTATGGGGTTCCCGATAAATTAAAACTTCGAAGAACAGAAATCTAAGATATTAAAAGAGACAATTACGTATATCTTTACAAAATTTGTTCAAAATTAAAGGGGGAAACCCCCAGCATAGGAGCAAGTGCTACATATGAAGTTTGGAAATAAATGTCACCATCGACAAAAACTTCGAAAATGAAATTAGATATCAGGCAAATATTTGGAAGCTGGTTTTAGAACGACTATTTAATATAACTCTCATGTTATCTAAAAACTCATTGGCGTTCTGTGGGAAAGAAGAAAATATAAGTGATAAAAATAATTACAATGGAATTTTTTTGAAGTTGAATTAATTAGTAAATATGGTACAGTTATGAGACAAGTTTTAGAAATGCTTTCAGGATGCATGAGATTTAAGCCCTACAATTCAAAATAAATTAATTGGATGAGCATGAAATAATTTAGAAAGAATTTTAATAGACAAAATTAATGTTTCTCCATTTTATGCCTTATTATTAGATACAACACAAGACATCTCGAAAAAGAAACAGTTGACCATTGTTATCAGGCATGTACATATTGCAAGAGGTAACAATCAAAAAGCTACTAATTTTGAAATCCAAGAAACTTTACTAGGATTTTGTACTGTACAAGATCAATCAGCCGAAGGTATGAAATAACTAACACTAAATTATTTAAAAGACAAATATGTTTCTATTAGCAGATGTTAGGGTCAAAGATATGACGGTGTATATTCAAAAAAATGCCGAACATGTACAGTCATGCTCACATAAATCTAGTACAAACAAATTGACATTGCTATATAAAATTGCTATTGTAACCTAATTTCTTGTACTAGATGTATGTGAGCATGACTGTACATTGTTCCAGTCACAATTTAAATTTAGTGATAAATGATGCAATATACGGTTGCAAAGAAATAGGATAATTTTTTGGTGTAACACCAAATATATATTTATTCTTTTGAAAAAGTCTTAAGTAATGGGAATTGTCTCAATTTACTAGGGAATCTGAGACTATTTTACACGTTGGTCGGGCAGAATCACTACATGCTGTAAAACTACGTTATTTTGATATACCTACTTAAAGCATTGGTTGAAATTGATCTCAAAAGTAATAAAAAAGATCAGAGAGAAGAGGCACAGGTAATAAAAATCAGTATGGATAATTTTGATTTTATTTTTGTGTGTTTTCCTGCATAAAATATAAGTTGATATTAATTATAAAATATATATTTGCGTACATGAAGCAGAGGAAAATCTGAACAGAGCATTGTCGTGTATGAAAACGTACAGAAACAATTTTCAAGATATGTAAATGGAATCTCGAGAAATAGCAAGAAAATGTGGTATTGTTCCAGATTTTTCTAATAAACGGCAAAAGAAGGCAAAATGTAATTTTGACGAATTTTCAACGCAACATTGATATAAATCTCGTGAAGAATATTTTAAAGTTAACATATTCTATTACATATTGGATATAATAATTCAGCAACTCAATGCTCGATTCACTGGTATGAAAAATATTAAGGATCGTTTTAATTTTATGGAACCAAGATCCATACTTAATTCTCTAGAATCAGAATTAATGGAAAAGTGCGACAGTTTACGGAATACTTATTCCGAAATATTTCCTCCACAATTACCTATTCAGTATATGAGTGTTATACATTTATTAAAACCTGATCTTAAAGAAAATATAAAATTGAAAATTGCAAATATTAAAGATAATACAGGTAAACAAATCAGTATGGATAATTTTTATTTTATTTTTATGTGTGTTTTCCTGCATAAAATATAAGTTGATATTAATTATAAAATATTTACAAAAAATATATATTTGCCTACACGAAGCAGAGGAAAATCTGAACAGAGCATTGTCATGTATGAAAACGTACAGAAACAATTTTCAAGATATGTTAATGAAATCTCGAGAAATAGCAAGAAAATGTGGTATTGTTCCAGAATTTTCTAATAAACGGTAAAAGAAGGCAAAATGTCATTTTGACGAATTTACAATGCAACATAGATATAAATCCCTTGAAGAAAATTTTAAAGTAAATATATTCCATTACATATTGGATATAAACATTCAGCAACTCAATGCTCGATTCACTGGTATAAAAAATATTAAGGATCGTTTTAATTTTATGGAACCAAGGTCCATACTTAATTCTCTAGAATCAGAATTAATGGAAAAGTGCGACAGTTTACAGAATACTTATTCCGAAATATTTCCTCCACAATTACCTATTCAGTATATGAGTGCTATACATTTATTAAAACCTGATCTTAAAGAAAATATGACTATAAAGACTTCGGCAATCTATTAGTGCAAAAATATGGTTCATTAGAAAGGTTTGCACACCTGTTAAACTGTTCTTAACGATCCCGGTAACAGTTGATTCTGTGGAAAAGACATTTAGTAAATTAAAAATTATAAAAGATTACAGAAGAAATACTATTGGACAGTCCCGATTAAAACATCTTCGCATTGAACATTAAGAAGCGTCGAAAATGGAGTTAAAATATTTAATAGTGTATTGCTCAAACGAAAGCTAGAAAACGAGTATTTTAATTTTCGTTTTGTTTAATACCTTATGTTGTTTTATATTATTTATTTTCAGAAAATGTAATAGTTATATGATTTGAAGTAAACTGTATTTTTAGAAAAACTTTTGATTGGTTTCATTTCTATGTTTATTTTCATGTTTCGTGCAATAATTTTGTTTTCTGATTAATTTTTAATAAATCTTATAGATAAGAATTTACTTTGTTTTAATTGAATTGAAATATATGAACATATGTTTGTCATACATTCTACTAGAAACTTCAAAACTTAATATTAAACATATACTACATATGAACCTGTATATAATGCGATAAATATTTGACACATGGGGGGCCGTTGTAAAATTTTGCGTAGGGGCCCAAAATTCCAGCTATGTTTGAATGATTTTTTCCATTTTTTATTTTCTCGGGAACCCGACAATAGTTGTTATATACCACATGAAACACTCCCAAAACATCATTTCCCAACAAAATACTATAGTTATAGTCAAAATATAAAACAAACGAAAATTCATAACGGTATTAGGCCGATATGGGTTATATAACAGACGAGATTGAGATTTTATAATCAACCGAGTCTGTTATATCCATATCGGCCCTATGTTGTTTTATAGTTTTCGTGATACTAAAATAAAAAGGATTAAATTTTGCGAAATTATTTTCATATTATTTATTTTCAGAAAATGTAATAGTTATATGATTTGAAGTAAACTGTATTATTAGAAAAACTTTTGATTGGTTTCATTTCTATGTTTATTTTCATGTTTCGTGCAATAATTTTGTTTTCTGATTAATTTTTAATAAATCTTATAGATAAGAATTTACTTTGTTTTAATTGAATTGAAATATATGAACATATGTTTGTCATACATTCTACTAGAAACTTCAAAACTTAATATTAAACATATACTACATATGAACCTGTATATAATGCGATAAATATTTGACACATGGGGGGCCGTTGTAAAATTTTGCGTAGGGGCCCAAAATTCCAGCTATGTTTGAATGATTTTTTCCATTTTTTATTTTCTCGGGAACCCGACAATAGTTGTTATATACCACATGAAACACTCCCAAAACATCATTTCCCAACAAAATACTATAGTTATAGTCAAAATATAAAACAAACGAAAATTCATAACGGTATTAGGCCGATATGGGTTATATAACAGACGAGATTGAGATTTTATAATCAACCGAGTCTGTTATATCCATATCGGCCCTATGTTGTTTTATAGTTTTCGTGATACTAAAATAAAAAGGATTAAATTTTGCGAAATTATTTTCATAAATCATAATTACATATTTCAAGTATGCTGTGATAGTTGTGTATAACACTTGTGAACACCAAAATAAATAACAGTCCACGGCTGATAAATTTTAACGGCCGTGGCTGATATCAGTTAAATAACAATCATGGAGACAGTACCGATAATATGTAATTACATTCAAGTATCACGAAAAAAAAATTAACGGACGGTTTCCGTGAGACACCCTGTAGGTATATCAACAAATTTCGCATTTTCTTCGGATATATTCACCAGGTATAAAAAAATAGTTTGGTATGTCTTACATATTTAGATCTTTTAGATAGTACAAACCGACTGTCGTAATAGTTATGTATGCATTAAGAAAATAAACGAAGGAAATAATCCCGAAGCCGTATGTAATTTTTGGCTGAGGGATTATTGAAGTTTATTCTCGAATATCATACAAAATTTTTGTCCCGACCGCCCGTTAAATTTACATATTTATATCGATTTTTAATTTGCTAGTTAAAACGCTCGTAAAAAATGAGTATTTTGATATTTTTTAAACGGTCGTAGAGAAATTAGAATAGTGATTGCATTTTGAACAGAAAGCTTTCCCATTATTGCTGGTATCAGCTGCACCTCGAGCATCAATCATGCGCGAGGGGCGGTAGACAAATTTCTGCTCTTTATACACAAATAACCAGTAATTGGGCAAACACACCCTTCTCACCCAGGCCAAGGGTCACATGGAAATTCTCTGACATCAAAGCGCGCTCCTTTAATGGAGGGCGCAGAAGCTGACGATTCTGTGTTCTGTTAACTCAAGCGTGAACGTTAAAGAACTCGACGTGGGTGTTTCGAAATTCGTAGATTCAAAATTTTGATGTGGCATATCGCTGCTTCTCGACGATAATAAGTCATAGCAGTAGAAAAAGGTCATCGTTAAATATAAAAAAATAGTAATCCACATCAATTCTATGAGTGCCAGCCTCCACACCAGTTGGTATGCTGGGTGCACCACACCTCCAGATCAACACACACACTATTACACATACACGTTATTTGTAAACGCATAAATCTGACCCAGAAGTGTGCTCAAAAATATATTCGTCTGGCATACAATGCAAAAGGTTAGTTGCGTGACCTGCGAATATACGAGAGGCATAACATTTAAAGTGAAATAAAAAATAGTGCACGTTATCCCTAGGGAATCATTGATAAAATAATTAGACATAGAGAAATAACTATAGCAGTAAAAAATGCCATCATTAAATAGATGGACAATAAGACAAACGACGTACATAATAATATAAATGTATTTGTTTTAATGATCAATTGATTTAAGGTTTTCATCAAAATGCCCGGCAATATATTTTCTGGTCTTGCAATTCGTGCATCTTTATAATTATGAATATTACCGAAGATAATCAATTCAATATTGATATCTTGACTCAAGCTGTGAACTTTTATGAGATGGTTAAAAGACGAGCTTCGTGGTTATCAATTACATAGTAGATGAGCCAACAGCAAACTTAAACATCCAGCAGATACTTTGCAGAATTCGCCTGTTAAATTCTTCCAGGATATGATTTATTTTCTCAATAAAAAATAAAAAATAACGGCTAACTCAAATATCCAGCAGAACATTGTAATGGTACTGTGCAGAATTCACCTGATCAATTCTTTCAGGATATGGAACATCATCTACATCAGTAACTTCCATCGTAAATAATTACAAATGTTTGATCAATTTCATCACTTACTGCTTTCTTATACCAATTTTCTGGCGAACAGGCGATTCCTGATGATATCAACACCACAAGCATCTTCTTAGTTGATATGAAGTTCTGCTTCGATTCTGTGCAACTTCTTTAATACCTAAATTTAAGAAATTCACGTGCTTCTAAATAAATACCTCCTATTTTCAAATCCTGAATATAATGGCGAATAGACATACCTATATAGAATATCTGTACGATTTCTAGAAGTTCTATATATTGCCATTCCCTCACAACGTTCAATTCTCTATATGCAATGTTTCTCGCTTATGTACGCTTATGATGTTACAATCATTTTCTTCCATATTTTTTTTCTTTGATAAATTGTTCGGTCTCGTTCAGATCAGAAACTTCCATATGTAGAGACTGACGGATATCTTTAGTTTAATTATTGAGAATACTTCACTACAACTCTAATTAAATGTAAATTTATATTTACATATTGTTATATTATATTTTAGGGCTCTCACAGAGGATTGCATCTTTGGTCACATTATCTGTTGCTTCGTTCTCTTCATCAGCTTCTACTATAGTCTGATTCAGTTCATCTGTGATGGCGAGTAGCTGTTTCTGTGCGATTTCCAGAACATTTTTGACTTTCTCCCGTTCTATCTGATAGAACAGCTTCTCTTGTATTAAACCTTCGTTTTTCTCCTGCAGAGTTGCGACTAAAGACTCCAGTTCTTCCTTGGATTTTGGTAATAGAGAAGCTGTGAAGGTGAACTTGCCTATGCCGGCTACTTTAGTTTGGACCATCACTGAAATTTTGATTTTGTTATATTATATTTTAGGGATCTCACAGAGGATTGCATTTTTGTTCACATTATCGGTTGCTTCGTTCTCTTCATCAGTTTCTACTATAGTCTGATTCAGTTCATCTGTGATGGCAAGTAGCTGTTTCTGGGCGATTTCTAGAACATTTTTGACTTTCTCCCGTTCTATCTGATAGAATAGCTTCTCTTGTATTAAACCTTCGTTTTTCTCCTGCAGAGTTGCGACTAAAGACTCCAGTTCTTCCTTGGATTTTGGTAGCAGAGAAGCTGTGAAGGTGAACTTGCCTATGTCGGGTACTTTGGTTTGGACCATCACTGAAATTTTGACGATTGAAATGTTGACGTTGACAAATGTGAGAGTTATATTTTTCTTAAATAGTGACACCCGGATTATGCTAGTGACATTAAGGCCCAGTTGTACGATCGTGGATCACCTTGACCATGGTTCAATTTCCTAGGATACAATTGTTAATACAATAGTATCCTAGGCAAGTGAATCATGGCCAAGGATGATCTACGATCATACAACTGGCCCTAAATGGCAAATTGTTTTTTAATAAGCAGAATAGCTAAATAACAGAAAGTACAAAATTATAAATTGTGTCCCAAAATGAGCTGACATTTTAATTTTTTGAGTTTTAATACAATACATTCACATTCACCGCTAGTTTGGCTGACCGGTTTGGATGCTTCTTAGCATATACGAAGACTTATGTTCAAGCTTCAGTACTGGTTGTACATTTGTACTGAGAAACTAGTGCCATTCGTCGTTGGGAGTCATTAACGGCGCTCTAGAGATCGAGGGCGTATTTCTAACCTAACCTAACCTAACCTAACCTAACCTAACCTAACCTAACTCAATACACACACTTACACCAATCACACAGCAGAAAAACAACATGGTTGGTCGGTAGCCAGTTGGAGATAATACCCCTAACTACTACTACACTGCATTTTTCTACGACAGGGCGTAAAATAAGTACTTTACGCACTGTTCACATTGCGTTAAGTGATACTTTTGCGTACAAGTACGTAAAAAAATCACCTGTGCGTAAAACATCAACTGTGATAAAATTAAGTTTGAAATACAATTCTTCACTCAACAATAAAAAAATATGGTATTTTGCATTAAATTTTATCTATTTTTCATAATAGTCATAGCTGTCGTAGAAAAATCTCTGTGTGATACACTTTCGTAAACAAGTGCTTTTTTTGAACAACTTTACGAACTTGTATTAAAAATAACTATTTTTAACTGAAATTTGAAAATGTTTTTATTTTATATAAAACTAGAGACATTGTGGTTATGCGTGGAATAAAAAATCTGACATATGACTGTCTGAGCCGTTTCAGCATATATAAATTCTATTGATGAAATTTTCCATGAGGCAGAAAAATTTAAGCAATTTTGCGTAAAATTTCTTTTTTAAGGTTTTGAATGGTTTGTTTATTTATGTACACTTTATCTTTAGGATAACACCAGACAAAGAAGTTTAATGCTTTCAAGTTACATTATTCATTAATTGCAATTAAAGTTACATAAAGTTAAATACATTATTATGAAGTACATCGACGTTTATCGGTACTAGAATTGGTAAAATAAGCTTTTAATTGTTATTCATAACATGATGATACAGTCATACATGTAATAAATCAGCAAGACAATTACAATTACTTAATGACAACCAGTGGCTACCACTGTAGTTTAGGCGGCATCTAATTTTGCAATGATTTATAATGAGGACATTGTCATTGATAGAACAATGAGTCGTGCAATATTCATAGGTCAAACGTAAGGCGATTTCACATGTTGATTAAATTCCTACATGAATTACTGTAAAATAGTAGTAGGAAATGGTTTTTGTTTATCTGGTATTAATAACAATTATAATATTTTCTAATAATAACAATAACAAAAATAATGCTTTTTTTATACAAGAAAGTGGTGCTAAGTTTTACCCTAGTTACTAATAGATAGATGACACTGTTCAAGATGCAAAGCAAATATGTTTTGCAACATTGCTGAAAAGTTTCCTAGGATACAAGCAAATAATAATTTAACTAGATTTTTTCAAATATAATTATTAATTCAATAGGTGAGGTCAACACTATCAGGTATCTGACCTCACCTGTTGAATTCACCTATAATCAGAATGGATTGAAACATTTTTCAATATCATTATTTATCAATATTTCGCCGGAACTAGTTGACACCACTTTCTTGAACACTCCGTATTATTACACTATCACAAGTCAACGGTAATGTACAGAGCATTCAAGAAAGTGTTGTCAACTCTTCCAACTAGTTCCAACGAAATAATGACAAATTATTAGATTTGAAAAATCGAGTTAAATTATTTGCTTGCAGTCTAGAAAGCATTTCTGCAACGTTGCAAGGAATATATGATTTGCATCTTAAAAGATGTCATCTATTAGTATCTATTCCTAATGTTTCGAACGGTCTTTGAGAAAAGTCTTTGAGAAAAACAAGAAATAATATTCAAAACTATTGAATATCCAAAATAACAGATTTTGCCTTGCCCATGACCCATGTTTCTGTTACCAAAATTGCTTCAATCACTGAGCAACCCTGGCATAGATATAAAAAAAAAGTTATGGACACACTTTCAAAATTTAAACTAAAACCAAATATAAAAGCAAAATCAACAAACTCTTAAAACCTAAATATGTAAATGAAAATATTCTATTAAAATTTTCCAAATCCATAAGAATCTATCAAAAGTAGCACCAAAATGTAAATTTTGTGTGATATTTTTGTAATTTTGATATCATATTATTAATTCTTAGTAAAGCAATATTTTTTAATATTTCCATGTTACCTTATAAGTAAATGAAATTATTATTATCTTTTTATGCAAGGCAAATTCTCCAAATATATATATTTTTTCAAATTGATAATATTATTTTCCTCAATATGTATAAACATATTTTGACTTTTGAATTCTACAGTTTCAAATTACACAAAATTTGTAATGATCTACTATTTAATTGAAAATTCTTAAAAATATATCAGACAAATTCCAAAACAAATATGTTGTTCCAACTATTTCATTTTTGTCTTTCATATTTCTCATATTCTAAAAAAAGTCAGGTAATTACAAAAAATAGATAAAGCTTTGATTGTTCATCTTCAAATTTTCAACTAATTAGATACTCCATTTTTTGTCAATATGTTTTCCTCAACGTGCAACATAAACTTGTATCACCATAATTCTTAACGTCCATACATTTCAAAACATGAATTTATAGAAAACGCCAGGAGATAACATTGAGTCATTAATGACTTTTGTCATTCATTTTTCTCAACTTGTAACATAAAAATAAATAACTCTAACAGTATAACAGTGTGGCATATATATTTAAAAAAACAAGACTCTTACTAAATTATTATTATCTTTTTATGCAAGGCAAGTTCTCCTAATATAATTTTTTTTTCGAAATTGATAATTATATTTTCTTTAATATTTATAAACATATTTTGATTTTTTAATCTTATAATTTCAAATTACACAAAATTTGCAGTGATTCAGTATTTCATTGAAAATTCTCAAAAAAATATCAACAAATTCCAAACAAATATTTGGTTTCAAGTATTTCATTTTTTGTCTTTCATATTTCTCAAATTACGTTTAAAAAAAGTCAGGTAATTACAAAAAATACAAAAAAGGTTTAATTGTCCATCTTTAAATGTTTCTACTAATTAGATACTCCATTTTTTGTAAATAAGTTTTCCTTATGTACATAATGTAATTGTATTGTATTGTACAATTGTAACATAAGATTAAATAACCATAATCCTCAATGTCCCTATGATTCAAAACATGAATTTACAGAAAATGTCAGGAGATGACATTGAGTCATTAATGAGTTTTGTCATTAATTTTTCTCAACAGAGCAACAGAAAACAGAAAAATAAATAACTCAAATAGTATAACAGTATGGCATATATACTAAAAACAAAATGGTTATCGACAAACTTACAATACCTATTTAAACAAAAACCAAATATAAAATAAAAATCAACAAACTCTTAAAAACTAAACATATAAATGAAAATATGTTATTTAAATTTTCCAAATCGATAGAGAATTTATTAAAATTAGCACAAAATGTAAATATTAAAATTTTGTGTGATATTTTTGTAATTTTGACATCATATTATTCAGTTCAGTTAGTTAAGCAATATTTTATAATATTTTCATCTTACCACATAAGTAAATTAAATTATTACTATATTTTTATGCAAGGCAAATTCTCCAAATATAAAAATTTCTTCAAAATTGATAATAATATTTCATTAATCTCAATATGTATAAGCATATCTTGACTTTTGATTCATACAATTTCAAATTTTACAAAATTTGCAATGATACACTATTTAATTGAAAATTCTCAAAAAATATCAATAAATTTCAAACAAACCTTAAGTGACCTTATGCCAATGTCATTAAAATTGATTTTTTTTAATGTCAACTTTCCAACTACATATTACATGTTTGACATCCATAATAATAAATATATGTAACCTGATGAGTTGCATATAATTTAAAATATAAATTTGTAAAAAAATCAGGAAACTGCAAAAAAAAATCGAAACACCCAGCTTCAATTCCAACTATTTCTTTTTTATCCGTAATTTTTCTCAACTTGTAACACAAATTATAACTTCAACTACAAAAATTTGTTTAAAATTGATAATTATATTTTCTTAATCTCAATATGGAATGAACATATTTTTACTTTTGAATCTTACAATTTCAAATTACATAAGATTTGGACATAATGATCCACTATTTCATTGAAAATTCTCAAAAAATATTAAAAAATTCTAAACAAACCATAAATCACCTTATGCCAATGTCATTAAAATTGAAATTTCTAAAAAAAATATCATCAAATATATAAAAAAAATAGATACTTTTTTTCACCACCCAACTTCAACTTTCCAACTACATATTACATGTTTGACATCCATAATAATAAATATATGTAACCTGATGAGTTGCATATAATTTAAAGTATAAATTTGTAAAATATATCAGCAAATTGCAAAAATAAGTTAAAAAAAATTCGAACCACCCAGCTTCAATTCCAACTATTTCTTTTTTTATCCTTCATTTTCTCAACTTGTAAAAAACATTATAACTTCACATCCGTATAATTCAAACTATAACATTTAAAAAAATGACAAATATTAAAATAGTGTTACATAAAGTACCCAACATCTTAAAATTATGTATTAGCAGTGTTATTTATGTTTTTGGGCTTAGAACTAGAAAAACGTTTATGACGTCATTATTCTCTAACAAGAGATGGTAGAATAATCGGTTTTATGAAAGTAATTTTCATCCAATAGATTCGACATGTAACAAGATTTTGTTCAAAATGTACTGTGTAAATATAAGTATTCATTTGTAAAACGACTCGCATTTAGATAATAAATTTATGTTTAACATATTGGACTGTAAATTATTTATATACTTATATCTGTATTGTTCAACTCTGACGAATATAAAAGAAACATGTGTAGGACATTTTCAACCTTGGTATTAACTTTTCCTTAATTACAGAATACGTTTTTATTATATATCTCTTCCCACGTTCGTGGTCACCAGAAAAAATGTATTACTATTCAATAATTTGTCATGCATAAAAATTTAATTGGAGAATAAATCCATATTTCACTGATACAATAGTATTTAACGTTACAAGTTCGGTAGGTTACTTGTAACAGTACTGGTGAGACATTATGGACGAGGCTACTTTAGGAGCCGAGTCAAAAATATCTAAACTATTACAAGTACTACCGGATGTGTATCGTAATGCATTATACTTCATACATTCTGTACCATTATTTTATTTCAAAAATCAAAAAAAATTACATTATATTGTGAAAATCGTATCGTCTTGTTTCTTGGAGCAACTGCTGTTCCTGCTGTTTGTTTACATTGAATATTTGTCACTATAAAATGAAAGCTACAAACGTTTATACCTCGACATCGAGCAAGAAACCCGAAATTAGATTTCGGGCAATATAAAATGTTCAGTTAGGGTACATGTTAATATTTCCAATACATAACTAATGCCAAATATATGTTTGTGTTCCTAACAAATGTCACATTCCATTTATAAAAATTAAACAATCCGGTAAGTATTGATTAGCGACGCTTACTGGCTCTGATGACGATATAACTCACCTATCGGACTCAAATTGATAATGTAACTAAACATCCACATGTTATTTTCAAGTCTATGTAGCCACCATAAATATGTATCGTAGTATGTGGTATATGTATGTTGCTATACATAAAAAAAGTGCATATTATGACATCCGATAACTCCCAAAAATCGCAAGATTTTCGTAATTGTTTTTAAAAACAATGGACAGTATGATGTAAATAAATTTCGTTGATTTTTTTTGCGTTCGTCTTATTACTTCTATTTTAGTTAATTTTGATATTAGTCTGCATAATACACATTTTCTGGTTGTAATAATTATACGTATATAAATTCATAATTAAAATAACTCCCAAAAATATAAAATAAATAGAATCCCACACCATTTAATGGAGCATGATTTTACCATGTTTTTTTTAGAAAATGGTAGCAGCTATTCTGTAAACAGAACCAGATTAAATTGGGTATGACCTAAAGCAGATAATATTTGTTAGTTTCGATATCGATATCATTACAGAGGCATGAATTATGTTTCACCCTCTTTATAAAGAAGCAGCGTAGTGAAACAAAATACTGCATTTTCTTATCTATGCTAACGGATATTATTTTATTATATTATAATAATTCTATTATATTCTATTGTCCATTCTATTATATTCTATTACATTATTATGTCCCCTTTTTTATTTAACTTATACGATATTGCTTCATTTTCATTTGTACCACTAAACTTCTTAATTACTTTCGCTTTTCTTATACTTTAGTTTTAATATAAATTTCGCATTATAGCGAGAACCAGTTATTAAAATCCATTTGCCTGCTGTAATTAACGTGAGTTAAAATTGAAATGAAAAGGGGCGCACGAGTTTGCCATAAAAATAATTGAACACGACACGAAATCGATCGGCCGTTATTTGTGGCGTAAATCATTGGACTCTGTAGTGTGAGGATTAAGATTGATTGAAGCGGTGGCACAATGGGTTTTCTCCGCAGTGGGCTCGAGTTATGTAAATGAATTGATGCAAATGTTGCGAGATGTCAATCTCAAGTTAGGAGGCGTTGCGAGCCTTCACGAGAGGAATTAGCGGGTTAACGGTGCATGCAAATTGTTGCTGTTGTCACACTTGGTATTATGTTTACAAACAATTACGAAAATCTTGGGATTTATGGGATTTGTTGGAGGTTATAATATGCAAATTTTTCACTTATAGCAACATACATATACCTCATACTACAATACATATTTATAGTCGCTCCGTAGACTTAAAAAAAACATTAAAAATCTAATATTAATTATACATAGTCATTTATTAAAATTTCCAAAACAAAAATTCAAGATATATATTTTACATGGCAATTTTATGTACTAACAATATAAGTTTTTAGGAGACGATCAGAGAATAATCTAATTTAATTTCAATTGAATGTATGAGTTCAAAAATAGACACATCCTGCAGAGTTAGATTAAGGGAGACTAAAAGAAACTCTTTTTTTGCAAACAGATTGTATTATAAGAAAAGTTACAATTTGTAGCTAAAGTTTATGCACAGTCTCTGATAAAATATATATTTTCTAACTATAATTGACAGTAAAAATATACATTAAAAAAAGCAATGAAGTTTTTTTTAAATATTTTTGGAATAGTTCGAATTATATTAGTTCGGAATAGAATAGTTTAATGGACGTCCGTTTATCAATTATCTCATTCAATTGTTCAGAAGCTAAGACACATAACCAGTTTATGATGTGTCTCAAACAGTGTTCAAGGTATTGCAACTACAACAGTGTTTATTTCCTTTGAAATTGGAGTATTCCTCTCTCCAAACTTGGTATATATAGGGGGCCAAAATCATATGTAACGTATTCACTCCGAAACTCTCAAGCTACAGACATGGCATTCAAGGTGCGAACTCGTGTTCCTGCCCCATGCACAAATACTAATTATCGTTCTCTTTTCAGCTCGTTGTATTGTGCGCCGCTTTGGCCGTTGCCAGCGCTGGAGGCATCGCATCTTACTCCACAGGATACGGCCATGGCTACGCCGCCCCTCTGGCCTACTCATCCGGCTACGGCCATGGTTACGCCGCCCCTCTGGCTTACTCCGCAGGACACGTAGCCGCCCCCGTGGCATACGCCGCACCAGTGGCCACTTATGCCAAGACCATTGCCGCCCCAGCTGTCGCCTACTCCGCCGCCCCAGCCGTCTCCTACTCTCACTCCACTGTCAACTCCCACCCGGTTGTTGCTAAGACCATCGCCGCCCCAGTCGCCTACTCTGCCGGACACATCGCCGCCCCCGTGGCCTACTCCTCGGGACACTACGCCGCTCCAGTAGCTGCATACTCCGCTGGCTACGCTGCTCCAGTAGCTGCCTACTCTGCTGGACACTACGGTTACTCCGCTGGACATTTGGCCTCTCCTTTGGCCTACTCTTCCGGTCCCATTGGTTACTCTGCTGGTCACGGATGGTAAATATATCCACCAACAGAGACGTTGCAAAATTTCTTCTTGTAATTATTTATTGTAAATATGTAATTATATGTTGTTAGATTTGTTAATTTAATAATACATTAAATATCATTGTCTCTCGTAAGCTGACATTTTATTTATAAATTGACCTACTAAATGTGCGGCTAGGCACTTTAAATCAATCGCTTTATATTTGAATTCACCAAATCATCTGTATGAAGTACTGACTTAAGGCCTTAACCAACACGTTTCTTCAAAACCGATGTAATCTATAATTATAGTAAAATATTATAGTTGATATTTTCAAGCTTACGTGTACAAAACAAGCTTGTGAGATTTTTAATAACTTTGTTTTGATTCTGGTAAATTACACTGTTCTGCATCAAAATCCTTCCGTTAACAAAAATGTTGATCCTTAATGTTTTGAGGTGTACCGAATACAAATCACAAGTCACAAAGGCTCTATTAGGCACAGATTTTTTTTTGTAAAATTTGACATGATTTGATGTTTTAAACTTTTTGGGCATGTTTTTGTTTGGGGAAAATTTTATTGAAAAGATATAAAGATTGAAAATCTGCATGATTTCGAAGGTATTACGATGTACTCGTATTTCAACAAGAAAGAAATGTGAGAGCGTGAATATTTTTGTACCACATATAAAGGTATTAGGGTAAGCCATACCGTTCTTGGCACTGTGATAGTTATTGGCACACCTACAAGAAAATTTGATTAATAAGATAGATTTCTACTTTTATGTGTTTGCCCTGTAGCATTGACATAAAAACATCTTTCGTGCACCTCGAGGTAATATTTGTTTTCACTCTGTTGGCATTCTGAAAAATTGGCGTGCAAACTTATGTCATGTGCTCTACAATCTGCAGCTTTTGGTAAGTGAATCGGAAATCAACAAGGAAATGGTTGTCATTCATCTTTTGTGTTCCTGTTGTAAAACACTTTTTTGCTATAGTTATTGGATCTATAGGTAAGATATCAATTTATTCTAGTTTCAATGTGTCAACCTCAATAATTGCCGTAATTTAACCATTTTCATGGGTGCCAATAACTGTAATAACTGTATGAGCTTGTATGAAAGGGGGAATTTAGTTATTGCCATAGGGTGCCAATCACAAAATATCAACTGAAACTTATAAAATAAGTCAAATGTGCATATCTTTTCTCGACAAGGCATAATAGCCAGCTAAAAAATAATATAATATGTCCATATTATTTCTAGACAGTTGTTGGCATGGTGCCAATTACTGTATTTTAGGGTATGCCAATAACTGAATTTAGAAGCAGTGTTGTTTGTGCATAATAAACAGCTAAAAAGTAATATAATGTGTCCATATTATTTCTAGACAGTTGTTGGCATGGTGCCAATTACTGTAGGTTAGGGTATGCCAATAACTGAATTTAGAAGCAGTGAAATTTATTTTATCTTTTTTGATATTGCTTTTCGTACCTGAGTACCTAGACCTATTTTTATTTCTTGGATTATACCGAAGGTTGCTCAGGAAATATCATAGAAAAAAAAATTTGACGAGAACGACATGCTTTGGAATCTATTGAAAATGGCATGCCAAAAAAGACTATAGAAAAAGATTATAGAATACCAAGAGCTACGTTACAGTTTCGACTAAGCGAAACATGTCCAAAGATCACCCAAGAACCACCTCCGGTCCTATCTCAAAGGGAAGAAGAGCTTTCTTTATCGTGGATACTTGAATGTCACCGCAAAGGATTCCCACGAAGAAAAGAAGACCTTCAATCAAGCGTGAAACATTTTTTTTTAGACCAACCGCGAAAAAATCCATTCAAAGACAATTATCCGGGGGATGGCTGGTACAAGGGTTTTTTTGCGTCGTCATCCTCAATTAACCGCAGGGCAAGCTGAAGGAGTTACACCTGCTAGTGCAACTGTGAGGGAATCCAACATTAGAAAATGTTTTTTTTTAAATAGAAACATATTTGAAACAAGAAAATTATTTCGACATTCTTCTGTATCCTGAAAGGGTTTTAAACGCAGACGAAACAAATTTTCAGCTGTGTCCAAAAAATTAAAATGTACTAGTACCTCGCGGAATACGTAATGTTTATGAAGTGAATAATTTGAACGGAAAACAGTAATTCAAAATGCTTAAGGTGCCAATAACTGTACCCTTTACCCTACATCCCCGCGCCAGTTTTTAGGTAAAGAGATTAGCGAGCCAATCGTTTGACCAGTCGTCTAACTGTTTGATTATATTTTGTTCAAATTTAATTGAGCTTAAAAAACAGTTACATGAATTAGAAATAAGTATATTTGATCTAAAAATTACATTAAGTAAATAAACATACTATTTCCAAAAGATTTTCTTAAGTCCACCTTAGTTTTCTTAAAAACCGGTGCCCAATGGAATTTTTCTGAGTTAGGATTCGAAATCAACACACTTGATAACTTAGGAAATAGGAGAAAATTTCTCAAGGGAGCGAAAAAAAATGTTTGCAGAACAATGTTATGTAAACAAAGTCAGCTACGAGTAATCAGATCAGTAATCACGTAACAGAATGATTACGGTATAATTGTCTTAAATATCATTTGTTGGATAAGGCAACAAATCAGAAAATTTAATGCCGCAGCTGGGAGTTTCAATGCCGAGACGGTGCCGAGGCCGTTGAAGTCGAGGAAAGAAATATTTCGCAAGCAAGATTCATTCGCCATACATTTTACATTACGATAAGAGATAAATTACAACCAAAACCAAGTGTTAAGAGCATCATCGGTGGTCCATTATTTTACATAGAAAAGAACCAAAAGAGGAAGATTTATATCAGGGCTATAGATAGGCTCTGGGCTATACGCAGATGAAGAATTGTGCCCTGAAATACAAGTGTTTCATGCGATACAAATACGCAACCAATGATACTTGGCCGGAGGCCACAATAAATTGTATGTGGAAAAAACTGCCTTAACAAAATCATCTTTTGATTTTGCCCCAAGATGAGTTTCTTTTAGCATTCAAGGGGGTAAAATAGCTTATCTAAATTTATCACTTTTTGCATATCCAAATATCAATCTCGATGTATAAGAAATTTTCAAAATATAAAACTTTTATCCTTTTTCTTTAGGTGCAGTCTCCACTCCGAAGGTGGCAATCATTAAGGCGATTTTTATTTTTGAAACAGCAGTTCTAAATAGTTGGTTGCTAGTACAGCCAAACCACTCCCTAACTTTTATACTTTTATATAAAAGTTAATAAAAATTATTGTTTTTTTATTTTTGTAATTTACACAATTGCAATTTTGTAAGAGATATTTATTTACCAAGGCTGTAAAGAGGCTTGTATGGCCCGAAGCCTTATTCCTAGCTCGAGGCGAAACCGAGAGCTACGAAAGAGCTGTAGTCCTTTAGCAAGTTATTCGGAAATAAGCAAGTTATTCCCGCGATACATGCACTATTTTATGCACAGAACAAGTTTTCTTTATCTCAAATCAGTTATAAAATAAGTACAAATATCAAGCATACCGGTAAGCAGACTTGAAGTACGTTCTCTAGCAACGGCAGTCAATATTGATTATTTGGTTTGTTTGGTTAGCTTCAGTTTGATTGTATCATCCAGGATGATACATTCTTGAAATGAGCGATTACTCTTCACATGAAAATGCGATGTGTTGCGAAGATGTAGTTAGGAATAGGGCCGAGACGGCAAGAAGCAGTGCATAGGTTCATGAACAATCTAAATATATTTGCGGAAAATCTTACTGCGAGTATATTAAGTGGTGCAAGAAAAAGAAAGTGGAAAAATTCTACACAGAAAAAAGTCTTTTGGGGTACTGTTACCTTTCTTAGATACGAAAACCGGCTTCACTCTAGAGTTACTATTCCATGTTAAAAGATTACCTGAAATTGAACCATTTCAAAGATATTGCCAGCTATTACGGATTGTTTGGTTTCTTGAAAAGGAAGTCCGATGGCTACAAACCCAAAAAATTCAAAGTTTTGAGTAAAGACAATGTTGAAACTTTCTTGTACAAAGCCCCGGATGAGACTTATTTGATGTTGAAGGTAAACATTACACGATTGTATTTGTTATTACACATATTTGTAATCAAAATTTGTCGTATTTTTCCAACACAATGTTTGTCCCTTTGACGTAAATAGCCGACAGATTTGTGTTGATTTCAGAAACATCAAATAAATGTTTCTAGCACGTCAGGTTTTTGGGATATTTCAATTTTTGCAAAATGTGTAACTTATTTTTTTCCGGGGTGGTTTATGGTAATACTGGATTCAAATTTCAGTTTTACAGTTATCGGTATCACTTTTTTAACCTCTCTTTAACAGAGAACGTGTTGCAGTAACTCAATAGTGACAAAACTTTATAAAAAACCTAAAAAAAGACTTCTAAAACCATTTTTCTTTTTCATTTCGTACATATGTATAGTAAAGTCTTTCCGAAAAATGAATTTAAATTGAAGGGATAACACATTCGTCAAAATTTGTCCACCAGTGTTATTATATACAGGGTGGAAACCTTAACTGGAATATATTCGGTATTTATGATATGAGAATTTCCAGAAAAAAATCCTCAGACAGGTCGTTTTTTGTGCTTTATTGCACACATTTTAGAGTCTTCAAAACGAGTTTGACGTCACTAGCCTTTTACGTATGACGTCATAGGCAATTTTTTTAAATGGAAACATTTTTTTATATTTCACTAAATTTGTAGCCCTCTTCATTCCCTTTACGACCATGCAACATTTTTTTTAATGTACTTCACACAATATTTTTTTTTTAATAAATTTATTTAATGTAAGACATGTTCAAAATGAGTACCGTTTCTCTCTTGGCAAATAACCAATCGGTGATAAAACACACCCCTTACATTTTGAAACATTTCCGGTGAAATATTTCTCAATTCATGTCTAATACGTTCATTCAGATACTCAATATATCTAAAAAAAACTAAATATTTTTACATGGTCGTAAATAGAATGAAAAGGGCTACAAATTTAGTCAAAATAAAAAAAAATGTTTCCATTTAAAAAAGACGTCTTACGTGAAAAGCGTCTGACGTCATACTTCTTTTGAAGATGCTAAAAAGTGCGCTATAAAGAACAAAAGTCGACCTGTCCAAAGATTTTCTTCTGGTAATTCTCATTTCATAAATATCTAATTTATTCCAGTTAAGGTTTCCACCCTGTATATGTGCATAAATGTAATTTATACTACTAGAGAAGTAGAAAGTTTTTTTTTTATATAGCTGTTTATGTAAATTAGGAAAAATACAAAAAAAAGTGAACTGTTACATTATTATACTAAGTAATGATATATAAATATGACATACAAAATTATGTAGCAAGACAATGTCTTCATTCTATATAACCTTGAAAACAAAAATTTGTACTTTAAAGAGTTATTCTTTAAAATTTATTATCGCATTGGAGATTTTAGCGTCGCCTTTAACTTCTCCTACTTTTCCTAGGCTCCTAAATAAGCACTTGCTCGATGTGTAATTTTCAGAAAATTGAAATTTCTCGTCGACTTTGTGCAGATTTTATAAACCATATGAACCTATATGAAGTAACAGTTGAACAATTTATTGCGAATTTATACAAATATTTAAGAAATTTACATATTTATAGCACATAGTGAAATAAATTAAAGTTGTATTTATCCAATGGAAATCATTTAAAAATGACCATCGGCGTAACCATGAGCTGGTGCGGCAATTAGTAAGCTACTGGACGACCCCAATGATCGAGGGCTCCTGCAGAGTAGGCTACTGGGCGACCCCAGTGATCGAGGGCTCTTGCAGATACTACAGGGCGGCCCCAGTGGTCGACGGTTCCTGCAGTGGCTACTGGGCGGCCCCAGTGATCGACGGTTCCTGCAGTGGCTACTGGGCGACCCCAGTGATCGAGGGCTCCTGCAGAGTAGGCTACTGGGCGGCCCCAGTGGTCAAGGGTTCCTTCAGCGGCTACAGGCCGGCCCCAGTGATCGAGTGCACCTGCGGTGGCTACAGGGCGGCCCCAATGATCGAGGGCTCCTGTAGAGTAGGCAACTGGGGCAGCGATGGTCTTGGCAACAACTGGATGGGAGTTGCCTGTGGAGTAGGAGTAGGAGACGGATGGGGCGGCTGAGTAGGCAACAGGAGCAAATCCTGCATTAGCGACTACAGCCAAAGCAGCGCACAATACAATAATCTATATCACCAAGAAAAATCGATTAGCAATTAACACTTTAATACAACATTAACATTAACATTTTTTTCAGAAACCCGTCAACAGACACTTTTATGAATTTTTATATTTTAGAGTATACGATATATCAGTAATCAAAACCCATATTTTTTTGCATTATCCGTTAAAGTGACATTCCATTTTATGGGATATTTATTTACAATATATAAAATATGAAAAGATATATAGTGTTATCCATGAAAATTTAAGCCGCGGTGTAACATTGGTTTAGTCTTAGTAACCATTTTGTAACCATTTAGTAACCATTTAGTAACCCTTTATAAAACACCGTTAAACCACGATTTTATTTTTTATGAACAACGCTTTTAGTTTCGTTTTCCGAAAATTTGAAAAAGTACACTTAACGGCTTTCTGAAATAAACGATTCAACTATACATACCTTGATTAACATGTTTGTTATTGTTCGTACTCAGAGTGAATATAATTACTGGCTACCATCCAGCCTATATATACTCAATATTTAGATGCCCACTCCAATTTCAAAGATAATTATTACCAGTTTATAGAACTTCCTTCGGCCTAGCAATCAAATAACAGTAAACAAATAAATTTGAAAAGGTCGGCAATATTACGAAATATGTAGCGCTATTTATGTCACTAAATCGATAAATTTGAAGTAAACCAGAATTATATCTTATCATTTTACAATTACTTGCTTAACCGTACACAACTATATTGAAGCAACATTATTATGTAAGTTCATTTTTAATATTATCTATTATTATAATGCATACAATTATTATATAATTATAATGCAAAAAATTTGGAATTAAATTCGTATTATTAAATAAATTTATATTTTTTTATATTTCGTCATATTAAGAGAAATTTGTTTATTATACTAAAAAATCAGAAATAATTTCTAGTATAGTATAATCATTTTACTTGCTTAACCAGGGCCAAATATATTGTAGCAAAATTATTACGCAAGTTCTTTTTTGATAATTATTAGTATTATACTGCAGAAAATTTGTATTTTTTTAAATTTAAATACATATTTATGCCATATATCATTTAATATATTTAGTTTTAATTATATTTGCTCATTATAAGAGAAATTAGTTTATACACTAAACAATTAGCAATCATTTCTGCTATAGTATAAATTATAATCGTTTTACCTGCTTAACCACACACAATTATATTCAAGTCAAATGATGTTGTAAGTTCCATTTTAATAATAATTTTAATTATACTCTAGAAACTTTTGAATTTTGAATTCTATATTTTCCTGCCCTATTTTTATCCAGAGAATAAGTTTACCCTAAATCATCTCGAATATATAACATAATTTATTACAGGTGGACGGATTTCTTTAAATAAATTTTCACTTCTCTTTAATAATTTTTTAGATTTATTTTGTAGCTAATAAATTCTACTAGTATAAACAACTTCAACTTTTGTTTTTTATAAACAACTTTCAGATTCAGAACTTGATATACTTTTTTGTATATCTGTTCATATAGATATCAGTAGATTCTCCCTATATTATATGTTCACCTGAGCTCTTTGAATTCAAGATTGTCTTTATTTCTTCAATAACATTTCTTATACGATTGTTAATTATATTACTCCAATCAATAATATTTAATTTCATCAATTATTTATTGAAATTATATTTAATTTATTTATGAAATATGCCGCGTATTTTTAAGTTTGTCTATTGTTGGACAAAAAAAATATTTTATGCTTTCAAGGCTTGCCATCTTTTTAAATTAAGTAACTTATCAATCAATTAATGTTTGACCAACTGTTGCATGGCCACCCTGTATAGTATAGGAACTAATTTTACTTGAATTGCATTTTAAGATATTTGCTAATATTGCCTATGGAGAATCTGTAATTGATTTTTAATTTACATTTACATGCAAGATTAAAACTCATATTTTGAACGGTTTAATCAGACACGTACAAAAAAAGTACCTTACCAAACCAAGTCATTTTAATCAATTAACATATTTTGAAAACTAATATACTTTTATGAACAAATATTTGTAATTAACATTTATACATTATTAATAAATTATTGAAGTTTATTGAACACAAATTTTGCATCACCTTGAGAAAATTGTAATAAAAATAGATTCCGTACTTAATAGCTAATGATGGATATATAATATACTATTTATTATATTTACAAGACTGTGGCAAATATTTATTGGTAAATATATAAATTACTGACAACTTTGAAGTCTTAAACTATATTTTATTATAATTTAAACATCCTGCAGATCAAGGATAAATTAATAAACCAATAAATTATAATCTGGAAAACAAGGAAGTGCAGTCAGTTAGTTTATTAGGTAACATTAAATTGTAGAATATTAGGGCAGTATAATCACAAAATTGCAGTTTAATTTTGTGGCAAAAACATTACATTCATGTGGAATACCTTGTTCTGAATAGAAGTTATAAAAAATGCATTGCGAACTGAAAATTGCAAGAGAAATAAATTGATTTTAGAGGCTAAAGGCATCTTTGGGAATATCTATTGGCGAAGAAAAAAAAAACCCTGATGGTATAATAGTTACCTTCAAAAATAATAAGGATAAGGTAGAATTAAAGTAATAAAATTCTCTTATGAGTCGGTCGGTATTATTAACGAAATGAGCAAGATTTCAAATCCGGGTTGGAATAAATCATGATTAAAAAAAATCAAATATTATTATATAAATCATGATATATATATATATATATATATATATATATATATATATATATATATATATTCTGATCAGTTTTTGCCAGGGTAGATGTGAAAATTAATGAATTTGCATCACGATTTAAACAATATGATTTATTTTAGTAAATCATTGATTTCATTTTATCACACTGCTGTGCAGTCCTTGTAATTTTGTAAATTTGTAATGGAGCGAGAGAAAACAATCAAATTTCTAGCAATTTGTATGTTTTGGCATCCCATCAACACTAACATATATTAAAAAAAAATGTCTATGTATCAGCACCTTGTTATGGGCCAAAGATGGAAGTATTTTGCTTAATTAGAACTACAAAAAAAAAAAAATTATCTACTTTAAAGCATGCTAACTGAATATTAAGTATATTGCATTGAAACATTGATGCAATTAAACTGTCTTCATTGTTTTAAAAAAATGGTTGCGTCTGTAAAAAAAATTGATTGGTTACATGGACATTGGTTACATTATTCACACTGTTTACCTATTGGAATGCACACACAGTGCAAATGCAATGATTAATTTTTAAAAAAATCAATTTTGATTTAAATCAATGATTTATTTTAAAAACCATTTGATTTAAATCATGATTTAAACCCTCCTTCAACCTAATTAATTTTTTTACAGGCGCAACGATTTTTTTAATGCTATTAAGATGGTTTAATTGACTCGATGCTTCAATGCAATATACATCCAGAATTATGAGATTTGTTGACTAAAGCCTGCTGCAAGAAAAATCTTATACGTCTATTACAGTCGGACAGAGAGAAGTAACAAAACCAATTTTCATGCTGTAAATGTTTTCAAAAGCAATTAAGTTGTTTCGGTTTGTTATAATGGTTACTTTTCAGAGTTGGCAATTAGCATCAGTAGTGGAAACTTCTACGTCTAGCATTCAAAAAATTAAGTATTGATAAATTACAAAAAAAAATAGTAAGAAATTTTGTATTTTTTTATCTTTGCAACCAAAATGTAAATGTTATTTCCGATAACTGACTTAAATCATTTAAATTTAGCAAACGACAAATTGTTTCTCTGCTGTCATTTTTTTGTAAATTCACTTCTAACATGAAATTTGCAAATTCTGTCATAAAATTTCTTGAATTTTGTTAAAAAAAAGTCTCCTGATGAAGAAGATGAAGAAGTTTCCATGAAGTTTAAGAATTGTAGCGCGGGGCTAGTTTGTATAAATATCACGACATATTTCTAACAATATGTTCATTGGTTTAAATGTTAAAGGTTTATGCACTCTTGGGATTAATTATTAAAAATTATAAAATTGAAATGTGCATTTGGGAATTACTTCCGCGGACAACTCCAGACCGTTCTCGACCTAATTGTGTCTCGTCAGTCCAGTCCAGTAAAAAAACAATAAAGAGATGTCTATTTAGGCACTATAACTGTCGGACTGTACTGACGAGACCCAATTAGGAAGAAACGTCTCCACTTGTCCGTGGAAATAATTCCCAATTGCACATTCTAATTTTAGAATTTTATAGTGTTAATCCTGAGAATCCCGAGTAAATCTTTACATTTAAATCATTCAACTCCGGATGGTTTCAGACACTTTCAAATAGGCATTTAAATGTTCATTGGTGGGTGGCACAAAAAAGTTTTTTTTTTACTTTCTAAAAAAAGTTTTTTTTAAGTCTGCTATGCTATCTATTTCATGAAAGGTATAATTTTTTTTAAATTTATTTATGTATTTTTTAAGACTTAAATTTGTTGTTCGTATTATGATTACTAATGAGTAATGAGTTCAACATATGTGCTGAAACAAAAAAAAATTAGAAAAGATTTGTTTCTTAATATATTTATTTTTTTGCAATAATATTTTATCAAAATCAAATTTAATTCAAACATACATGTTTTATTCGAACCGACGACTGATGACCTTACGATGAGAAACAAGTACATAAATTGGCCTCTCACGCATTTTAATATTTAGATAAGTAATTCGACAGTAATAATAATAATAATAATAATAATAATAAGATGGAGATCATAGTAAAAATGATAATGACGTGCTCGCTAAAATTTAACTTTCATACAAGGAAACATTATGATTATCCTATTTTTATCTACTGCAACTTCTTATGATGATGATTTTGAAATAAATTAGTGTTGATATGTTGTTAATTACACGTGTATAATCGATATTATTATTATAATATTTCTTCCTTTGCCCTTTTGGATGTCGAAGTGGTGTTATCTTTCCGTCGTGTATTTTCTTTTATCGTTTGGTTTCACCATTTCTTGTTTCTTTCTGGCCACTGGTTTCAGTTGTGCATTGTTATCCTCCTCTTATTTAATATGTTTCCAATATTTTTGTCCCATTTCTTTTTTGGTCTTCCGACTTTTCTCTTTCCTGTTATCTTTATTTGCCATATATTCTTTGTTTGGTTATTGTCTTCTTTCCTGATTAGGTATCCCTGCCATTGTAATTGTCTATTTTATATCTGTTTATTAAGTTCGATATATGAAATAGTATTGTTCATATTAAAAAAAATACTGTAAATTACATGTTTTTCTCTATACATGGACTGTTCTCAGAACGGATTATTATGCAATTAAATAAATAGATAAATTGGCTATAAATAATGTTACTTACACATGGAAACATCAAAAAAGGCTAAACAAAATAAAGGTCATAAATTTCAGGTGGCTATATCTTCTGTTAACAAATCTGTCCTGAAGTATGTATATTGAGCATAACTGAAAAATACCCTCTATATCAAGGGTGGCAAATATTTGGTTGTCGGGCCACATTGCGGATGAAAATTTGACACAGGGCCACTTTAAAAAAATCCTATTTTCTTGCACTACTAGTCAAAAAACACATCATTATATCATGCATAAAAAAAACTGTAAGGTTGATTGGAGGCAACGCGCCTCACGATTTAACAGACCGCGGCTATAATAGTAATATAATAGTATACTACATAGTAGTATAGTGTACTATATAGTATAATAGTATACTTCACAACCTTGGTGTATAATATACTATTTTTTTTTAAGTTAGGAGGGTTAAACTATAAATTTTAAAGGTAATATTTTTAAACCCAAACGTGTGTTTATTGTGCAATTTAAAGAGGAAATTGAAAAAACAATAATATCTGATATTTATCAGTGCACAATGCTCATATAACCTAAAACAATAATATGAAAAAAGTGCACACAAAATGCTATGATAATAAATAGCCAGATCAATAAACTCGTTACAAAGTAGATATAAATTGTTTTAGGGAAAGATACAATTTTGAAATAAAAATGCAATTGAAAGAATGATATTTACATCATATACATAAACGCATATAACATTGAATTTACAAAATATTTAGTTTATCAGTAGTAGTAACAATATTCTACTCGCTATCGACCTGCGATTTTTCCGTTTATCATTTCAGATTATCATTAATCCAAAAATTACCAGATGAAAGATTAAACTTTTTTTTTAGAACGTACAATTTATATATTGTGTAAAAATAATATAAAATGTAGAAAAAATTAAATAATAAACATATAAATTGTTATAACAATATATTTAATTGTTATTAAAATCAAAATACAATTGAAATAATGATATTTCCTTTATATTTATTTTTCACTAACACAAAATATACCATAATCATCAGATTCTTAAGAGTATTTAATTTATTTCGTATACCTACAATAATTTCATAAAACGTACAACATGTATACATATCAAAATTTAATTGCTAAAGTGAAGTTTCTTAGCTTCACTTATAATCTTTTATGTGTAAATTTTGTTGTTGAAATTCTTAACACTGCTTGATGTTCTTTACTAGTTCAGGTTCTTAACGAGTTTTTGTTATGATTTAATATTGAAAATGTGTGTTCGAAAATGTAGGTACATTAATCCAAAAATAACGAACATTTATTATGATTTTTTTTAATTATCTGTTTAAATAAGTAAAATCCCAATGATATATAGAATAGGCATATTTCTTCAGTTCTATATAAATCTTTTAAACTATTATTATACTGCAGGTCTATAATTTCACGTTTGGTATTCTCCATGTCTGTTTACAGTTTTTAATACTTATTAGGTACGAAAAAGGATGAAACGGACACGTTTAATGTTTGTTTAATAACAAATTAAAATACGTAAATCTAAGTGCAGCAAGAACAACAAAAAATACAGTAAACAAAAAAGTTTTGGAAAAACTTGGTATTGAAAAATATTCCATGTCATATAGTGATATACCATTAGGCATTTTTTTTCTTTTAACATATGATTATCTATCTTGTATTTTATGATATTTGTATGATTTTTATTTGTATTTGTATGATAGGCCCATGCTTGTATCAAATGCAGCATTATTTGTTCGCAAAATTTTCAATTTATAGCTGTGGATTATTTAGTAATTATAATCGATTTATCATTTCAGTACTTATAATCCGGATGTACAGAATGGACAAATAACGCCGCTCCTCAATTAAACATCGCTTAATAATCTAAAAATAATTAATTGAGTTTTAATACTACAGAAAACCTGCCGGTAAAATAACTTGATATTAATGTAATAAGTTGTGTATTAATAGCAAGGCAAATGCGACTAATTAAATTGTGGATTAAATTCACTCCATGAGTCTAGTTTAATAATGCATTGTGTTTTGGTAAAATGTATTGACTTAGCCAACAGAATATCTGGAATAAAGATACTATCGTAATGATTGCGTAAAACGTACAATAATCCCACCGATAATTCCCTTGACCTCTACCTTAATATTAATTGTATATTTACTGACACTGCTCCGATTCACAACAGAAGTACCGCCTAAGAAAAACTGGTTATCAGATTTGAAATTGGAGTGGACCTCTCTCTAAAGTTTGCGTATCTATAAATAGTGAGAACTCGGTCCAAGACAGCGTATTCAATCTGAATTCGAACATTCACCACCATGTCTTTCAAGGTATATCACCGCTCGTAATTTAGTGTGTAAATTTTAAACTAATTGTTATTACTCTTTTACAGCTTATCGTTTTGTGCGCCGCTTTGGCCGTAGTTAAGGCTGGAGACTTGGGTCTTGCTTACTCAGCAGGATACGGACACGCTGGTTACGCAGCAGGATTAGGTCATGCCGCCTACGCCGCCCCCGTAGCCTACTCCGCTGGATACGGCCATGGTTATGGCGCTCCCCTGGCTTACTCAGCTGGTCATGTAGCCGCCCCAGTGGCTTACTCCGCACCTGTTGCTACCTATGCCAAGACCATCGCCGCCCCAGCCGTCGCGTACTCAGCCGCCCCAGCCGTATCCTACTCGCAATCTTCGATTACATCCCACCCTTCAGTGGTTGCTAAGACCATTGCCGCCCCAGTCGCCTACTCCGCAGGACACATCGCCGCCCCAGTTGCCTACTCCTCGGGGCACTACGCCGCCCCAGTAGCCGCTTACTCCGCAGGACACATCGCCGCCCCAGTAGCCGCCTACTCTGCTGG
Source organism: Othius punctulatus (assembly GCA_951805005.1). Taxonomy (NCBI): domain Eukaryota; kingdom Metazoa; phylum Arthropoda; class Insecta; order Coleoptera; family Staphylinidae; genus Othius; species Othius punctulatus. The sequence goes on along the minus strand of OX638141.1, from coordinate 45,323,592 downwards.
ACACTATGGCTCCGCACTTGGTTACTCCACCGGACACTACGCCGCCCCAGTAGCTGCTTACTCTGCAGGACACTATGCTGCCCCAGTAGCCGCATACTCTGCTGGACACTATGGCTCCCCGCTGGCATACTCTGCTGGACACTATGGTTCCCCCTTGGCTTACTCTGCTGGTCACATTGGTGCCCCAGCTATCGGCTACGCCGCTGGTCATGGATACCATTACTAGTGATATCACACTAAATGACTGAGAGTTTTAAGTAGCTAGTGATTCAATAATTTATTTAAGTAATTATTTTGTAAATATGTATGTATATGTGTATATATGTAATGAAATTTTCCGTGAACATTTTTAATAAATGCAATTTAGACTGGTAAATTTATTATTTTTTTTACACGGGTTTCTAACATTTTACTAAAATCTTATTATAACGCGATAAATATCCTAATATATACAGGGTTGTCACTTTTACGACGCCCACCATTAGGATCCATTAAACGGAAATATATACAGAGTTGGTCAAATGGGATAAAAGTTTCTCATTTTAGTGCCTTTCAATATACTGACACGAAATCCGGAATATCTTGCATAGTTACTGAAATATTGCTGAAAAACTAAAAAAAGTGCACTTTCCTTTTCTTTTAAGAACCTTTATACTTTTAAAGGAAATTTTACGAAACTTAGCACTATTGCATTTTTTGACGTAACCTTTCTGATGACAGTCCCAAACATTTTCTGAGCCAACTAGGTGGCCAAATTTTCATAGTCAACTTTTGATTTTCTTATGGCCGCAATATTGGATTTTAATAGCATTTAAAATAGCGACAATTTCCGATTACAACCATGTATAACACATGGGTAATCTGACATTATTTACCACCAAAAATCGGCTTTTTTTTGCAAAAATCAACTGCTGTGGACTGCTTTAAAAAGTTGCCATGGAATAATAAATTACCATTTTGACATTTCTTCTTACATAGAAACTAACTTCTGAATAATTTAATTGTGTATAGAGTGAAAAAAGATATTATCCTCAACATGAAAAAAATTACATGTACAACAATCTCTATGTAAGGAATTACAGAAATGCGACGGACACATCTTTGTGGTGTGTATCCCGAAAGACTGTATTATAAAACGAAAAGGAAAGTGCACTATTCGGGTTTTCAGCAATATTTCAGGAACTGTGCAAGATATCCCGGATTTCCTTTCAGAATATTAAAAGGCATGAAAACAAGAAACGTTTCTCCCCTATGACCAACTCTGTATATATTTCCCTGTACCCAGTATGAGTAGTCATCAAAAATTGCAATAGAAACAGAGCAAATGTCAGGCTATAATTTCTTGAATATTCTTATGTTCTTTTTTTCTTTTTGATTCGAAAAGTCGAAAACTGCTTGAGATAATTGAACAAAACTAATTTTATAACATATTTTCAATTTTAGAAATAATGCATACATTCCATACTTTACGAACACCCTATTTGAGAAGTCTAGAAACGGAGTAAATTTCTGGCTATAATTTCTTGAATATTATTACGTTCTTTTTTTTCTTTTGATTCAAAAAGTCAAAAACTGCTCGAGATATTTGAACAAAACTTTGGAAATATGATTTTTGTAATATAATCTCTTTATATTGGAACATATTTTGGAAAACAATTAACAACCGGAAGTGGGTGTCTACTTTAGAATGAAAATTTGTTATAATCAATATAAAAGCCGAAATATCTACAAACAAAAATAATAATACAAGTCGATTATCACATAGGTCTTCAAAAAGTTTTTAAAAATTACAATAGAAACTGGCATTAGATATTAAGGGATGATCTCATGCCAGTATGGTACAAGAACACTGGTAGATGGTAACTGGAGGGTGTATGCAAAATTTTAAGTCCTGATCCACAAATAGTGGCAGAAATTTGTTAGCAAATTCGAGGTAGTCCCAAGTGATGGTAAACTATTGGGGGTTGTATAAATTATGTATTACGTAAAAGTATGTAATGAACGCGAATATTCAAGTATCGTTCATTTGAAAACCCGAATAGTGCACTTTCCTTTTTCTTTTATAATTTTTTCTACTATTGAAGGAATTTTACGAAACTTTGCGCTCTTACATTTTTCGACGTGAGCTCTTTGATGACAGTACAAACTTTTTCTGCGCCAACTAGATGCCCAAATTTTCATAGTCATCTATGCGATAAAAAAATTGTCATTCCATTTAAAATAATTGAATTACGAGATATTTAAGAGGGCACTTAGATATTTACATTTAATAAACACTTGTTATCAAAATTGACAGTTTCCAATTATTTTACTCATCCTCTAGGTACAATTAAAAATATAACTCATAATTTTATCTTATTCCTAAGAGAAGTTATAGACAAATTTCAGGCTACCTTTTAAAGGTCAAAATTTTAGAAAAAATGTTTTTTCTTGAAAACTAAAAGAGATAAGTGTACATACGTTCTTACAAAATATGATCCAATTTAAGCGAGGAATTCAAAAATATAATAATATATGGGGTGTTCTATTTAAAATAAGAAAGTTGGTGCTACTTCCGGTGGAACCGGAAGTGATAGAAAGTTGAACATATTTCACATGAGAATAAATGATTCAACCGTATGACGACGATTTTTTTGAAATTTTAGTACAACGGCAACCCCGTAAACTTTTATCGACGGTTTAGCGTAGACACCCTGTATATTAAGAGTAAGTATTAACTCTCCGCGCGAAATTGAAATTGCTATGCCTGAATTCATTCTCATTTTGAACAAAATATGTTTTTGTAGCGAATACGAATAGTCGAGTTGCTGCTGCTGATTATTGCCAACTATGATATTTTTATAATACATTTTGATTGAACTAATCATATTTTATATTGCAGATAGAGTGTATGTGTCAAACAATGTGCAATGTAGAAATAAATATTTAATTATGTATCTTAGAGATTTCTTTGAAGATCTTATTTGGAGATTTCTTTGAAGATTTCTTTTAATATTTCTTTAGAGATTTCTTGAAGATTTCTGGAAATGAAAGGAAAAATAGCTTTTTCTATGAACTTTGATGCTTGCCTGATGGGTAATAACAATGTAGGAAGATCTTTTTATATGTGAACATTTTCTGGAACTGTATTCAGTACGATCCAATCGATGGCCAAGGTACTTTAAAAATATAGAGCCATAATGAAATACTAGAGTTATTTCTTGTGTTAATTTAAAATTGATTTCATTATTAACGTTACTCCTCTTTGCATGAACCTTTGTACTAGATTATTGTATATTTATTATTCACAGGTCAAAAACGAGAGTAAATTTTATAGCGAAAATAAAGCTGTTTTCGTAGCTTAAAAATGCCATGAATTGTTCTACAGAACTGTACATATTCTAATTGAACAACATTGCATGTGCACCAGATATTTAATACAACGCTCAAATGTGCGCACAAACAATAAACGCTCACCGCATTTCGTTCAATAACTGCGATACTCCAGACGACAAGAGGAAGCGCCAATTAGCCTCGTTTAAATTCCATCACAAATTGCGTGTCCTCGTCTCCTCACAAACACAGAGCAGGGCAACACCGGCGAGGAAAAGGTGGAAAAACACGCCGAAAAATGGAGATAAATATTTCAACGGGGACAGTGCTCATTTCGCTCCGAGAAACATTATACACCTACAAAAAGCGTTTTCAGCAAAAACTCGATGAAGGTGCTATTTCGGGAAGCGCAACTTTCCCCATCTGTAAATATTATCATAAAGCAAATTTGCAAATATTTTTGCGATCACGTGGGAGAATAAGTGGTAATTTAAATCAAATGTACCTATACAAAATTTTGCAAATTTATTTCTAGGGTTGTTTTAAAAATTACCGAAAACACTTAGGTTATTTATTTATAATAAATGGTCGCTAATTAGGAAAAACTACGAAATAATTAAAACTGAGCAATAAAGTCCACCAAGATTTGATTTCTTTATATCATGACAAAATGAACGTCACAAGACGAATTTCATTCACGATCATATACTGGGCGATCCGTAATGAGTGTAGGGTATGTAACTTAGCATTATTGATAAAAATTCAACCAAATCAAAGATACAGACACTACACTCATTATTGATGACCCAGTATATAATCGAAAAACTACGAAATAATTAAAACTAAGCAATAAAGACCACCAAGATTTGATTTTTTATATCATAAAAATGAGCGTCACAGCACGAATTTCATTTACGATCATATACTGGGTGATCCGTAATGAAACTAGGGTTTGTAACTTCGCATTATTGATAAAAATCAACCAAATCAAAGCTACAGACACTACACTTATTTTTGATGGCCCAGTATATAATCGTGAATAAAAGTCGAGTTATGACCTTATATTTGATAATGTGTTATAAAAATTCCTTTTACTTAAAAATGGATCACTCACTCATAACATCACATTTTTGACACAACATCACATTTCGTCAATCATCGCCAGAATTATAATTAGACTGGTAGCATATTTTTGCAATTTCAAAATTTGCAAGCTTCCAAAAATTACAGGGACATTGCAATTTTTCAAAAAAGCTCCAACATGAATTAAGTTAAGCCAAAAATTTCGTTTTCGAAAATGTTCATGATTACAACACTTTTCTTTGCTAAGTAAATTAAAAACACTTGATTAAAGGTTGCGAGTTAAGGTTTCGTGATAGTCGGGACCAGATTAACTTGGGTGTGATACAGATAGCGTGTTCAGCAAAAACTCGATGCAGGTGCTTTTTCGGGAAGCGCAACTTTCACCGTCTATAAATATTATCATAAGGCAAATTTGCAAATATTTTTGCGATCGCGTGAGATAATACTTAAGTGGTCATTTAAATTGAATGTATACAAAACTTTGCAAATTTATTTCTCGGGCTGTTTCAAACATTTACGAAAACACGTAGGTTATAATAAATTATCAGTAATTAGGAAAAACTAAGCAATAAATACCACCAAGATTTGATATTTTATACCAAAACAAATGAAGGTCACAACATGACTTTCATTTACCATCATATACTGGGTTATCCGTAATGAGTGTAGGGTTCGTAACTTCGCATTATTGATAAAAATTCAACCAAATCAAACATACGAATACTACACTCATTATTGATGACCCAGTATATGATCGTAAATGATAGTCTAGTTATGACCTTATTTTTTAATAATTTAGTATAAAAAATCCACTAACTTAAAAATGGATCACGCACTCACAATATCACTTTTTTTGTCACAACATCACATTTCGTCATTCATCGGCAGAATTATAATTAGAATGGTAGCATGTTTTTGCAAATTTAAAATTTACAATATATTGATAAATATCAATAGAACTCTTCTGCAGGAGCTAAAATGCATCCAATTTCGCAAAAAAATTTACAAATGCAAAATTATAGAAAAATGCAATTCCTGGGTGTGATAATTCTTGTAAGTTTTTCTGGATAGTCTTCACTGGTGTAAGACAAACTCATCCAACGTGTTAATTTTTACTCTAAAGTCGAAATGATGCCAAAAAAAGTCACTTTTTATCGATATTCTAAAATTGGCAGTAAATTTACTACATTATCTAAAAATTTCCAGTTATGAATGTCAATATGCCAGAAAATTACAAAATTTCTGGAAACTAGTAATAGTTTTGAGGAGATTCCAAGTCAAGGTACCAAAATCTCTTCATTATTTCATTTTATTATTTGTTTATTTTTATTATTTCTGCAAATATTTCTTAAATTATCAAATTATCTGAAAGTCTATAGTAATTCTGTTAAAATATCTGAAAATTGTCAGTAATAATTATCAAAATGTTTGTAAATTGCTAGTAATAATTGCCAAAATGTAAATAATTCCAATTTCCTCCAAATCTATTTTCTATTTCTGCCATGTCAAAATTATAGACAAACGCAATTCTTGAATTATCATTTTGTTGTAAGTGTTTCCGGATAGTTAAAACTGGTGTAAGGCAAACTAGTCCATTGTGTTAATGTTTACACTAAAGTGAAGAAAACAAAGACAAAAAACAGTACATTTTTATCCCTGTTATAAAATTAGCGGTAAGTTTGCTAAATTTTCTGTTATTGCCAGTTATGTGTTAAAATATCAGGTTAATATCAAGTCAAGGTACCAACATCTCTTCATAAAATTGTATAGAAGTTGTCAGTAATTCTGATAATTAGTCAGTAATAATTGCCAAATGGACTGAAAATGACTGGTAATGATTGTCAAAATGTCTGAAAATAGACATTAACAATTGTAAGAATGCTGCAGATCGGATACTGGAACATCTCAATTTTTCTTAAAAGCTCAAATATGAATTTTGTAGTAGATCAGTTAAGCCAAAAATTTCGTTTTCGAATATGTTCATTATTACACTTTCTTTTGCTAAATTAAAAACACTTGATTAAAGGTTGTGCATTAAATTGTGTGTGATCCATCGCAGTTATTTTTTAATATTCGATGTAATCGTAAATAAATTTGTCAGATGAATAGTGAATCAATTTTGTTTTTTCGCATAAACAACGAGGACTTAAACAACATATCTGGCCCCGACTATAACGAAACCTCGACGTACAACTCTTAATCAAGTAATCAAGTGAATTGATTGTTTATTATCATTTACGTAGCAAAGGAAATAGTAACAAAATTATTCAAAACAAAATTTTTGGCTTAACTGATCGACTTAAAAATTCATATTTGCGTGAACCAATGATGTTTTTGCAAAAACCTCGCGGATTTAAACAACATATCTAGTCTCAACTATAACCAAATCTCAATGTACAACTCTTAATCAAGTGGACTAACTGTTTTTTCTATCGTTTACGTAGCAAAAAAAAATTGTAATCAAGAAAAATTTTGAAAACGAAATTTTTGGCTCGACTTAAAAATTCATATGCCAGCTTTTAAGAAAAATCTAGTCCCGACTATAATGTTGCGATTGTCATCTAATAGCATTTCTGTAGTGAGTCCTCAGACCGAAACATAGCAACTCAAAGACAGAAAATACTCGCAGGATTCGAAGACGGGACATTTTGGTTGTGTTTATGTAAAATTAAGATTGTTTGTTAAGAACTTACCAAATAATATTCACCGAAATACTTCATTTGTGGAAATTACTTACCTGTAATAGAAAATAAATTTTAATACATAATAAAAATATTTTATTTTCTTGTTTTCTTCTTAATTGGAGTACTTGCTTTTAATAATTAAAACAATAAAATACATTTATATATAAACTACCCGTAAGTACTCCAATTAAGAAGAAACCAATCAAATAAAATATAATAATAACTGGTATACAAAATGGTAGCAAACAACAAAAATAATAACAAGAAATAACAAAAATAATAAAAATAGTTAGTGTTAATAGTGTTAATAGTGTAATAACAATTGATATACGAGTACTCTATCAATAGACTTATTTTGCAGTCCATACATTTTGTAGTTGCCCCAAAAAAATTGGTAAAAGCCAAATGAAACACGTTTAAAATTATCAATAATGTTAATCATTTACAAAGTTCAACGGCGCCAATGCTTTTCGTCGGCGATTCGTATCGATTGAAAAACAAAACTTATATAAGTCCCTAAGACTGTAAGCACACGATAACATTCGAGGAAACTTTGTACGAGCTCGTCTGCTTTCCAAGAAAGTTAGTTCTTTGCATTCTGTGGGGCATATTACTGTGTTTCTGCTACTAAAACTATGTAATATTGGTGCATAAGTAAAGAAAACATTTATTTTTATATAAAAAAAACTTTGCTCGAATTAATAAAATATTTAAAAAAGGGCCATAAACTAAACTGTCTGGTTATCAAAACGAAAATCTAAATACATATATAATTTTGTCTACTTATTAGTGTACGATTTTGTGCAAATTGGGTTGCCATATATATAAAAATGTATTAAATTTATAATTTTTCTCAAATCTGTATTTGCGTTAGAAATATGTAATTTGTTACTAATCTTTATATTTTGATTTTTTTTTATCTTCGCGGAGTTCACATTCCTACCTCGCCAAAATTGAAGAATAAGGTGGTAATGCCAAGATTTATTCGTTGCAATGAAAAATTTATGAAATTGTTTGAGATATTATAAGTATACCTTGTATAGTAGCTCTGTATAGTAGCTCTGTATATACTAATTTAATAGTTATTTTTCATTCAGGGTTTTTTTTACATCTGAATGAAAAGTGCAATTATCGAAAAAACTAAATAAAAAATATGTTGTTAATAACAATAATAATAATAATAATAATAATCCCTACTGCTCCTCCACCTATGGCGTAATTGGTTACTGAAAAAATAAAACTATCATATGCTGTTCAATGATAATAATTAATATGGCCACATACGTTTTGTAATAAATACTTTGCCAATTTTGGCTTCATTTATTCTTTTTTCTTATACCGCAGAATGCACCTTGAACCCCGCATAATTTAATTGCAATTTATTTTGCACATTTCTTTAATACGTATAATTGCACAATGTGTTTTCATGGGTGCTTATAATGAGATTAATTATTAAGAATGTCATTGCTTCATGTGTTATTGAAAATCGGGTCGATTGTACTCATTATTTTTAAGGACCCGTCAGTATGTAGTTCAATATAAAGCAGGTAATGCAGCGATTATTGCATAACCGTATGTAATATTGATTTGCTGTCCAAATTTTATAGAAATTAATTTATTGACAGTCCTAGATTTGGTATACTGTAATCATAGTGTACAACAAGTATCAATATTAAAACACGATAAAAGCAAATGTAAGCATAATTAGCCTTCAATCACAATTACAGTAATTCTGAAATTGTAATGACACAGTATGGTTTGCCGAGACATGATTGATAGAATGATTTGTCAGTTATTTTACAATTCATAACAATTGTTGTTAATAACATTTAGCATATGTGCTACAGCATTAAATATTTTATACTTATAACGACTTATGTAACACATTAAGAGAAAAGCATCAATAAATAATAATAATAATAATTATTATTATTATTATTAATAAATGTGAAATATGTAATTATATTGTAATGTACTATATTACTGATATTAATATATCCTCTTTTTGTATCGTTACGAAATTTTAATAATACTGCTAGACGGAAAAGAAATGATCACAGCTTTGTTAAATCCCAACAATCGGCGCAATAATTTGTGAAGCGCGATGAATAAATGTCCGCTCATAAAATACTTATCTCCTCTGTCGTAATCGTCTTTTCTTGCATTGTTGCTCGAGCAAGATATACTTCAACTTATTTTAATTGAACTTTCTATCTGCTCGAGTTTTTGTACAGCTTTAATCCTTCCTTTAAACTGTATCGCTTACAAAACTCGTATTTCATTTAACTAGCATATTGAAAATGGAAAAACTTTACTATAAAACTCCGATTAAATGTTTTATGTCATTATTCATTACGTTGTACAGTTATTGGTTTACACAAAACTTTAAATTTTAAACTAAATTTATCTGTAAATCAAATTAGTTTGTCATTCAGAGAATTGTGCATCGAAATGCATACTAAATTGCGCAATTTTAGTCAGAATTTTAGTCCATAGATTTGCACTAGTCACAACGACAAATGTGTGAAAAGCAAGTCAGAAACATTTCCTACGTGAATATTCCCTATTGATAACCCGAAGTCTAGAAATTCATTGAAATATTGATAAGAGCGCACATCTTTAAAATATAAGTCACACTCATTTCACTCATCAATCTGAAATTAATAAATCTAGTGTTCAAATTCTTGGTGTTCATAATTATTTTTGAGTCAGTATATAATTCGGTTCTGCCAAAAACAATAATTCCAAATATATATCCGCGTGATTATAATCATCAATGCATACGTCGTATTCTAACAAATATCAAGCATTGCCTGAGGACATGATAAATTAGTTTCCAATGTTCAGGAATAGTCTTGCACATGGCACATGTAATATTGTACTGATGTTAAAGCTTCCTTGTTTACAAAGGATTTATGTGGACGCGAAATCGCAAAAGTTAACAGCTGTCCAGCCGAAGTTCGTAATCCTCTCTATCTCCAAAGATTATGTCGACATTAAATCGATAGAGAGGAACTTCTACACATATGTAATCTTAACTTATTTGTTTGTGCCAGTGCTACATATTATATCTTAATTTAATATTTCGAATGATATGTTAAGCAAAATACAATATGTCAATACAAATTTCTAAAATATGGTGTAGCAAAGTAATCCAATGTGAAACCAAATATTTAAAATAATATATAAATCGAGGTTGGGATTTGAAAATCCCCTCAGCAATATTATTATACCTATTATTAATTCTAAAATAAATTTCAAAAAAACATAAATCAAAAACTTTTTGAACCTAATTCGCCGTATCAACCTAATAAGTTTTTCTTATTTATTACAGTTATTAAACAAATTGGTATAATTGGGAGAAGATTACTTTAATAACTTGTAGATTTGTAAAGCTTTTCCTTGAATTAATAGTAAAAAAACATCATAAAAACTTGCTTTCATTAGCATGAATTATGAAATAAAAACAGAGTGGAATACTATATTTCATTAAAAGTCAGGAAATAAGGATTTTCCGAGCAAATTCTCATGTTCGATTCACCTCACACGAGAATTCATGCAAGCAAGGAAAAATTAATTTCTGGACGAGTAATGAACGATATTATTTATTATACTTATTCTTATAAGTATTAACCCTAATTGATTTTTTTTATTTAGCGCACGGAAAAAAGTCGTAAATCGGGATATGTTTTCCGTACGTTGTTCTGTAAATGCCACCTTTACGTCATTGTAAAAAATGGATGAAAACAATGTGTTTTCAGATTAGAATTATAAAAATCCTATTCACGACATTTCTTTTTAACACTCAATGCACATTTCTACGGCCATGAGGTCATCCTCGCTATCTTTGTATCTACTAAAGAATGTTCCACTCTCTTTTTGTTTTCATACATCTTTCACAAACTCCAAACTATTAATGAATAATAAAATGCCATTATTTGGAATGAAATTCATTAGATTTTATAAATAATTAAGATTTAATTTTTCATAGGTAACGATTAAGAATTGCTTTGAGGTACTTCTACATCAAAATGAAGCTTGAGAAATTAATTTCACATTAAATACTGTTTTAAAATAAAATTTTGTATTTTATTTTGTACATGTAAAATTCTGTTTTCAAAAGTAAAATAAACTGTTTAATAAAAACAAACAACTACAAACATTACTAAAAGTTCAGATGCAGAAGATATCGTAGACAAAATTTTGAATTATTTTACAGAAATCCAGGTTATCAAGAATTATTATTATAATAAACAAAATTCATGGCAAACCAGTCAAACTTTTGAAAGAGTTTTAAAAAGATTAACATATAGCGAGTTTGTAGTGATTTGTATGTAATAGTATTTTACATTATAAACCGGGTAAAACCGTTTTTACTGGCCATACAAAGAAATTACTAGCAGCCGCAGGTGAGCCTGTCACCTTGCAACAAATAAAATAAAGAAAACATATTGGCATAGTTAGTAAAAGTAAGAAAAAATACGTGTTATTAGTTACCAAAATAAAAATTCATAATTTATTAATATATTATTTACTAAATTGAATTTTGCGTGCAAAATGAATTGTTCACAAAATAGCATTTTATTAATAATTGTCTGGAATCCCTTACAAATTGCAATTGTAAATTGCTTATTTTTTTCTGTTATTGGATTTAAAATATTTTTTTGCATTATTTTCTGAACATTGTTTCAACATTTCCTTGAGTGATATTGATTATTTCACAAAATTGTAAATTGCTTTAAGTTTTGGTGTGCCTGTTGGATAATTTTCACAACATTTTTGGATTTCTTCGTGATATTCCTAATAGAGGGGTCTAGAAGTAAAAGGGTTTAAGTGCATTTTTGGTAGCTCTGAGATAAATGGCTTTAAAGTATACTTGAATTTAAAAAATTCAGGAATAAGTTTAGAAAACTGTGTTAATATTTTAGACTTAGGTTTAGACTAAAATATTAACACAGTTTTCTAAACTTATTCCCAGAATTTTTAAATTCAAGTTAACTTTAAAGCCATTTATCTCAGAGCTACCAAAAATGCACTTAAACCCTATTACTTCTAGACCCCTCAATTGCGTTGTATTATTTTACAGAAATCCAGGCTATCAAGAAATATTTTGACTAGAACCCAGAAGTGCAAATTGGCTTAGCATACTTGAACTGAAATTACAAATTGCTGTAAAGTTGTGCAAATTGGTTTAGCATTACTTGAACTGAAATTGCAAATATCAATTAATGCAATTAGTCAAGAATTATTTTCATTGGATCACAAAAGTGCAAATAGGTTTAGCATTATCTAAATATAAAAAAAAAGCAAATCAAAACTTGAATCCTTCAATTGTGTGGATAATTTGATAGACTTATAAATTATTTTATTTTTTCTTATCGTTGGACTACAGCCAGAAGTCAAGTTCAGAATTTTGTGATGATGGTTTATTAAAATTTGAGGCAATTCAAGGAAAATCTACCAAAATATATTTTCTCAAACAAAAAAGGTAACAAAAATACAAGTTTGAAATATTAATAAAGGAAAATAATAACAAAAAAGATAATATTTTATTATAGATTAGGATGCTTTGTTAATTATTATAATTTACTCCGCTTTAAAGCAAATTTTAATACAATTAAAAATTAAAAATATATATTTACATATTGAGAACCGTGTTGATAAGAAAATAAGTCAGATTTTTTTAACATAAATCAGAAAGTGTGCATTCTATGCACTATTTGGCGGTTCCTAGGTAAAATATGCAAAATTTATAAACAAAACTAAAATAAAGCTAACAAATTGCGTCCGAAGTTTTTGGATTATTCGACGGAATTGCAAATTGTCTTAGATTTTTTTGGATTATTTGGCGAAATTGCAAATTGTGTGATTTTTTTAAAACTTTTTTGAATTACGAATTGATTAAAGTTGATAATATTGGATAATGAAGAACTTATAATTATAACATAATGTTATAATATATTATTATGTTATATCATTTTTTGTTACTGTATAAAAGTGCTAATTGTTTTCAGTTTTTTGTGATCATATTGAACAATCTAGTGTTATAACATGTTTAAATTAGTTCACGAAATTGCTAATTGCTTTAGTATCATATTATTTTACAGAAATGCCATTTATCATCATAAGCATTCTATGTCGACAAAATACCAATATTCCTAACTTAGGAAAAGCAGTTTTTCGAGACTTTCTGACAAATTTAAGGACCGAGACAAAAAGTGGAGGTACTTTCTGTTTCGATACTTACATTTTGTTACCAGTATTAGTCTTGACACTTTATTTTCATATTCGTTTATATGCCAATATTTGCGTGACCTATGAGTTTGTACTTGAAACTAGAAATTGGTTTACTTTGCAAAATAAGTTGCCAACCAAAGCCAATAAATGTGTCAACTAAATATCACTGGGTAATTAAATGCATTGAAAGAAGTGCGCCAATAAACTGGTTATTAGCTGTGAATATTGACTGGGCCTCTCTCCAAACTTTGTGTATATATAGCCTCGATGGTACCCACCAAACCATATTCACTCCGAGTACCAACAAACACAGACATGGCATCCAAGGTAGAAGTTTTTGTATGAAAGTATTGATTGATAATTAATTTTGTGGTTGTTGCAGGTTATTGTATTCTGCGCCGCTTTGGCAGTAGCCAGCGCTGGAAACATCGCGGCGTACTCTTCAGGGTACGACCATGGTTACGCCGCCCCTCTGGCCTACTCAGCTGGATATGGGCATGGGTATGCCGCTCCTCTGGCTTACTCCGCAGGACACGTAGCCGCCCCAGTGGCTTACTCTGCACCAGTAGCCACCTACGCCAAGACCATCGCCGCACCAGCTGTCTCCTACTCGCAGTCTTCAATCACGTCCCACCCCTCGGTGGTTGCTAAGACCATCGCCGCCCCAGTCGCCTACTCTGCAGGACACATCGCCGCCCCCGTGACCTACTCATCTGGACACTATGCCGCCCCAGTGGCTGCCTACTCCGCAGGACACATCGCCGCCCCAGTAGCCGCCTACTCCGCTGGACACTATGGCTCCCCGCTGGCTTACTCCGCTGGTCACTACGCCGCCCCAGTGGCTGCTTATTCTGCAGGACACATTGCTGCCCCAGTAGCCGCCTACTCTGCTGGACACTATGGTTCCTCCTTGGCGTACTCTGCTGGCCATTTAGCCTCCCCCTTCGGCTACTCTGCTGGACACATTGGTGCCCCAGCTATTGGTTACGCTGCTGGTCATGGTTACCATTATTAGTGATAGAACATCACCAGTCTTGGTTGATGTTTGGTGAAGTTGTTAAATACAAGAACAATCAAATAATCAGCACTAAAGTGATTTATATTTTAGTACTCATGTACATTTGTAAATATTTTACTTGTCTACATACATAAATGCTCAATAAATACGTATGTTAAAATAAACCATATATCTTTCAATGTAAAAACTAAGTATTATGAGTTATTGTTCTCCATACAGCCATTATACTACCGAATATGTAATGGTGGACAACCAAAATTTCTAAGAACCTCGTAATAGATTTTTGAATAGAACCAAAAATATTTTGCGTAAGAAAATGGACTGAAAGACACAAAATGTGAATTACAGTTTATCAAAAATCAAGGGGTAATTACAGGTAAATTGACAAATAATACTAAGTGATTAAACATTCCTACATGAAAACATAAAATGATTTTCAAAGAGTTCACATAAGTTTAATTATATGCAGAGAAAACAAACAGTATAGCAAAATATATAGTCGGGATTATCAACTTGGTTGTGATCCCTCGCAGTCACTATGTCTGTGATAAAATATCTCCGACAAATAGCTAGTTTAAACAGGGTTATTCATTTTGAAATGCGCATACAGTAATGGTAGATGCGTCACATCGAGGTGATTCTAAATTATCTGTATTTTATGGGTCTATCGTTGTTTATAACCAATATACACTGTGATTCATTAATATTGCCCATTTTGTCAATAAATCATAACTTACGAAACACCCTATATTTTTTTGTAATATTTGGTACGTATGTTCTTTGTCCACTTTAGTATCTATTAACATAATAAATTAAAATCTTATTCTAGGTCCGGCCTTAAAAAAATTAATAAGTAGGTTTCTACTAGAAACAACACCCTGTACAACGATATTTTAAAATTTTGTTTGCATTTCCCAATTAATCGCCCTGTATAAATATCTATATTTATTTTTTGGTCGCTCACAAGTTTATATTTTAGTTTTACTACATTTTGAATAATCCCATATTACCAGCCAGGAAGAGGAAAACAAAAACTTTTGGAGCATTAAGAACAATGTATGCAATAATAGCTATAGGTCTGTTAGAATTTAGAGCTTAGGCCCTTAATATATTTACAATAGGTACACATGTTGATACTCAAGCTTACTTTATACCAGTAAAACAATAATTGAGCAGTTGAATATCTACACCACTCTGGTTTTCTGATTGAAAAACTGTAAAACCACTTCACACAGCTTATATGAACTCGTAAATGGACTTACATAGTCTATTTTTCTTAAAATTAGATTAGTCCACAAATGGATGAAGGACTTGTATATTTCTGGACCTCTCTGAATTAAAAAACACAATGGACTATAAAGTTCATTTACAAGTCCAAATAGACTGTTTAAGACTGTGTGAAGTGGTTTTCTAGTTTTTCAACGGTTCATTTTATTGTTGTTCCTACAGGAATTAAATGTTTTAGTTATTTTAACAACGAACTGCTACGACACACATCAAAATTTATCTGTTCAATATTATAGTGTTTCCAGTGATCAAACCAATGCATACCTTTAATCAACTAAAAAAACACTCTGTTTTATTTGACATGTCAAAATGGTACGAATTTTCATTAGTTATAATTTTAGATATTGTAGGACGGCTTACAAAATTTGATCAGAATTTCTTTACAGATTTTTCAACATCATTCATCAAATTTATTTCTAGCATAAATTTCCATCAAACTTATACATATTTTCGAAGATTTTCGGGTTCCTTATATAAAAATTGTCTGAGCTTGGATCAAAGTATGGCACATCAAGAATAATACATTAAAAAGAGAGCTAGGCTCTGTTTATATTTATTTATTTATTTATTTAATAAGACTGAGACTGTCGGCGTGGTTTTCTAGTTTTTCAGCGGTTCATTTTATTGTTGTTCCTACAGGAATTAAATGTTTTAGTTATTTTAACAACGAACTGCTACGACACACATCAAAATTTATCTGTTCAATATTATAGTGTTTTCAGTGATCAAACCAATACATGCCTTTAATCAACCAAAAAAACACTCTGTTTTATTAGACATGTTAAAATGGTACGAATTTTCATTAGTTATAATTTTAGATGTTGTAGGAGGGCTTACAGAATTTGATCAGAATTTCTTTACAGATTTTTGAGCATCATTCATCAAATTGATTTCTAGCATAAATTTCTTTCAAAATTATAACATATTTTCGAAGATTTTCGGGTGCCTTATATAAAAATTGTCTGCGCTCGGATCAAAGTATGGCACATCAAGAAGAATGCATTAAAAATAGAGCTAGGCTCGGTTTATATTTATTTATTTAGTTAATAATATTATCCAAGAGTATATAAAGGAGCTATATACAAATTTACAAAAGTTTAATTGTAATACATTGGTAATTAAATTCTAATATTAACATAAAGGCTAAGTCAGTTGTTGGCCACATTGACCGTTGATCAAATAACTAACTAATTACTGAATTGATAGAATAATTAGATTAACTGGGAGAAAAAAAAATAAAGAAAAGAAGAGAAATAAAGCAGGCGACAAACAGTTAAGTCACATTACCTAACAATATTCTCAGGACGGACTTATATTATAAAAGTCATTTAAAAGAGTTTATATTATAAAAGTTATTTAAAAGGGTTTATATTATAAGAGTTACTCAAGAGCATTCATCAAATTTAATCGTTCATGTGATTTCCAATCGCCATAAAAAGCACGAGATGTATGTAAAATAACTTATACTGCACCATACCATTTAAGAAGTTTATACACTTATACAATTATACACATGTTACTCAATGATCATACATAGTACAGATCAAGTGTTGCCACCATGATGAAAAATGTTGGTGATTTTCAGCTTACCAAAAGTTACTTTTGCAATGTCTGTTCTTACAATTATTTTCTAAATTGCAGCTAAATACTTACTTCTAAATTACAGCTAAGTACGTCAGAAATAGCTAAATAAGAGTTAACAACTTCAAAAAAGTATTATTTTTGTAAAAAAAAAAAATAATCACAGTACTCTTGCTCTATTAAAAATGTTGGTAATTTGGAATTTAATTACTTAGTCAAAAAAGCAGTTTACAAAAAAGCAGAAAGAAAATATATTCCATTTTTTTCCGTTTAACATTTTAGTTTTTCCCAATATTTTAAAAAATATCACAAATTTTAATTCAGATAACTATCTCATTATGAAAATTGAACTACTTTTTTTACTATATACCACACCAACATAATTGTGTACAAGATTTTTAACCCTATTAATATATTTTAAATATAACAATCTCCATAACCATCCATGTATGTTATTATATCGTATGTCTCATAAACTATCATCTACGTTTCATTCATTCAATTAAAGACTTTTGCAATGTCCGTTCTTATAATTATTTTCTAAATCACATTAAGTACGTCAGAAATAGCTAAATAAGAGTTAACAACTTCAAAAATATATATTTTTTGTTAAAAAAAAATAATCACAGTAATCTTGCTCTACTAAAAATGTAGGTAATTTGGAATTTAATTACTTAGTCAAAAAAGCAGTCTTCAAAAAAGCAGAATGAAAATGTATTCCGATTTTTTCCGTTTTAACATTTTAGTTTTCTCCAATATTTAAAAAAAATATCACACATTACATTTTATTTCAGATAACTATCTCATTATGAAAATTTAACTACTTTTTTAGCATATACCACACCAATACAATGCTGTACAAGATTTTTAACCCTCTCAATATATTTTAAACATAACAGTCTCCATAACCATCCATGTATGTTATTATATCGTATGTCTCATAATCCATCATCTACGTTTCATTCATACAATTAAAGACGCTCAATTGGGCTATACCTATAGAACCAATGCTTAATATCTTAGCAACTGCGAAATTAATTAAAATTTATATTTGAAAGCCTATTTCGCGATAAATTTTAATTATAAATCGGCACTCGTTCGCACATTCCTTTCCATTGTTGTAATAATCCACCCTTGAGCGATAAATTTATTGCAAAATTACGTGCTTATTGTTCAATCAGGGACAATTAATTATACAATTGTAAAACAATCAATTGATTTGCAACACCTATTACTTGTTGGTAATTGCTTTCATTGAATTCAACACAAATGCCATTAGATATTTATTACACGGTGTTATATTACAATATTTTCCACAAAGTCGCTAATCTAAAATGATTTTTTCAAGTACTCACGTAAACTCATAGTATAATTTGATGTTATAAACGTAAATTAAGATATTTTAATGCAATTGAATATCTTCATATCATTATTATGATTATTAAGGCTGAGCTCAGTGTTATATAGCCTCCGAATTACTAGCGATCATTTAAAGACAGCCTCATTAAAGATCCTTTATTATGCTAATTTCCAATCACTAATGAAGTTCGGCATAATATTCTGGGGCGGTGGTGGCTTAAATTTGCACAAGATATTTCTACTGCAGAAACGGGCTATGCGAACTATATTTAAAATGAATTTTCGAGAGTCATGTAGAGGGGTCTTCAAGAAAAACAAGATACTAACTACTCATGCACTTTATATCAAAGAATGCCTGATGTTCATATTTAAAAATAGAAACAAGTTTGCAAAATACATGAAAGCACACGATTACAGCACTCGTTCGTGTGCTTACATGTATCCGATCCACTCTTTAGCAATGACCGAAAAAGGCACCTCATATATGTGCATGAAATTTTTCAATAAACTTCCCAATTCTGTCAAACAGATGACCGAGATGAGGGCTTTTAAGAGGGCAGTTTTGGAGCTGCTTGTCAATTGTGAACCATACAACATATGGGATTATATGGAACAGTAATGTAAACAATGCTATGTAAATGTATATGTGTGTGTACTATTATGTACAATTTAATGTTGACAATTTTCATTTTATTATTATTTTATGTAATGATCTTTTGAAATAAATATATATCTATCTATCTATCTATCTATTATGAGATATGCGCTGCGATAAATTACGTTTTCATATTTACACACATAAAACTGGCATTTCAAAAATTTGTTTTAGCTATCTACGATGGATCGTCACTTCCAAGTTACTCTGGTCTCGACTATACTAGATCTCGCCAGCAATTGGCACGCACATAGCCACAGAAAATATTTCATTCGCGTATCGCTCTAATTTGAGGAGATAAAAACTCCGGTGTTTTAAAATAATATTTTGTAGCACGAAATGAGTTCATTAATGTAACAAAGGAATTAATTAGGATGCAATTCCGAATACTTCTACAAAGGCTCTCATTGTATTATGCAATGTGCATATAATTGAGAAACAATGAGGGGTTTAAAGAAACAGAATCGTTGGAGCTTTATACATAAAACTACTATTCTCTGTAATTGCAACTTTATATTGTTATTTGTTGTAATTATAAAATTAGATTTTGCACAGGTAATTATAGAGCTTAAGGAAAATGTAATGTAATTCCGTGCGTACGTTAGAAAATACAACGTTATTTCTTCAAATGGCAATCTGCGTTTTTTTTCAATTACTTGAAATCAGCACTTATTACTTCCGTTCGTACAGAACGGAACAAAAACATAAAGTTGTCAATATCCAAAAATTATTAGGGTTGGATATTAGAGCCATAGCCTTAATAAATATGCGGTACTTAATACGTCCATTTCTCATCTAAAATTTTGACGTAAGCTTTTAATGCGTTAATCTGCACAGGGATCTGAGAAATTGTATTTGCATTTAAATGCAATTACCTAGATTTGCATTTGCTGCCCTGGATTACATCTTAAACACAGCAAGTTAGTCTAAGTTGGACATCTCTCGAGAGAGAGCCCTGAACAAATAAAGTATATCAGTGTAGGTAGCTAGTGCAGGTTTGATGTCTTAAGAAGTTACATGTTAGATGTATATTTCTGTGTATTCTACTGATAGAATTAAATACGTGGAAGTAAATATTACAGACAAGTTAGTTCGCTCCTTGGAAGTTTTCCATACGTTCTTTCTTTCAAAGTATCTAAAAGTCTCGAGCAAGAAATGTCAGCTCAATATGAGCCGAAGCAGCAGAAATTATTTATTTATAATTATATCAATAACGTAACGATTGCCTTGTACAAAAACGACGTTGAAAATTCGGAGTGTGTTTTATCCCTACAAATTACAACGATGCATGAATGAAATATATTTTCCACAGAGGAAATATTCACAGAGGAAAACTGTATAGATGTACTGTGAGCATGTTATAATAAACCAACAACATATAAAAGCATGCAATGGCGTGCTAATTGCTGATGAGATTAATTATAGTTGGGACCAGAGTCACTTGTTGCACAAAAACGACGTTAAAAATAGACTAAGTTGGGTTTCAATCGAACATGAAATTAGTAGCACATCAATTGTTAAACATATTTATATACAAAAAATGGATTATCGCATCACGTGATATTCTAATGTTACTATACACAAATATTACGCTTAGACAGAACGTAAAAAATACAAAAATACGAATTATTAGTATTGTTTAATAAAGTAAGATAATTTATTTTTGTTAACACTGGAGGCTTTTACTTCGTGATACATTATATATAAATAAATAATGCAATTTTTTACTTTGTAGGTGTCACCGTTTATTTTAATAACTATAGTCACTTTATTAAAATAAACTGTGATACCTACAAAGTAAAAAATGGCATTATTTATTTAAGATAATTTCATTTATAGTAGGTGCTGATTTACTTAAGTAATAATTATATATAAATATAATTAATACATAAGTAAAAAATACAAAAAGCAAAATATTATATATTTATATTTTTTCTGTTTGTTCCACATAAGTTAAAAACTTTCCATGTTTAACCATTCGTATTTAATATAATTTCTTTTATAATCTGAAATTGCATTTATTCTTGCTGAAGGTACTCATTAAAATATCAATTTAATTTTGCCAATTATTAAAAACTAACCATCTAAATTGACGCAATATAATTATTTTAGCATAAAATAATTGACATTCACGTAGTGATTTTTTTACTATGCACATGAAATATATTGAAGTAGTGCATTTAATAAATCAATAAATCGGCTTATATCAATATTAATGCACTTTAAATTGAAAGGTTTGAAGCTTTTAGAGCACTATGCAAATGTCACCACGAAAACCCAGTGGCAATGAACTGGTTGGTTCTGCAAAATCGAGTGGTTTGAGGCGGGTATAAATAAAGTCGTTTAATCTTTCAAAGGCAGTTCACACAGTTAACCACCAACCACCAATCATGGCATTCAAGGTAATGTGTTTATTAAATAACATAATAAATAATAATAAAATAAAAATAATATTAGATACAGTAGAGTAATTGAGATTATAATAATAATAAAGTAATAATTTTATATTCGAAACCTCTAATAGAGTAGAGTAATTAAGATTATAATTATGGCCCAAAATAATACAAGAAAGCCTATAACCTAGTAGTTATTTGGCATCGTAAATATTATATAATTGAAATTTATTAATTATTTGGTGCAACTTTTTAAAACATATAGGTTTGTTTATGTAAATTTATTTAAGAAATGGATTAACATCTATTTCAACAACGAATACACTAAGTAGTAAGACATATTTTATTATGAAACAAATTCTTAAAATATACAAATTTCAAAAATATATAAGTAATATTTTGTATTCTTTCATATTTAAAAAAAAAACTTTTTAAAGAAGTATAAAAGTACTTCTAAACTTTAACTCTAAAACTACTTTAAAAGTATAAAAAAAGAATTTATATTTATAACATATAGAACAAATTTTAGTCAAATCAATGTTTCTATTTTATTATATTTAAGTATATTATTTTTAAAGATGTGAACAATTCAACAAATTAGTGCTTCAAAAATTTTCCTCAAAAAAAATTTTGTCAATGATCTTTGAGGACACTTGCGGACACTAAAACTGAAAAATTACATTATTTTTTTTCAAAAATAGCTATTTTTTAAATCTTACTTCTTTATTCTATATTCTTCTTTATTCTAATCTTTATTGCATTGTTAAATTATCTTAATTATGTTTATGAATATTTTTCTACTTTTCTTTTGATTTTTGAAGTTTATGGAAGTTTTATAATTAACAAGTTTAACAAGTTTACCGATTATGCAGAGTTACTTGTTTAACTCTGCACACAACATTCTTGAAGTTTTTACATTGTTAAATAATCTAAAATACGACTATGAAAATTTGTATTTTTTTTGTTATTTTTGAACTATATGAAGTTTACAAGTAATAAGTTAACAAGTGTGCAGAGTTACTTGTTAAACTCTGCACACTTCTAAGTGTTGGGATGAATACATTTGATATATGTATTAAAGATGATAATCAAAATATATATATATATATATATATATATATATATATATATATATATATATATATATATATATATTTTTCCAGTTTGTAGTACTTTGCACCGTTTTGGCTGTAGCCAGTGCTGGAAACATTGGAGCCCCCCTGGCCTACTCTGCAGGAATTGCCGCCCCTCTGGCCTACTCTGCAGGTCCTGCTTTGGCCTACTCTGCCGGGTACGGCAAAACCATTGCTGCCCCAGCTGTATCCTACTCGGCTCCATCTGTCTCCTACTCCCAGTCTACTATTACATCCCACCCCTCAGTAGTTGCTAAGACAATCGCTGCCCCTGTGGCCTACTCCGCTGGACACATCGCTGCTCCTCTGGCTTACTCAGCAGGACACATCGGTGCAGCTCCTCTAGCCTACTCTGCTGGACATATTGGTGGGGCTCCTTTGGCCTACTCAGCAGGACATATTGGTGGAGCTTCTCTGGCGTACTCTGCAGGTCATCTTGATTCGCCACTGGCTTACTCTGGAGGCCATCTCGGTTATCCAGTGGCTTACTCCGGCGGTCATGTTGGCGCGCCGCTAGCCTACTCTTCTGGCCTTTTAGGTAGTCCAGTACTTGGCTATTCCGGTGGATATGGTGGATATGGATATTAAGTATTGAAACGAAATAATGCGGATCTTAGACCCTAAATCAGGCATGATTTAGTCGATATTTGATAGAACGTGATTATGCAAATTATTTATTTATTATAAATCTACCATGCTTTAGTTAAAATGGAGTTTTACGGAAGTTAGTATTAGATATATTCCACTATGAAACCAAAATATTGAATTAGTGTATTAAATATGTATTATAATGTATATTTATTTACATAACATATTTAAATATTGCACATACGTGTAATACATGCCATAGTTATTATAATAAAATAAACCATATAATAGAAGATTCTTGATTTTTTTCTGATATCATTTATATATAGTTAAAAGACAGTGCAAAACAAGTTTCAGAATTATTGACCAATTAAAATTTTAATTAAAATTGCTTCAAAGTGCCGTTACTTTAAGGAGGAACTTAAGCAGGTGACCCCGTGTAGTGTTAAGTTGTACCTTCGCTTTACCATGAACCTGATATGGATGAAGCAAAATTCATACAGGCTAGTTTCCCAGTGTGGTGGATTGCTCCCTGGCGACGGTAATTAGCCATAGCAGTAGAAATAGGCCGTCGCTTAATAGACAAATAAATAAAAAATATATAAATATGTACTCAATATAACAACCTTAAATGTAAATATGTACCTATAAATTTAACTATTGATATATGTGAAGGTCCTGAAATATAATTATGGCGAAATATCTTAATTATTTTTTAAATAGTGCCTTTGTGGAATAAACTAAACTAGACTAAAACGAATAAAAGAAAAAATATATCTTAAATCAAATTTTCGTCTTCAATATTTAGAATCGTTAATTTTGTATAATTTCATATAATTCATATAATTTCAAAATTCGATAATTCCAAAAATTGGGCATTTTTGAAGCTTAATTATGTTGAAGATAATTGTTTTATGAAATATATTTTTTAATGAATTTTGAAGGTGATAATGAAATTTTAGAATACCTACAACGATTATGATTTTAAGCTTTGTTTGTATAGGAAGGCACAATTTACATACTTGCATTTATTTTAGCTATACAGTTTAGCAAATTTATAGTATAAATTAATCAAACTCTTATCAAATTATTCTGTAATGTTTATGATTTATAATTTCTTTCTATATAATTTGAAAATTGCTCGAAATTTTATAAAACGATTGAATCGCTTATTAAAACCACACTAAATATTCACTCATTTTACAAAATTTCGTTCTATATTTATAATTATTTTCTAAAAATTTCGTATTTCTTTCTACATAATTTGAAAATTGCTCAAAATTTTATAAAACGATTGTATCGCTTATTAAAACCACACAAAATATTCACATATTTTTTAAAATTTTATTACATATTTCGTAGAAGTAATAATTTGGGAATTGAAAGACGTTTTTGCTAAAATTTATATAATTTTAAATATAAATCTCAATGATAACAAATATTTCAATAATTGTAGGTGAATAGAAAACATATAACGTGTTACTTAAATGTGTAAATGTGGTAGAATGTCGAAAGTGTACAAATGTTTATTTTTTTTAGATCATTCATGGCTTAGTAATTATATTTTGCGAAATTCCGGGAATTTCTACATAAATGCAATCGAAAATTTGGAAATTGTATTGACTTTTATTTAAGTTTAAATTCTTCAAGAATTCAATATTTTTGGGAAAATTAATACATCTAATGTTATTACCCTATAATCTTATTGTTGTTACCGAATTTTGATATTTGTGAATTTCAATTTTTCAAGAACACAATATGTTTGGCAAATTTAATAAATCTATTGTTATTACCCTATAATCTTATTGTTGTTACCGAATTTTGATATTTGTACCACAAATTTAATAAATAAGGTATTATTCTGTACTTACTGGTAGAGTTTTTTTTTTTATTATTTTTTTATTATTTTTTTTATTTTGCCTGACTAGTTTCAATTTGTTTAGCAAACCATAATCAAGGAGTGAAATGTGTAACTTTGCTGTGTATGTCTCTTGATTTTTATAATAAGTAATATGCCAAACTTAATAGAACAAATTAAATTGAATGAGCATTTCGTATATAATTTATTGTCTTTTAACTATTATAAGAATATTAAAAGGCATTCAAGTGTCCTTAATTTGGAAGTTGTTATAATTTTCTGAAATAATGTAAGCACATGTTATAAAACGTGGGCAGAATTTGAAATTTGTCAAAATTTGGTGATTTTTTTGTGAAATATTTAGAGAACTTGAAAAAAGCATTCGTGTTTATAAAATATGTATCCATAATCCAAATGTTTGTCTACTACTCTATAAGTTTGTAAAATATAATTTTAATATTCATTTTTGTGGACAATAAAGTTTTATAGTTATTCGCATGATTAGGAAATGAAATGAACTGAAATGAAAAACTGAAAATAAAATGAAACTTTTTAGTGATTATTTGAAACATTCAAGCAAATACGATCTCAAAGACAATTATTATATTGATATTCTATATTTCCAGAAAATACAGTCAATCATAGTCTGTCCTGTTGAAACATACCAGGTTCGAATTCCAATGTAAGATTATCGCGGATTATCTTTAAATCGCAATACCAAATAAATATTTCATTGGTTGTGCATGAATCGAAAAATATGAACAATCTTAATAGTTATACTGTGACAGTTTCAACTCACCCATAGCACAGATTTCTATTAATTTAATTGACGCTTTTAATTCGCGGTTTTAATTAATCACCGCGAGCAGTAACAATGGGTTGATTGCGGAAATTAACTTTAAATTGTAATTAAAATACCTGTAATTGAAGTAATGCACCTGCAATTGTTGTAATTATTCCATTGTTATCCTGCAATTGTGATTAAATTACTCGCAATTTCCGCAAACAACCCATTGTTACTGCTCGCGGTGATTAATTAAAACCGCGATTTAAAAGCGTCAATTAAATTAATCGAAATCTCTGCTGGGGGTGAGTTGGAACTGTCACAGTATAACTACTAATCTTGTTCAATGCCTTTTTGAATAGTTGTGGCATCTAATTTGTGATACATTGTTTCAAAAATAAATATATATCAAAAAATTACTTAGTTAGTATTACATAGAATTATTTACTGATTTGTGAGTATAGTCTCGACAGCATAAGTAATCATGTTCAAATAATGTTTGTGTGATTGTTAAAATCAAAAATAACACTGGCTAACACTCATTTTTTTCCCTCAAATTTAATGACTATTTGTAAGTACATATATTTAAGGTGCTAATTACAAATATAATACTGGTCTTCTTCTATAAGCTCTACTTTTTGAAATAATACATTTTATGTACATAAAGTAACCACTTTTTTTACATAAAGGCAATTTTTAACAAAGTTTTTTTCTTAAATATCTTTAAAATCACTACAAAACCTTCTTTTGTAGGATTTCTCGAATGCAAAGCTTGAGGTTAATCTCTTTGTATATTCCAGCAAAAATCTGCCATCATATGAATGTGCCGCTATCCCCTGATAACGCTCTTCTATTGTCCATATATCAAGGTGCATTCTTTCATCTGTCTTCTTCTTGCAGTGCATCTCCTATCGGAGGTTTGCTATCATCACAGCTATTCGAACCTTATTGGCTGTCGCTTTCATCTATATGTGAGTGCAAATAATGAAGTTTCTTAGTAATATTGCACCCAAAATTTTTCAAATTGCTCAGCATACTAACAACTAACTGAAAAAAGTCGTCAGATTTATAGTTTCCCAGAAAATGTAGGTTATTTTGGTGAAGAAACTTGAAGAATAATTTTGAGGTTCCAGCCAAATCATCGAAGTTTTGAATTTGAGATCATATATTTTTCCACTTGACACACTATACACTTCAGGCATATATTATGGGGGACCCATGGCTTATCTTGATTGTGCAACTTTATTCCGATTATGTTAAAATGTGTAGTTTTAACAGAATCTGAGATAGATTTTCTATATTGCTTATATATGTTTTCACCACAGATGTAACAAAATACATCTGGATTATTTTAATAACATCTCCATGCCATATTAACATTGACAGTTTTTAGGCAAACTATGTATTAGTCACGCAGAAGTTGAAAATTTGTGCCTACTGCTTAAGCAGGAGTATTTTCAAAATATTCAAATACTAGATATTCAAAAACTAGAGCTGTTAAACAAAAACTAATGTCACATTGTCAAATAATACATTGAAATATGAGAAACGTTACAAAAATCCAAGGAAGAAAGAAAAAGTAGAATTTTGTTCGGCAGTGTAATATTATGTGATACTAACCAAGTAATTTATTTGATTTATTATCTAATGGCTTTCGTTGAAAGATAAAAGCAGAAAAACATTGTATTTGTTTAATGGCGAAAATCCGAAGGAAAAAAGGATCTTTTTCAAAGATTGTCACTGAATGACAACCAATGATGAAAGTACAAAGCAACATAATAACAACATAATAAACGTTATGTACTACTGTTTTATTTCTAGCATTAAAGCATAGTAGATTTATAATAAATAAATAACTTGCATAGTCACATTCTATCAAATATCGACTAAATCATGCCTGATTTAAAGTCCAAGATCCGCATTATTTCGTTTCAATACTTAATATCCATATCCACCATATCCACCATATCCGCCAGCATAGCCAAGTACTGGACCAGCTACATGTCCAGCGGAGTACGCCAAAGGGGCACCAATATGACCCGCAGAGTAAGCCAGAGGTGAGCCAATATGGCCAGCGGAATAACC
Source organism: Othius punctulatus (assembly GCA_951805005.1). NCBI lineage: Eukaryota > Metazoa > Arthropoda > Insecta > Coleoptera > Staphylinidae > Othius > Othius punctulatus. The sequence continues at coordinate 45,295,535 of OX638141.1, read as the reverse complement.
CAGTGGTGAGCCAATATGTCCAGCAGAGTAAGCTAACGGGGCAGCACCAATATGTCCAGCTGAGTAAGCCAAAGGAGCCGCACCAATATGTCCAGCTGAGTAAGCCAGAGGAGCCGCACCAATATGTCCAGCCGAGTATGCCAAAGGAGCTCCGCCAATATGACCTGCAGAGTAAGCCACGGGGGCTGCCAAAGTCTTGGCAACGACTGATGGATGGGAAGTCACCGTTGAGTGAGAGTAGGACACAGCTTGAGGGGCGGCGGCGTAGGCCACAGCGGGGGCGGCGATGGTCTTAGCAGCGTATGGTGCAGAGTAGGCAAGAGCTGGACCAGCTGAGTATGCCAATGGGCCAGCACCAATATGACCAGCGGAGTATGCCAACGGAGAAGCAATGCCTGCCGAATATGCCAGAGGGATGCCTCCGGCATTAACGATGGCCAAAGTGGCACAAAGTACAATAAGCTGAAAGTAATTAATTAATTATTAAGATTGTTTCTACCTTTACTATGTGGTAGTCTGCGAAGTTAGGAGAGAACTGTTCTCTCCTATTTATAAAAAAATGAAGTTTGTATTACAATTTAAAAACTATGTTTTTTTTTAATTCTTACATAGAAGTAAGCTCTTAAAATTACAACTCTTTCCTCATTTAACCGAATCTCTATGTTTTATGGTTTCCGAAATCCCAATACTTAAAATGAAAAAAACTCACCCTGTATATCTATCTCTCTCTATATATATATATTCACAATTAATTGTTATCTTACTATATTTTAACCTCTTTATTACTAATAAAGTGGTTAAAAAATAGTAAGATAAAAATGAATTATGAATATATAAATTAATTAATTGTATTATTGATCACAGAAAAATATTATATTAATTAATTACAATACACTAGCAGACCAGACAATTAAATAGTATTAATTATAATTGTTTGGTACATTTGTGGATAGTTTAACCGCAGATCCACATCCATTAGGTTGCTCCGGCAATTAAATTGTAAATTAATAATGATATTAATTAATATAACCGTAGTATTATACGTAGATTCAATACATTTGTAAATATTATTTTATATACCTATTACTATTACTATTCACGAATATAATTTGTTGTCAAACTTATTTTAAATTTGTAATATTATTATTACTATTAATTTATATCTTTAATATTATTATTACATGATTTATGTTATTATTTCTTTCACATACCTTGAAAGTCATGTTTGGAGCTGAACTGTAGATGTCTGAATGATTTAGTAATGGAAAAATGCTTTTATTTATACATATCCAAGCCCGCTCTAAATAACTGATAAACCAGTTCACGAATTTTGTTGACATTTGCGCATAATCCAAAAAGGCTTTAAAGTGTAAAGTTTACACCTTTCGAATATAAATACGTGTTATTGGAATTAAACAAATAGGAATGGGTTAAAATATAATATAATAATATTATGCAATCATGTAGAGGAGTGAGTTCTACATTATTATAATACATTATCTGCATTATGATTTAATCAAATTATTTGTATACACATTTGTTTATTTAATGACGCCCTATATCTAATGCAATGGCTAATTTCCATCGTCTCAGAACAATCTACCACACCGAAGATTTTTTCTTTGATATTGGTGTATTCGTATCAACTGCTTCTAATATGTATGTGTAATTTAGCTGGGCATGGGACCACTACTTTTCGTTTTGATTTGAAAGACAAAACTTCAATAAAAAACACGCTCACACTTTTTTCACTATTTTTATTTATACAATCAAGATAAAGTATTCGACATCAGATTAATCAACTGAACAAATTACACATCAGATAATTTTTCAAAATTACTATCAATGGTACAAACTGCTGCAATCAGGATATGCAGCAATAATAAAAAGGCCTATTTGTGCTGCAATTACAAATTAACTTCATTAAAAAAAACACGCACACACTATTTTCACTATTTTTATTTATACAATCAAGATGAAGTATTCCACATCAGATAACGATTAATCAACTAAGCGATTATACATCAGATGATATTTTAAAATTACTATCAATGGTACAAACTGCTGCAATTACAGGATATGCAGCAATAATAAAAAAGCCTATTTGTGCGGCAATTACAAATTACCGCTACTTGGGAGCAATCTACAGTAGGTATCAGTCAGTATTATCTCAGTTTTATATAGTTTAGCAGCACATAAAAGCACCAGTTTCCTGCCATACTCACGTTTAGCAAACAAACACACATATTATTCTGCTATCTATTCTATCTAGAATTGCAGTGTGCAAGCATATGACACATGTGGTATTGAGAAAAATAAAATACTCAATCACATGAGATTTTACGATAACAGAAAGCACCATAATACCGGTACAGAAATAAATCATAAAAAAAACTAACAACTATTCCGTACGTCGACATATTATTCCATTTTCTTGTAAGATAAAATCCCTATCATTCATAAAGAAGCTACGATTCCCTTCAAGCCCTGGCCATCAGACACATTGCAATCAACAGTTGATTTCGTGGCCATGCTCTGTTAGCAGAACCTCTAAAGCCGTTCACCCGCCGCCGTTCTCAGTCTGAAAGCGTAGCTATTTCAAGGAGAAAATTGAAAATGTGATGAAGTGCACTGTAGACAGTTATTGGTAAGCTTTAAGACCCGCTTAGATGACTCCTTTTAAATGGGCCCATCGAGGATACGACTGCTAAACGCACCGAGTAATTTAAACGAGGTGAACTGGAATAACTCGTACACATATATTAAATAAAAGTACCAGATAAAAATGCACGTAAGAGGCAAATATCGCAGTGTAAGGCGTCGAATACGTGTTTTTCAAAAGTAATACTTATGTAAAATGCTTATGCATCATTTTTCAACTTTTAAATAAACGCATCGATTCTACATGAAAATAACACAATGCGTTTTTATTAATTTTAATTTTTTTAATTTTAATGTTTAATGCATTTTTTATTTCACAACATTTTTTTATTAATATTTTCGACTCGAATTTTGTGACAACATCGCCACGTCACGTTTTTTGTCCAATGTAGATTCACCCTGTATATTCTACACATTATTTTAGGCAACTAATATTGGAAGTTATTATTGTGTGTAATTTATTTTTTTGTTTTAGATTTGGCAATGTAAGGTTAGGTTAAATTATGCTGATGAATACGAATAATTATTGCGTTAATTTCATGTAGTATCGATGAGTTATAATAATAATTATTATTTATATTTATCATAATCATAATTTAACCTAACCTCACATTGCCTTATCTTAAGCCAAAAATAATAATTATCAGACATTAATAACTTCTAATATTCGTTGCCTAAAATATTGTGTAGAATATACAGGGTGTTTCTACATTGGACAAAAGCTTGACGTGGCGATGTTGGTCACAAAATTCCGAGTCGAAAATATTAATAACAAAATGTTGTGAAATAAATAATACAAACATTAAATTAAAAAAAAATCAAATTAAAAAAAACGAAAAGAAAAAGTTATAAGACTTCATTTTCAAAATATGGAGACACCATGCATGGCCCAGGAAGCATGATACAATATTTTGGAATTCAGATTTTCGACTCGTGTCGAACATCGCCACGTGTAGTTTTTTCACAATTTAGAAAATTGAACGATTTATGACAAATAGAGATATTGAAATAGATGTAGCATCTGTAAGTCTGTAACGATGGTTACGAAATAAAGATATTTACAAATAGATGTAGCATCGGCTTTGCTATATTTCCAATACATTGATTAACCATTTATTATAATTAACGAAATATGGTAGTTAGACAAAACGGCAATTTTTATTTTTTCGGAAATGTTTTTTCCCATTTAATGGGATGCTTTGTCTATCAGGGTTAAATATCATATAATTGTTTATTATTTGTAGGTCTTCGTTTACTGTCTTCTGTAGTTCCTTATGTGTGTTGTTTCTGTTAGCTTGGTCTTGTCTAGTGTTATATTTAATCGGATGCTTTGTCTATCAGGGCTAAATATCATGTAATTTGTTTTGGTCTCATTTATTGAAACTGTGTTTTTAGTGCACCAGTTGTTTATTATTTGTAGGTCTTCGTCTACTCTGTTTTGTAGTTCGGTAAACTCTTTATGTGTATGTATCAGGCATATGTCGCATATGTCATATTTCGTATTGTAATTATAGTAGTTATTTATGCGCCTAGGGCATAATGCGGAATTTATGGCCCACGGCGTGAGAAATAAAGGCCGACTTATATGTGTGGGCTGTAAGGCTATATGTCGCTCAGGACGATAAACACTAGTTTACGGGTGCTTGCAAAATGTTATGGATGGATCAAAATACTTTTAATCCAAACTAAATCTTGCACTTTTAAATCTTGACAGTCCCAAATTTCCGCGTTTATCACAAACAAAAATTTCAATAATAGCTATAATGTACTTTATACGCCCTATGGCCCATAAAATAATATTTCACCCTTGAACGAAGCATATAATAGTAATTTGTAAAATATGTTGCGAAAAGTAATTTTCACGAATTGTAACACTTGTGCAACGAGACTTGTCGAGTTACATGATTACAATTTGGGGAAAGAAACGCTCATTTTGCATGCATAGTATACACTACTTTTCATTTCAAACATTTCAATAATGGCTATAATGTTCTTTATACGCCCTATGGCCAATAAAGTAACATTTTCGCCCTTGAACGAAGTTTATAATAGTAATTTGTAAAATAAGTTGCGAAAATTGTTTGTTTCACGAATTGTAGCCCTTGTACAATGAGACTTGTCGAGTTACATGATTACAATTCGGGGAAAGAAACACTCACTTTGCATGCATAGTATATACTACTTTTTGCAATTTTTATTTAAAATACCTAATAAAATTTCAAATTTATTTTGACGCATTTTCGGTTTTGTGGTTAATCTAGCAAACTTTAACACATGTTGTCAAGGACTACGTGAGGATTACAAACGTTGTTATGATTTCCTGCTGTTAATTTGTTTTTCAACGAAACAACAGAAAACCTTTTTTTTCAATCTTATTAAAACGCTGAAAAAAAAAGTATTTGATTGTATGAATCGGTGGTTAATACTTGGTGAAACATCTTTAAATTAATATAAATAAAGCACCTGGTTAAGTTTCGCTAATTTTTTTCATAGAAAAACTCTACATTTGTTTCGGTCTCACGACCATTATGAGACAAATAAGATAGAGAAAAAGACTCGGTCTTATTTGTTTCTTGATAATGGTCCGAACGAATTGTAGTTTTTCTAATAATTTTTTTTGTGAAACTTAACCAAGTGCTTTGATTATAAAAGTATTGCGTATTGCGCAAAAAAGTATTGTTAGACATTATAAATGACTAATAAAAAGCTGACACTTCAATTGCAAATTGCAAAAAGTATTATAATTGTAAGCTTATGATGTCTGCTAAGAGGTATATCAGTTTAAAACGTCAGAATTCTATAATAGCTATTTATGGTATAAGTGAATAACATTGCTTTATTTACTTGTATCATACAAGATTTTTTCCAATTCGTTATCAGAATTGATGTGAATAAAGTCGAATTTTATCCCCGAAAAAACAGTTTAGGGCAAGAGGCGAAGGCGAGTGCGATAATATTTTCGAATGGATAAGTTTGCTTTATTAACGTGTATCATACAAGATTTTTTACAATTCGTTATTAGAATTAAAGAATTTGCGCGAAGTGTCACATTGTCAGGTGATATCGAAAATGTCAATGATAGTGTGAAGTTACGTTTTTTTTACTTTATTCACGTTGTCAATGGTTATAGTGAATAAAGTGAAAATGTAAACCTTTTATTCCCCCTTTCAATTAAAGTGTTGTTTTAATGATGAGATTTAAAATTATTATTTAACTTGGATAATTAAATATCACAAATTATTGCATTATGTGTAAATTATGGGCATGTTCGCAACAAATATGTAAATATTTATAGATATGTATAACATAAATTATGCTTCTTCTCAACTCTAACATTGAATTCCGATGTGTATATCTCTTATACAGGGTCTTGCAACAGTGCGTCGGGCTTTCCTAGCGCGTTTCCCGTGAAAGATAGAAAAAAATGTTTCGTACAAAAAGTTGTTGGTTCAAAAATCTTTATGCCGTAAAATTATTTTCTAATATACAGGGTGTCCCAATTTTTCGGAATAACAAAATCAACCATTTTTTAAATAGAACACCCTGTATTTATTCAAGTTTTCTGATGACATATTTCAACCTCTACATTGTCGTCTATTTAGTTTTGGATTATCTTACAGTGTTACCAACTTACAATTTTTTTTGCAAAATATCATGCATAAGCAAGCTTAACTTTAAAAAGTCGTAACGATCTCATTTTTTTAAGGTAAGAATATGTTTTAGCAATAGTCGCAGTGTGGTTAATAAGCAACCTTTTTGTAATGAGAAATTTGAATTTAGTAATACAGGGTGTCCAGAAAAAATGCCAAACTTTGCAAATTTCAAAGCGGTATAACCCTTTTTTTTAATGGAATGCCCCATATTTTATGTCATTATTCGGTAGGTCTTTTTCTTCTCTTTAATTTTATGGTGCATATCTTATGTCTGAACCCTATAGTTGTTGAGATATTCAATATTTTTCACAAAAGTAACCATTCAATTACATTTCTATGCACTGAAATAGTTCATGCCGAAACAAAACAACTGCCAAAATGTAAGTAAGAATGTCAGACGAAAAAAAAACATTTTGAACATTGCTGTAGGATCGTTTCTCTTTTGTATTAATAATTTTGTTATCTCTCATGGTTTTGAAATAAAATAATTATTCGTATTGCAGAAGTACTATCTACTATTTTAATATTTTCTTTCATCTCACATTGATTCTTACTTACATTTTGACAGTTGTTTTGTCACGGGAAACGCGCTAGGAAAGCCACTGTTGCACTGTTGCAGGATCCTGTATATAGGTGAATAATGACTGAAATATATTCAATTTACAGAAAAATCAATTAAATAAACTCACCAGTGATAGTGTTCTTAACTTTATGTTAATATATCATTGCATTGCCATTTGTGGAGTAAATGCAACACATTATAAAATTGTAATTCTAATCATTATTATTATCTTAAATATGTTCACTTACCCTAAAATCCTAATAATCTATCGAATCTATCCTAATATTCTCATTTGTAATAAAACAAATATAAGTGGAGTATTAGTACTTGCCAGACTATAACGTACTTAACACTCCCAGGGCTCCATAAAGTGATTTTTACACCTTTAAACGAACCATATAAGGTGATATTTTATATGTCATGCATAAATAAGATTTATTCTCTATAATTCTCTTATATACTCTTTTTCAATAATTACACTAAACCTATCCTAACTAGATCTCACCTAAACGACCATAATTTACCTAACTTAAAAAAAGTATTACAAGGACACATTAAAAACTTGATAAATAAGTTATATTTAAAACATGTGTAGAAAATATTTGAGTTCGTTTGCAAGTCTTCAAACGGACAAATACTCTGATAGTACAAGAATACGGTTCAATATGGAATTAAAAATAATAATTGGGTAATCAAATATCACAAATTAATAATCAAATAATTTATATTGTGTAAATGGTGGGCATATTTCTAATAATAATATAATATCTGTACCTGAGAAGCAGAAGGATATTAGTCCAAAAACTAAAATGCCGTGCTTATACAATCTACAGAATTGTAGATAGCTTAAACAATAGTTCTTAAGTACCTCCCAACGTTTATAAAGTAATTTTTTTTTAATTACTTTTAGTATTACATTTTATCTTATGTATAAAAAATAATACACCTTTACACGTTTATCTCATTTCTGCATATATTGGACAAACATCTTTCTGCTTCTCAGGAACAGATATGTACCTAATATGTAATATGTAATATGTAAATATAATTAAATGTGGCAAAATAAAGTATACTTCTTCTCAGCTTTTTTACTTTGAATTTCGAACTATAGGTTTAATGGGGCGTGTTACAAAATCATATCTCTATATGTAATGATTATTTCTGTAATTATTATAAGTGACAGATGATTAAAATATATTTAATTTACAGAAACGTCTGAATAATTGGCAATTTGGCGTGTTCATTTGAATATTTAATTGTGAGAATGATTATTCGTTCAATTAACCATCAACGCACCTGTGATCTCTACTTTATGCTAATATATCGTCGCATTGCCATTTGCGTAGTAAATACAATATACTCGTATTATAAAATTATTATAATTATTATTAATGTCTTTTATATTTAAAATATTTATCTTTATCATTATTTCTATTAAACAATAGTATAGTATACGCCAAGGTTGTGAAGAGCAGCATTATTGACCGACCGCCAGTTTGTATACCGAGGTGCCTAACGCCGAGGGATACAAGGGGGTGGTCAATAATGGTCTCATAACCGAGGTGTATACCGTGTGTTCGATAAAAAAGGCCCAAGAGTGTAGCGACTTCATTTGTTATTTAATCATCAACAAACCATATATATTATTAAATGGGACAGTATTAGCTACAAGTTGGTGAAAAAAATCTTTTTTAAACACCTTCATTTATGTGTATTGACGTCACCGACAATTTTTTTTATATGGCTCGGTATAATTTTTTGGTGTATTCTTGTAGAGCAACTTAAGTAATTTTCACCGGTCTAAATTTTTAGTAGGATTATACTATGAAATATTTGCAAAAAATGTAAAAAACTGATTTGAGCTAGTAGGATGCTAAATCCAAAATTCTCTGGAACAAACAATTGGTGATAATCATTAAGCAATACTTAAAACTTAAAATAAATTTATACGTTTTGCAGCATCATTCAGTTGTAAATTGTGAACTAGGTTGACGAAATAAATAAATAAAAATAAATTAATATCGTAAATAATAAAGATGTAATGCACCTTACAAGGACGTAATTTATGTTTTCTTAAAATGTGGTGAACCGTGCTGATAGATGTGTTAGTATTACGTCCAATTTCACGAACTGTCATTTGTGGTCTTTTTTTGATGTATTATTATGATCACGAATTGTTCATTCTAGAGAATTTAGGATTTAATAGCCTACCAGCTCAAATCAGTTTTTCATACTTTTTGCAAAAAATGTATAGTATAACAATACTACAAATTCAGGCCGATGAAAAGTACTACAAATGCTCTACAAGAATACACCAACAAAATTATAATGAACCATTTAAAAAAGTGTCACTGGCGTCACAACAAATAAATGAAGGTGTTTAAAAAAGTTTTTTCACCAAGTTGTAGCTAAGACTGTCCCATTCAATAATATATGGTTTGTTGATGATTAAAGAACTAATGAAGTCGCTACACTCTTGGGCCCTTTTTATCGAACACACTGTGTACTAGTAGCAGAAAAGCTACCAAATAAACATTTATTTTAAATGATAATTTCTAACGGAGTTATGACATGTTATATTAATTAATGAAGTCAATTTATTATTAACTGATGAACTGCTGTGGTTAGACACAGGGTTGGACACATCTCTGAATCATATGGTACTTATATAGTGTGGTACTGCTTACTCAATGCAGTAATCGGATGAAGTATAATTTTATTGATTGACTTTTATAGCAAAGTGACACTGACATTATTATTGAACTAGGTTAATAATATTCAAGGGGTAGTGAAAAGAACATTCACACAATTAATATCAGTCAACACTCGTGTATTTATAAGCTAGTAGTGAAAAAAAAATCATATGTATTCCACAGGAGAAAAGTGCCATTCCTTGCTTAGATGCAAGATGTAAACTATACGGGGGAGGGACTTTCCTCCCTTGTAATGCAAATAGCTAATTTGTGTTATAAAAGAAATATGTGATTTACTGGGCGTTAATGCTCAAACCAAAATTTTATATAATATACCACTTGTTGTTGGTTAGTTGTGCTTAGTTATGCTTATTATAGATCCTTTAAGTTTAAATATGTAGTCATGGGTATGATACATGAATACGATTGCAAACATCCCTTAAATTATGTATTTAAATAGTGTAGAAAATATGAGGTTGATATATGATTAGAAATTATATTGAATGTTTGAACGCTTTAAACCAATAAGATCGCTGGAAGCAATTGAAATCAAACTAACTCGATAATCAGGTATCGTTTTATTGGACCAGAAGTGGCAGGGAATCTGCTGATCAGTCTCATCAATGAACCATTAGTTGCAACTGTGAGTGACGTTCCGGTAATTAGATTCCCTGCTTGCCATTCCAGGGTTAGAGTGCGCACATAATACATTTTACATCGGCAATTAACTTACTGACCGTGTTACCGAAGATAGTGCTCAACACAAAGAATTTCCACAACTTCCCTCAAACGCAAACTTACACAAAATATTAAAAGAAAAAGAATTTCTTGCACTGCAGATTTTCCGTTGTAATCACGTACAAAACATAAATTGAATGCAACATTTATTCAAATCTATAAACAGGTATTCATGCACACATTTAAAATGAGGAAGTAGATGCAATGACAGCTATAAAAATACAATTTTGTAATATTTCTTCAATGTGTGATAAGAACAAGCAATAAATAAGCAATCTGGGCAAGAAAGTTTTGTAACATGCATTGGCATAATGTATCTCACATCAGATCGATCAATTCCTCAACACCATTCGCCGTAAATTAACACAATCGACTCCGAAACTCCATTAGTAAATGGACCTCAATTTCTAATGTCAGATCGACAGATACACGACCAGTTTTGGGGATCCGGAGCGATTAGCAATCGGTCATTGTATAATGTTTCAGCGAGGTACATGTGTGTGTCGCGTTACGCATTATTCATTAAATGCCAGCGGAATGATCCAGTTAATTATTTAAATGTCATCACGAAAAACGCGATCTTATGGCGTGACAGGAAGGCACACCTTTCTCCTGCCCTCACGTTTTAATCTGTGTTTATGCGTTGCTCAATAAATCACGAGGTGGAGGTTTGGGTCAAATTCGGCGATTGCTTTATTCGCAGGCGGCGCTGGATTGAGCAATTGTCGGTGGCCAATTGTGCGCGCAAGGTCGCTCTTAATTGTGTTTGTCTTAAACAGGAAGACAAATAGCGCTCCAGGAGGCTTTGCATAGTTTAACAACGGCCGTGTCCGATTCAAGCAATGACCTCTTTTGCCGGAGAAAGACAAAGGTTCATTTTTTTGTGCATTTGGGCGGCCAGTAAATGCCAGGATCAGAAAAGCGCGCGGAATTTATCATAAATCATTCATTTCGCTGGGTCAGTGGATCGAAATGGACCGAAAAACTTTGGGCAACAGGTTTAGCGTAAACGTAAGGATGCAAATCTCAAGGACGTATTACAGCGCGAGTGTGAATGATCCCGTTTCGATGTTATTTTGAATCGGTTTAATTTCGTATGTTTACCTGCGGAATTAAGGCAATTGCGCAATTCTGCAAGACTATGTAACACGTCTGGCTAATTGACATTGGCCCTTTTAAATATTATTGATACAAATTTAAACACCAGGTTAAACGAAGGTTATTAATTGTTGAATATTTAATATTTATCGATGGCAATTTATTTTGGCTATGGCTAATTACCGCCACCAAGAAGCACACTTGCAAATTTAGATACTTTACACCCTGGGAAAATTCATCAATCAATGATCTAATATTACTCTAACTAAATAAGAGATTTCTATAAATTTGCTAATTTGATAACACTTTTTTTGTGTATACAGTGCACAGTTATAAACAGCGAAGTATTGGCAAGAATAATGCAACTTTGAAGCTTCCATGAACCGAAGTATTTGAAAAAATAATGCAACTTTGAAGCAGTTATAGCTTACATAGATGGTGTTTCAACGAATACAAAACACATCTGCCCAAACAAATAATGCAAGTTAAAATTTATTAAATCTACTTGAAGTAAGATATTGCCTTGGCAGTGAAATATGCACTGGAGTAGGCACTGAGTAGGCATTGGACTAATATGCCTGAGAATTTCTTTTAGCAGAAGATCGCTAAAAATGCATAACTCTAAATATACAGGGTGGCCCACCTATCTTCGCTCGGTCCATTGCTGCTAGACTAATGAAAATTGAGGAAAACATCTGACGGGAAGTTATTGGACACTTGATTTTATGCTACACTCTGTACACTCGAATTTCATCAATTGCGACGATTGGTGGGCCACCCTGTATATATATATACAGGGTGGCCTACCTATCCTCGCTCGGACCATTGCTGCTAGACTAATGAAAATTGAGAAAAAATCTGATTGGAAGTTATTGGACACTTGATATGCTACTTATTATTAAAGAGAGATAAATTTCTATTTAAAAAAGAACACATTTAGTTTATCTGATTTATGGTGCACTCTGTATACTCGAAAATAATTTCAATAAGTAGCACATTACTTATGTGCTACTTAATAACTCCAATAACTTCCAATCAGATGTTTTCCTCAATTTTCATTAGTCTAGTAGAAATGGTCCGAGCTAGGATAAGTGCCACTCTGTATAATTACGTTTTATACGTTTTAATAACAGCATCTTGCTACGTATGGAGCTACATGTTTATTCATCCAAATGATTCAAATTTGTATCCAATTTTCAACAAAGTCAAACGAAAATTTAATTAATGTGCAGTTAAATCAGTGATGCAAGTTTGTGCACGAATAATTGTTTTAATGTTTACTCATGAATGCTCATGACAATAAATTATGTGAACTATATGGCTAGATTGCAGAAACTAGAGGAAATTGGATCAAAGAACTAAATAAAGTGCAGAAAATAAATAAAAACATTGTTGTTATAATTTATTATACACCTGACATGTTCACTTAAAAATAATAATGATTTATCTACGATTAATATATAATGTAAGTATAATACTTCGGATTTTTGCAGCATAATGCTATATATTATTCCCTTAGGGAATAATGACTAGGGATTAATAGTCGATATTCCGCCTTGCACTCCAATTACAATACTTCTCAAATTAAATAATACCATGGAAACAAAATACACAAACTCAAAAGTGTCACTGTCTAACGTATAGTGTTTAAGTTTAACGATGAGATACAATATATATAATGAGCATTTTAATAATGCGAGTTGGAAAAACATATTTATGTTAGTAGGTAATTTTGCTTTTTATCGTAGCAGGAATTTGTTGAAAATTTGCGCACAAGAGTATTTTGTTGAGTTTTCTTAGGTACATTTGTACTAAACCTCATACATAAGCTTTGCAGATTAACGCAGTTCATGACTGCAAAACAAGCAGAATAATTGACTTTATTAATTATTGATTTTTGTAGTAACTCAGTTGTTTGAGATGAAATTGTATCTAATTTACTTTTTCTTCGTCCACTCTTTTAATGGCAATCTAGTAGTGTATTCAGATTTTTTAAACTGTTGATCTAATCATCTGATATTGAAGTCAAGTTCACTTACAATGAAAACCTGCATTTATACTTGGGACTCTTAGTTGGCTATGACACTGTTTAAAAAACCTGTTTTTACTGCTACCAATATTCAAGTTACCTTAAGGTAGTTCTTATTAAACTTTTCTCACACTATTATAAGAATAAGGTTTAAAAAAAATCATTGCTTGTCCGAAATATTTAATTTACATCTTGACAAATATATCTGAGGAGGATATCCAAATAAAAAAATATTTTTTATTAGTAATAGATAATGGTTTTTAAATATAATCTAATTACTCAACATTTAGAATTCTTGCAGTGAAGAACGAAGACATGAAGACAATGTTAAGATTCCTGATCAGAGCTGTAATATGTACTCATTTTGGCAAAATCTATATCACAATTGAGAATTATCGTATTTCGATATAAATTTTTGAAAAACAAATGTACTTTTTGAACCAATTCGAAAAATGAAAGTAAATAAAAGTACTAAAAAAGTATTTTTTTTAAATCAAAATATATGTTGAAGACAGCTTTTAACAATAAGATGAAGCTTTAGAATAAAAATTCCGAAAAACGAAATTTTCTGACATGTTCTTTTGTACACACGCATATTCTTCGGCTTCTTATTCCTCTTTTTCGTCACAATTCTACCTTTGTTGATATTATTTGCCATTTTATTTTTATCATTTATCAATAACCACATGACTTACGTTAAGTCGAGTTATAATATTTTTATGCTGAGTAATGTTGAGTTATAATATTTTTATACTTTATGTAATGTTGAATTATGATGTTTTTATACTTTTTGTAATGTTGAGTTATATGTTTTTATACTTTCTGCAATGTTGAGTTATGATGTTTTTATACTCTGTGTAATGTTGAGTTATGATGTTTTTATACTTTGTGTAATGTTCAGTTATGATGTTTTCATGTTGTTTGTCATGATGTTTTTATACTTTGTGTAATGTTGAGTTATGATGTTTTCATGTTGTATAATATTGAGTTACGATGTTTTTATCTTGTGTAATATTGAGTTATGATGTTTTTATGATATGTAATATTGTGTTATGTTGTATTGTTTTATGATGTATAATCTTGTGTTATGTTGTGTTGTATTACGTTGTATTAAGTGATTGTTATTACGTTACACATCACATACACAATCGTAAAATAATGTTTTTTAGTGCCGAGTTTGGGTAATTTGTGTGTCGATTTCTCTTGTTTTGCCTGTGATTTCAAAAAGAGGATTATTATAATTATTATTATGTTATTTTTATACTGGTTTTTATTCATAACAATTTTATTATAACTATGATCTAGAATTTGTACTTTTACTTCTTTAAAAAAATATATGGACAACATCCATAATATTACAATATTTCAATCGTCCATATTCAAGGTTATGTTGTATGGTAGTTTATGGTATTTCATTTCAAATTCGGTAATCAAGTTTTCTAGTTCTAAAACCATAAAAAAATAAAAATAAAAGAATAATTTATAACTTTACGTCTGTATCTATAATGAATTAGCTTAATCCAGATAAAAGACTACTACCACTTACTTCTATGATATTATATACAGGGTGGAAACTTTAACTGGAATAAAATTCATAACTTCGATATAGGCGATTTTTGCAAAAAATCCTGAAACACGCTAAGTATTGTTTTTTCTTGCCCTCATTTCTATGTATATGCTGCTTGTTTATCTGTTCCCGGAAGAGCCCAGCCACCTCCGACTTTTTTTTTTCAAATGGAAAGGTATGTCAAGTGACACCTCGTTTGAAAGGTCTCTTCGCAAGTAATACAACACACTATTTATTTCTTGAATATTTACAAAGCCCACGTGATAAAAAAAAGAAAACCACTTTTACGTTGAACATGTTTCGGCGTAAAGTTGTATGTTTTTGACATGTGTTTTGATGCTATGGAACTGCGTTGCTTAGTTACTAGTGATAATAATAGTCACCAAAGCAGTCACATACATTTGTTTGAACATTTGTTGCATTAAATAGTATTCAAGTTATAAAAGTGTTTTTTTTTATCACGTGGGATTTGTAAATTTTCAAGAAATAAATAGTGTGTTGTATTACTTGCGCAGAGACCTTTCAAACGAGGTGTCACTTGACATACCTTTCCATTTGAAAAAAAAAAGTCAGGGGTGGCTGCGCTCTTCCGGGAACAGATAAACAAGCAGCATATACATAGAAATGAGGGCAAGAAAAAACAATACTTAGCGTATTTCGGGATTTTTTGCAAAAATCGCCTATATCGAAGTTATGAATTTTATTCCAGTTAAAGTTTCCACCCTGTATAATAAGATGTTATTTTAAGTTGAGTAGATGTTTAAACTTGAATCTTAAAGCTGTAGCAGTTATATTGTATTAATAAATAAAACAAGGGACTACACGACAAGCCTTTATAGTGGAGTGATAAATTCTAAGGGTTTCATTTAAATTTAAGAAGGTAAATATTATATTTTTGCGAACAGACTGAAATAAATACACCTGGAGCTCACTTAAAATCTCTGAGATAATTAATTCCAAAACATTTAAAGTTCAATTAAAAACTGTGTTTAAATAACCCAACAAACAAACCCATTTTAATTTGAGAATTTAAATAATCTGTACTTACAAACTTTTCATGTATAATAGATCGCTCTCTGGAGATAATATTTAGTAACAACAGAATATCTAACTACCCATTAAATTATTTCAAAAAATATTTCTTATAAGTTCGTTAAATCCGTAAATAGCAGTAACAACAGAATAACTAGCTACCCATTAAATAATTAAAAAATGCTATTTCTTATAAGTTCATCAAATCCGTAAATAGCGCTCTTATGATGCTAATTAGCTATAGCAGCATAAGAAGATAATTACTAGAGAATCAAAATATATTATTGCGTAATGAAGGCTAGTGAATAAAAACAACATAACTTTCTTATAAAATACCTCTTAGGCTTCGGGTACGATACGAGCGGTGCGCGATGTGCGGCAAGCGGCGAGCGACAAAACAAACGTTTTGTTCACTTTATAAATTCAGCGTGCTGGGAAAACTTCACGCTTGACGCTTGCCGCTCACCGTTGCTACTAGACAATAATATTCGCCGCCGCTCACGGCTCGTATCGTGCCCGAGGTCTTACAGTGTGAGTTTTTCCCATCTGATATCTACTTATATAAAATCTACTCATTTTACCCGTTCATTTGTTTTGACATATATACGATGGACAAGTAAAACTCACGTTTCTATTTTTATCAAACCCGAGAAAATTTCAAGATTTAGTTTAAGTAAAATCTATAAAATATGAAAAAAACATATATTTTCTGTTAAATTTACAGACAACAAAAAACAAAACGTGTGGCCTTTTAATTATTCAGTAATCTAATACTAACACGCAATAAAAAAATCTTATTGATATTTTACGCATTTCCGAAAATTAGAACTATTTCAATTTTAATCATTTTTAAGCGGGATTTTCTAGGTAAGTGAAAATTAGTCGGTACATCTAATAGGGGCTAATACGGGTTTTAAACAAGCACATATTCATTCCGCAAAGGCGTTTTATTGAAAAATGAATAATAAAAAAAAATCCCATAATTATGATGGCGACTTTTTGGCGGTCGATTATTATATTGTTAAATTGTATGCCTTTAAACATGTATATGTCCAATTTATCTACTACTTAAGTACTTTAGCACAAAATCAATTAAATTTTATATATTCACACTTCGCCCAATAAATACTAATTTAGAAGTTAAGCGATAATTTGTCCGCACAGGTAAATTTATCGTGCTTGTTATCACGTATTTTAGGGCTACTCTAATGTTGAAATACACCCGCATGAGACATTTTGGGGTTGGAAGCGGACCGTAAATTAGTCCCTCGTCTGCGCCTAAGGGCACATAAAGGTCACTTTTTATTGCTAATTTTAACCCGTGCACGATTGCCTGGTGTAGCAAATTAACAGGCTTTAAATTGCTAACCATTGGATGATTCGAAATTCGTGTTTAATTTAACTCCTAATCTGTAAATTTCATTTGGTAAATAATTAAGCCCCGAATTTATGTCAGCAGGGATAAATATTGCTGATTGTTCAAGGAGATTGGAGCTGTATGCAACGTGCATATAAAAAATGCAATATTAAATATTTATTTGTTTTACGTGACTTTGGAATATGTTTGATCCAACTATCGACATACCTACATGGAATCTTGAAAATGTTCGCAAAATCGAAACATCAAATTAGATGTGAATGTAATCTGAAGATGTGAACCTGAAAATTTTGTGCCTAACAATGCTAGATTTGTTATGATGAAAGAAAAAACCTTCCGTGACAAAAAATAGTTTGAATCTAAATATTACTTTTTTTTATTAACACTGGAGGCCTTTACTTCGTGATACATTATGTATAAATATTACTAAGTATAATCTTGAAGATAACTAATATTAGAACTGTATTGTAGGTTGAACGGATTATGTTACAATAATGCTTTGTCTAAAAAGTTCTGCCTAACACCAGGGGAGGTCATGCCAATGAATTTTAAAAGGCAACTTTCTTTCAGGCTTTTGCAAACCTGCTTACACACTTGGCTGATTGTAGCGCATCAGCTGCAGATTCAACAGTTCGCAGTTAATTCCATGTTTAAGTATATGAAGTACAAGAAGTCACGATTGCAGCCGTCGCCTAATTAAAATAATTTACGCAAACCGCCTCTGGTGTCCTGCAGAACATTTTGCACAAAGCATTATTACAATATGATCCATTCAAAGTACAACAAAGCTTTATCCTTCAATGTCATGCCAGATTATAGGACCCCTGTCATAGCTGGGATGCATGTTCCTAATTACACATAAAACGGTTTAATTACTGCCTTATTAAACTGTGAAAGGCAACAGGTAGAGGATTTATAATTAATGTGACCTGTACTTTTCATCTTACTTTAGTACCTAAACTTTAATTTACATTTTTAAATTTTTAAATAAATTATAACATTGTAGCACTTTATTAAGTGTTTACAAAATATATTGATTTACCCATGAAAATAATAAAAGTTTTATCCTACAGAGAATGTTGTTTTCATTTTTGCTGTAAATTATAATTAGTTTTTGCAACAATGTAGATAAGTATATAATTGTTTTACGAAATTACTTCGATAAAATAAAAATGATCAATGCGTTCATATATTATCACCTAATCACTTTTAACCACTGTAAATAGCCCATTCAAATTGACCACTTCATTAGCAATTTAAAACGAAAATGACTAGATACAATGTAACCGCTATTACATATATTACGCGTCAAATTATGTCTGGATTAAGCTCTTAGGCCCGTATATACAGGGTGTAACAGAAATACGTGTGTTAATTTTAAACATTGGTAGAACACGTTATATAAAACATTTTTTCTATATGTTATTTTTCAAAATTTGCAGGTTTTTTTAATATTTATTTGCCCCCTAATTTTGACCAAACGAGCCGTTCTCAGGTACTGTCACTACATTTGTCAAGTGAAGTTTATTTCAAAATGCCAAATTTTTCTAATCAAGAATGATCAGATATTGTGTTGGTATATTGCCGAGCTTTTGGAAATGCCGCAGAAGCCCGTAGATTATACAGTGCACAATATCCTGAACGTGTTTTGCCTAAGAGGCAATGATGTACCTTTATGACACCGTTGCCATCACAACAAACGATTTTATCGCTGCACACCTTTAACCATAGGCGGGTATGCGTTTTAGTAGATAAACTAGAACATATTTTAAATCAGTTTAACGTTGGTTTTTGAAAAAAAAAAAACATATAGAAAAAATGTTTTATTTAACGAGTTCTACCAATGTTTAAAATTAACACACGTATTTCTGTTACACCCTGTATATACACTGTGTATCAGCCAAATGGAATAAATTCGATAATAAATAAATGGGGGCGTGTTCGAAAAAACGCTCGGACATGTCTAGAATTTTCTGAAGAATCCAAAAATTGAATAATATACCAGGTGTTGCATTTAAAATAAGAAAGTTGGTATTGGCCACGGTCACATGACACACCCTGTATAAAAAGTTTTTGTTGAAAAAAATGCGCAACTAAAAATAACAATCGACGTGTCCGAGCGTTTTTTCGAACACGCCCCCATTTATTTATTATTGAATTTATTCCATTTGGCTGATACACCCTGTATATATATATATATATATATATATATATATATATCTTAAATTTGTGTACTGTTTTTTGTACCGATTATTGTAAAATGACATAATTTCCTACATTTGCTTATATGAATATTATTCATTGAATATGTCTATGCAAATATATAGGAAATAAAGATATCTATCTTTGTATCTATCTATCCATCTATCTAAGTTGTGTGTGTGTAAATAATGTATCTGCAATCAATAAAAACGATTAGTAATGTTACTTGATAGTAACCTTTTCGTTTTTATTTTCCGATCTAGTAGTAAGATTTTTTCTCCTTCCCCGCCAAAAAAGAGAGTCATCTCATAGTGTATGGGTGAAACTTTTTGAAATTTTCCCACCATAAAAGAGTTTCCCACCATCTAGTAGTGTGTGGCTGAAACTTTTGGAAATTTTCTGGCCATAAAACTGAAACTTTTTGAAATTTTCGGATTTTTTCTCCTTCCCCGCCAAAAAAGAGAGTCATATAGTAGTGTATGGGTGAAACTTTTTGAAATTTTCCCACCATAAAAGAGAGTCATCTAGTAGTGTGTGGCTGAAACTTTTGGAAATTTTCTCGCCATAAAACCGAAAGTTTTGGAAATTTTCCCGCCAAATCTCCAACTTTAAAAAAACCCTTCAAATCTGCAAGGACTTTTAAATTTTTCTTTTAAATCTCCAACGACTATTTTGATTTTTTCCCGCTAAATCTCTAACGACTCTTTTGAATGTTTTCACGCAAAAAAAAACTCCATCAGGTGTCATTGTCCACTTTTCTCCATAGAACCCTTCTGGTCGGGTTCACTTACCCGAAGAACTCACTTACATGAGGGCAATCATGGTCTCTCCTAATGGACACGGTATCTAAATCGAAATATACGAGGGGCATCTTGAAAGTGTCGCGAGAGCCCGCTAGCTATACTACTTAATATAAAACATAATTGATGTGCCATTATTAGTACAATAGTGTATTGTATGGTTAGACCAAGAAGTGATACATTCCCGGCCGATGTAGTATTTGATATTTTACAAAACATCAACGTTGTCACTGCTAGCATTTGTGTTTTGCATGCAAACACATAATAGATAATATCAAAAATAATGCCCTCTAGTTTTGTAAAAATATGGAAGACGAAATTAATGGAAAGATGAAGATAACATTATTTGCTCTACACTCCAGATAAAATGCATTCCCGGCCTAGGCTAGGAATAAAAATATTGTAGTACATATCTCCGTTTATCTGTTATCACGGTTTTCTCTGTTATCACTACCGGAATTGTATATTTTGTGGAGTTGGTATAGGCTAAGACGCGACTGTTTATGGGACTATGTGAGAAAAATATTGAATCAGCTAATTGTCCTTCCATTTTCAACAGCTTTGCAAAGACGGAACGAAAAACTGCAAATTCCAACTTTTATTTAATATCATTATAAATTGATGTAAAGCGATATATATATGCAACTATCTCAGGTAAACAATTTAGATTCACTAATTTGAAATCATAAACTGCAAAGTTATTTGAAATGTACATCTGGGAATTATTTCTCAAGCAATCGGAGACCGGTTTCGTTCTTATTAGAACTCATCAGATCTATATAGCCAGATTCATAATTCCCAGATGGAGTGTCTATTTTGTAGAGTGGGTATAGGCTAGGACGCGATTGTTTATGCGACCACGTGAGAAAAAAAATGAATCAGCTAATTGTTCTTCCATTTTCAACAGCTTTGCAAAGAAGGGACGAAAAACTGCAAATTCCAACTTTTATTTAATATTTTTATAAATTGATGTTTAGCGATAGATATATGCAACTATCTCAGGTAAACAATTTAAATTCACTAATGTGAAATCATAAACTGCAAAATTATTTGAAATGTATATCTGGAAATTATTTTCTCAAGCAATCGGAGACCGGTTTCGTTCTTATTAGAACTCATCAGTCCTATATAGCCAGATTCGTAATTCCCAGATGTACATTTGCGTATTTTAAGAGAAGATAATACTAATATTTGTTAACCAATACTGGCTATATCGGACGCTAAAGCTGCCATAATAGCTTTTTTGAACTCTATCATTTCTAACATGTTTAAACTATCTCCTTTTTCTGAAAATTCTGAAACAACTGAACAGGTGTCCTGTTTCTATACAATGGCACGTTAATCCTGTTTGTCCCCAATCCAAAAGGAGATAGATTAAACATGTTAGAAGGGATAAAGAGAAAAAACTATAATGGACGCTATTATATAAAAAAAACATAATGAATAATCAAAACGAGCTCTTCCAAGACAATGATATTTTTATAGCAGCGATGCATTTGAATTAATAAAATGTGTCATCAATCAAGTCATTAATCAAATTGTAAACATAATCCTTTGAAAATTGCTGAATAAGTCGAAACACGTGTCAGGAAACTGATAAAATATATGAAACAAAACTAGTGTAATTATACATAATATACATTTATAATAACAATAAAATGTTTCATTAAGATATTAGCAAGGAAAGTATTAATTTTATTTAATATTCGTTTGCTTATTTATTTAATTATTGCCTTCAAGTTCTATGTAGAAATTGATTTAAATTTTATATTAATTAGTATCTGCACAAAACCATAAAGAATTAATTGATAAAATATGTAAACATCAATTGATATAAAATTTTAATTTTCTGTTATTCGTCCTTCAGTTTTCAAGGCAGTAATAAATGCCAAATTTTACAACTGATATTAATCTCATCGTATAATTTTATTGGACCAAATGTATGAATTTGTAAATCGTGTAGCGCAATAATTTATTTTTGCATTCCATTCATGTAATGCAAGATTTAATCATCATTACATGCCGAAGCAGATTACCTTTTTTTTAATGTAAATTGATCGGTTAATTAAAATGCGTGTCTAGCAGCACTCGTTTGTAGCTTGTCTACTCAAATGATTATCACTTTTGCCTGTATGATGTATCTAATGAGTTAGAGCTACTAAATTAGAGAAATAATTGCCTCGTTTTCTGCCTTCAATATAGAAATATTTTTTAATATTATTCTCTGATTCTGCTAGCATTTTTATTCGGTCCCTGAAATGCACTGATCATATATTCTAATTTTAATTACTTCTAAATTCTTGCAAAATTACGATTAATTGAGTTTGTATACGAATGTATATTTATCACATTTGTTTTGGCAAAACTGTGGTACTTTTTTAGTAAATCTTTTACATTCCCTGCCGAAACAAAAAACAACAGAGATTTTATTTCAGTAATAGGTGTTTGAGCATTAAGGGAGGTAAGTGTTAATTACCAGTCGAGGTCGAGTTTGCGCCCGAGTGAACGAGTGAACGAGGGCTAGCAATACAGTCCGAGACTGGTCAAAACTTACCAATCGAATTGCTTATAACTGCTTTTCCACTCCTGAAGATGGTTTAATTGTTTGTATCTGATTAATTAATTTTCACAACTTGAACAAAATATCAGTGCAGCTTTGGTTGCTAAAACTATTTTTCAAACAAAGTGTGAGTGTTAGAAATTGCATTCGTTCAGTTAAAAAATTAATTACAAAGAAAATAAATAAGAAATCGCAATTGAAGAAGCTGCAGATGCTGCCTGTTCCTTCCTACTGCGGAGAAGTCGAATGGGCGTTATCAAAATGCGTATAAGTGTTTTAATGAGTGTTGCCAGAGCAATAACGCTACTGAAATTATTTTACTTACATCCCTGAGGGAGGTAAATTTTTACTTACCTCCCGTTGTTCATAGTAACCAAAGCTTTATCGGTAAATGGGGCTTACTTCCATCAAATCAATGTCACAACAGTGTACTTACCGTGTAGGGAGTGGAAAAAAATCCTTAAAGTTTGAAAAACATATGACATAAACGTTCATAACCTATACTCGCTGAACTTGTGATATTTTTTTATCTAGTTGCATTCTTGCTTTTTTTTCTTTATGCATGTGGTACGGTATGGTTTAATCATGTGTAGAATCTGTAATTGTATACATTATAATTTTGTGGTACATAGACGCGTACAACCAATTATGTTTTAATCCAACTGAACTTACAAGTTAATTCTTACACCAGCATTTAGGCCAGGTTAATAATAGATTCTGTTAGCCCGAATCAAATTTATTATTAAGCGCTGGGTTTTGCACTGCTGATTAAACACAGGTGTCCCGCCCTAGGGACCGAGTAATAAGAAACAAACATTGGGGAACGTTTCATTTCCGCAAAATAACCACAAGGAGCTAATAGCGGCCGTCTTTAATTACGCAACTCCTCGATCCTTAATTAAAAGCGAGCGTCGAGCGTACGACTTCAGCTCCATGGCGGCAATCAAAACATAATTTCTAGCTTTAAATGGCAAAATGTTATCATCATCAAGATGTTATACGAGTTAGTGAGAGAAAAAATAAACATATTTTGCACAATAAGAGGAGTATCCAATGTTGATTGATTAAGTAGTAAAGTAATTAAATAATCCTGTGTGGCATAATATATCAAAAGATAAAATTATATAAACCATTCATTCTGAATTTTCGATTTTCGTAAGACCCGCACTCATATTTAACTAATTTTGAGATAATTGGTGGTATTTTGGAATGGAAAAGACCACATTTGTCGAATATGACCGGAAATGATTTATCTGAAAATAAAATTTTGTAATGAAAAAGTTGTTTTCTACAAAGTTTTCAAAAATCCATAACCTCCTCGGACCCTGAGTATCATATAGATACTACGGCTCAACAATTTTTTGCTATTTCCAATCGGAATTTGGCTATGTTTCCAGCGGTATCATATCATATATGATATGCGTGAGGTGGTTGCGCACAAAAATTCACAATCGAATCGCACGTGTTCTTGAGTGTCTGGTCATTAAAAAACGAGCAGTGTTTATGCAGTTACGGCGTCCAGTTCGAACCGTGATAAAAAAAGGTAAGTAATGACTATTTATGCATTTTGCGCTAGCGTCTCGTTGAGTGAAGGTTAGTTGTTGGTTCTAGTGCCTTCAAAGCTACAGTATCTAAAAGTTTACAAAACCTATTGGCCTATTTACTCGAAGTATCTTTAGTGGTACTTCGGGACTTACCCAATATCCAATACAATTGTCTGTCAATTATCCGTTTTTTAGCTCTCTCTGAGAAAGAACTCCAGGAGATCGTTGATAATTAGAACTTTGATGACTCTGATGTTGATGGTGATATACTACCTGATGATGACAGTGAAAATTAAGACGAAATTGGTAAAATGGAGGAAGATGTACCAGAGCAAACGGCTGAAACTGATGATGACGCTAACAGTACCACGGAAAGTGTCGAAGAAAATGAAGCAGATTAAGGCAAATTGGAGGTATAGTCTCTTCTTCAGGTGGCGAACAGCCTTTGATTCACTTGCTACCAAAGGGAAAGAAACGGAAATGGAAGCAAAGTGCTTTTGTACCTAGAATTGCTGTGAAACATTCACCAACGGTTCGTGCTGAACTTTTGCCTGAAAACATTCCGCATCCAATAAGTTATTTCAGCAGATATCTCAAAGACGATTTCTTTGAATCCATGGCCCTTGTGACCAACATGAACGAAGTAAAGAAAACCGAAAAGTCTTTAGATACTTCTGCGGCAAAGGTGAAAGTTTTCTTTGCATGCAGCATGTTAATTGGCTTCTACAACCTACCACGAATCAGGATTTACAGGCTAATGGATACCAGAGTACCAATTATTTGTGAAAATATTTTCAGTTTTTTGCCCCTCGTACTCGTTTAAAAATAGTAGATAACAATGCTCTATCGAAATAAGCCCGGGAGAATGATAGATTTTGGAAAATAAGGCCAATGTTAGACCGAATTCAAAAAGCGTGTCTACAGAATGAAAGGACAAAATATCAGTGGATGAACAAATGATCCCCTTTCATGGTAAGGTAAGAATGAGACAATTTGTTCGTGGAAAACCACATCCTGTTGATCTCAAGGATGACGATGGCAAAAGGAATTTGATTGGACTTCCTCATGTATAAAGGAAAGGGAAAAACAACGGAATCGTGCTTGGTACCTACTCCCAAAAAATTAGATGTTGGAGGAAGGGTGGTTCCCAGACTTGCGGATACTTTACCAGTTAGAGTATCCGTCTTTACTGATAGATTTTTACGTCAATACCATTAAGAGAAACGCTTCTCGCTCGAGGGATTACTCTCACTGGCACTCTCATGAAAAATCGAATCCCAAAAGTGGTGAGTTTCAGAACAGATAATTAAATGAAAAAAAGCTAGGCGTGGTTCCGAAGATATGCTTATTACTGATGATAATAAAATAGCTTGGGTTAAATGGTACGACTCCAAACCAGTTCATATCGGGTCTTCGGAATTTGGAACTGAACCTGTGGGATTGTGCAAGCGCTGGTCAAAAGTTGACTACAAATACATTGAAATAAATCGTCCATCTCTTTTAAATCGTACAATGAAATCGTGGGAGGCATTGATTTGCTTGATCGAGTTATTTCAAACTACCGAATGAAGAGTCGTACTAAGAAATGGACCATTCGTGCAATTTACCATTTTGTAGACTTTAGTGCAGCGGCCACCTGGCTAGAATATCGAGAAGATGCTGAAGCTGCAAATGTCCCTAAAAAAGAAAAACTGGATTACCTTGATTTTAAATTTTCAATTGCGAAAGCACTTTTGTCGTTCGGACTTGCTGCAAACCCAAAAAATTCAGATTCGAATGACAGTGAGGATGAGGAAACAGTACAGACCAGTAGAAGGCGCAGAAAGGTAGAGGCAATTCCCGAGAAGAGGATTCGAAAGAAACAGAACAAACATCTTCCGCAGTTCATGAAACATCAACTGCAAGAAACAAGAAAGGGCTGCAAGAAACTCACTTTTAAGGTTTTTTTATACTGCTAGTTTCGCTGCGCAATTGCGCAATTTCACCAATAAAATATAAGTTCAATATGATTTTTTTTTGTTGTGCTTAAGGCCCAAAGTATCATTAGTAATACTTTAGTTTTTTTTTCCAAAAATTGACAAAAGAAAATAAAAAATCTTACTGGAGGGTGTTACTTGGACCCAAAATAATAAGTTGTCTCATTTACTATAAAGATTTTATAATCAATTTAGCGGTGGGCTCGAGGAGGTTAAACAAAAATGTAATCGCAAAGATTTTTATAAATATTTATGTTTTGTGGATATCAATTATATTTTGTGGTATTACCCGCAGTTACATTTATTTCAATCAATTATATTCTTTATACTTGCACCAATACATTGTGTCATGATTGAAGTGATTTGTAAACAATCTATACATTAAATAGAACCAATCGAGCTAAATGTAGCCACGCTATTTATTAAATTGATTGATGGCACTGTCTCGCACTAAGTAATGAATTGAAACCCGTGGCACGTCCCCAATTCCTTAATTAACTATTCAATCAAATCAGAGGTGCGCGACCGACCGGCAATTCGCTTTAATTGCACATCCAGCGGAACAATTGTTGCGGATTCGCACGGCTCGTAAAAGTGATCGGATTAAGCGATCGCAGCCGCCCCCAGAGTGCCGTAATTCGGCTGCGGCGCTGAATTTTTTAGCGACCCGTATAAATTTTGAATTATAAAGGTCTCCTCGCCGAGGTCTGCCTTTCCCTACTGCGCGAGGTTGACGGATTATAAAGTTATGCGCTCGAAGGGCACTTTCCATGAACAAAACCCAAAAGAACTGAAATGAGATCGTTTGCATTCTGCATGCGAGGACTTTTCGGGAGCAACGGGACGGAAAATGGTGTAAAAGAGGGAATGTCTTGGGTTACATACACATACGGGAACAGGCGTCGTGTTTTTATAGCGTAGGTGACGTCTGCCAAGTTCTTGTGCATGTAGCTATCAAGAAGTTGTCGAAGTTCGCAAAACTACTTCTGAATACACAAAATACAAAATGCACATCGTCAGCAGTGCACTTGATGAGAATAGGAATTGCTATT
This sequence comes from Othius punctulatus, assembly GCA_951805005.1. Classification (NCBI taxonomy): domain Eukaryota; kingdom Metazoa; phylum Arthropoda; class Insecta; order Coleoptera; family Staphylinidae; genus Othius; species Othius punctulatus. Next base: position 45,267,990 of record OX638141.1, on the reverse strand, counting down.
TGTTTTCCCAGAGATGTTTACTGTATGCATGTAGTTTGCTTTATGCAAAAAAACTATAATAATATTAAGAATATTATGAAATTAGTGTATAATGTAAGGGATTATAGCATGAGTAAATTGTATCGCTTCGCTCATACGATAATTTCACGAACATCATAGTCCTGTATTATAAACGAATTTCATACATTATTTTATCATCGAACTAGCAAGTAAGAAATTAGCGTATTAATTTCGTTGATAAAGTCGTCTTTCATGGCATAACATTGTCACTTTATGGCACAATATTATCACTAGAGACCGGATTCTAAACTTTATGCTTTTTGTAAATATCTAAAGCATTAACAAATTAATTAAATTTACATCAGATTTGGAAATAAACGGGTTATTTAACTATTTTTTGTGTGCTTTTTGTTTTTTTTTACAATGCTGTGCTTATTTTACACTTTTGTGCTTATTTAGAGCTTTTATCAGCAGATTCTAGATTGAAACGAAATTTAATTATCATGGTGATTATAATTTGTATATGTATCAATACTTATGCATACTGCACAGTTTTATATTCAGTGCGAGGTGCGAGGCATTACTTATAAAAATTAACAATTTTCCAAACCCAGCGCTGGGTAAGTTTTTACTATGTTTATTGTTTATCTAAATAAATTTAAAATACAAGTAAATACATTCATATCATTCGTGTCGCAGACGTTTATTAATATTCTACTACAGTTCTACGCATTGGATTGAGTGATTAATTTAAATTATATACAAAATCTTCCCAATGAACAAGCATTCATAATTCTGAACATTGTGCAATTAGTTTAGCCCCGTTCGTTACTCCGACAACGTCTCGTTAGTACGGTTAGATTATTTCTTGCATAATGCCTAAACAAAAACTACTGTAGACGAGTGGATTAAAGAACACAAAGAATTAAAATTTGAAAATAACAAAATATTTTGCAGAGTTTGTGTAAAGTCGGTAAGTTATTTCACTAATATTGTATAATAATAATAATTAATTCACTACTTTGATTTGAAGTTCAATGCAATAAAAAATATGATATAATTCAACATGTGAAAAGAATACTGCACGCATAGAAAAATCAACCAACACAACAAACTATGGTAGAATCCATAGTATCAACTTCCGGTTGATATACCCATAACAATCAACAAAAACAATTTAATTTTGATTTGTGTAAAATAGTGCTTGAATCAAACATTCCCTTCAACAAATTATAAAATAATTCATTTAGGACATTTCTGGAAATATATTGTAATAAAAATATACCAGATGAAAGTACTCTGCGCAAAAATTATGTTGAATCGGTAAATAAACAAATCATGCTAGAAATTAAAAATATAATTGGCAACAATTGCATTTTGTTCAATGTGGATGAAACAACCAACTCTTGTTAATTTTATTATAGGAGTCCTCAGTGACAAATGTGAGACGAAAGGATATTCAAACTGTTCTAAAGAATTAAACAAAACCAATAGTAACACAATTTCAAAATTTATTAATGAATCACTAACCAACTTTTATTTACCGAAAGCAGTCCAAGTCAGAAAATTTTACTAATGCTCACGGATGCAGCAGCATACATGATAAAAGGAGGATCTAACATGAAAATTTTCTATGAAAATTTAATTCATTATACCTGCATAGCCCATGGACTAAATCGCATTGCTGAAACTATCAAGATCAACTTTCCATTAATTAATGAATTAATAAAAAAAAAATGGAAATAATATATTTATTACAGCTCTGCAAGACTATGATGGGGGACGTGGCTAGATGCTGCATTTTAAAAACATTATTTTTAAATTTGAACCAACAACTAGCAGAGCAATACAAGATTGCCAAAGAATTTTAAACGAAAAATAAATAATAAAATAATTTAGAGTTTATCAAGGCATACTATAGTATTGTGAGTCATTCAATTATCTCATTGGAGAAGCAAGGAATGCCCTTAACGGATGCAATTGCCATTATTAACAATTTTAAAGAAGGTATTTGTGGTGTCCTGGGAAAAACTGGAGAGAAGATAATAATAAAATTAAATGAAGTTATTTTTAAAAATGAAGGTTTTCAAACGTTAAATAATTATGCAAAAACAATTAAGTGGTGAAAATGTAGGTGATTTTGAAAGCAGCATACCTATAGCTAAATTTAAATATGCGCCTTTAACAAGTGTGGATGTTGAAAGAAGTTTCTCTGTCTATAAATATATTTTGAGCGATAGAAGACACAATTAAATCATAGAAAATTTGAAGCAATATTTTATTGTAAATTGTTTTGAAAGAAACTAGTATTTTATAATGTGCTTTTGCATATTAATATGTACAGCCATGCTCACATAAATCTAGTACAATAAATTTGGTTACAATAGAAATTTTATATAGCTATAGCAACTATAAAATATTTTTTCGTGCAATTGGACGAGAAATGGTAACTTCTCAGCGACACAACAGACCGAGAAGTGCAATTTCTCAGCTATGGTAAAATTATTGTTGTCATTAAACATCAAGAGAAACATCAGTCAAATAACTATCATGTCTCAGATTTTAACAATTTTATTTTGGATTAATATGAAATGTAATGTTACAATTAGAATTGTTATTTATGTTAATATTTAATCCTGAAGTGGAAGTCACATCGGTATTATTTAGATTTAATATAGAACTTCTGTCAACATTATTTCAAAATGACGTGCTAGGCTGAGGAAACATATTATCAGAAACCTTTAGTTTATTTTCTATACTGTCTTCAACGTAACCCTCGGCTACCGTACCAGATCGCCATCCTCCGTGCCTTTTTAAAACAGTCATGTCTGCACCTGTGTTGGCAACTAAAGTGGCTGAACTTCTCCTATAACAGTGTCCTGTATAGTTGTTGCTGTTTGGTAGTCGTAAGTACTTCGCAATTAAGGACGGAATTTTTCCTATAATGTGAACGCCTACAACTTGATTGCAACATTTCCCCTTTTGATATCGCAGAAATAAGCGACGGCTATCAGTAATTTTTGGACGAAGGGTTGTATACACACGGTAAATTTCAATAAACACCAACCTTGACACCGTAAATGTGTAAATGTGCGCGGTTTATCTGTCTTGCTTTTGGAAATGCGGACAATTAAAGCAGTGCCCAAATCTTCCACATCGTCAACAGATAATTTATAAATTTCATCACGCCTTAACGCCCCAGAGATGCCCATAATTAAAACAACCTACAAAACCATTTCTTGACATATTAATGTAAGTAAAACATGTACCTTATACCTTCCACATTAAATAAGTTTCATTACTGGCTTCTGTTATAAATGTATCGATTTGCTGTGCAGTTAGTATTTTTGACTTTTTAGCTCGATACCCTACTGCCTTTTTCTTTAATAATGGCACTAATTTAGGAAATCTTGAAATATCAATCCCCTCCCTGATATTTATCATACATTTTAACATGGAGTATGTACTCCATAAAGTTGAAGATTTCAAAACTGTAGATTTTGCTTCTAAATATGCCATAATAACATTTTCCGATATGTTCGCAGCTTTTTGTTCTTCACACCAAGTTTTAAATTTAACGTATGCATTCTCGTATAGCCGTCTACTTTTCTCTGGAATTAAATGATCTGTGGCAGCGTTTGCAATTTTTCTCAACTCCGGAGGTGTACACTCTAAATCATCACTATCACTAGTATTCATTTCTACTTCGTTTAGCTGAATTATCGATTAATTTTTTTGACGTTTATTATTTTGTCAAAATTGACAGTCGCGTGTTCACAACCTAGGAGACTCATTGCAGCGTGCATCAATTGCACGAAAAACGTTGTGTACACCTCGGCCGCGAAATCTTTTAGCGACCTCGAGATTGTATTGCCTCGGCCGCAAGCGGCCTCGGCGACAAACTTTCTCTCGGTCCCTAAAATGATCTTTCTCGGCCTTGATATACAAATAACTATTTCCTCCCATCGTCCTACAATCCTAGTCGTTTCCTAACCTACACGCACACAAAAATAATTATGATTTTTTATTCCGACGGTTACTATCTAACGAGAAATAATAGTACTGGAATATTTCATTCCCGGTCTAGGCCGGAAATGAATTATCTCTAGGGGTCTACAACAAAAATAATGTCCTCTTAGATCTTCCATATTTTTACGAAAATTGCAAAAATATTGCGATGGGAGAAAAAATAGTATGTGCACAAATAGGAAGGCTCATCAAGTGCCTTCCCAGCCTCTTCAGCTTGCTGTCCTCACGTGATGGGTGGGACAGCAATTGCCGCATCGGTCGGGAATATATCACTTCCTATACAAACCACACAATATACTATTGTATATAGCACTATACGTGTATAGCACTTTCCTAAGTGATGAATTTTAAGGAAGTTCTGAATAGGTCGAAGCTGTGCATTGAAGATTTGGCCCGAAAAGCAGTGGAATAAAACTGTGAAATGCTGAGAGTAGGTTTTAAGGGACAACGAACGAGATGAAGCTTAAAAGGGATATTTAGATCTGTCTTGTAATAGAAGTAAAATCTGCTGTGTTCGATTTTAAGGAGTATTGAAGTGAGTATCGAACGTCGAAGGTTAGAACTAGTTGCATTGGGATAAAATCTTGGCGAGATGTACGTTAATGAAGCTCGATTTGGTGAAGATTGTATTTTAGTTTTGATCATACCTGAATCATAATGTTTGGTAATCGAAAGGTTATCGCTTGTGACGTGATCAAAATATCGTGATCGTGATATTTTCGTGATATTTTCTCCCATCGTCCTATAAACAGTCGTTACCTAGCCTACACGCAGTCCACAAATAGGACGATTTCGGTAGTGATAATTGCTAATTATTAGATAATTGTAGCGGATAAATAACTGTAATAGAATATTTTTATTACTCACCTGCAATATCGGTTAAATTGAGGCCAAGTTGCGCAATCACACGTAGAACAATAATCAATAAAGATAATTTTAAAAAAACAATGGTTACTGAATTGAATATTACTATTTTTTGAAAATCTTGAAATTTTCGAAAATCTTACTTATTTTTTCCTGCGGTTACTTGAAGAGATATTAAAAACAATAAATACATTTTCAATTGCACCTATTTTCATCTACAAGAGAATATTAGATTTTTGATCAGACGTTTTGTGTCATAAAGTAACAATTTTTGTTTAAATTCGGACCTGCATTTTTTACTTAATTTTTGAGTTCAAGTAATACTATTATAATGATGTGCAACACTTGAGGTTTTAATAACTTTTTTAACATGAAAATAAATTAAATCTACAATTAACACTAAACTGGATTTAAAAATTAAAAGTATCCACTAGAGTATAAGTATAAGCAGAGTTGAAAATCGGAAATATTGTTACAAAATAATAAAACTGAATATTATTTACTGCCAAAAGTGCTTGATGGCTTCTTAAAAATGTTTACTAATGAACACAAAAGAGAAATGTTAAAAATTTACTATCATTGTAACAGAAACTCTGCACGAGCAAGTAAAACCTATTTACAAATGTATCCCGAAAGACCTCAGCTATCCCAATCATTGTTTCAAAAACTAGATTATAATTTAGGAAACCATGGGTTCAAGAAACCTAGAGTGCCCTAGGAAAACCGTGTTTTGGAAGATTAAACGGCGATGAGAAAAATTGGTAATGAACATGTATTTTTTTAAGTAACGACACGAAAAAAGAAATAAAATTTTCGAAAATTTAAATTTAATAATAAATTTCAGGAACATTGAAAATGTTCTAATTATCTTTATTGATTGTTGTTGCCTACATGATTACGCAACTTTGCCCCAATTTAACAGACATCGTTCTCTTACCGTTTCCGATATCCTCATAGTGATAATTGTATTTGAATAACCCTGTATAAAACAATAATTCATATAATACGCTTATGAAGATGGCTCTGCATAGCCGAAACAGAGCCGAAACTAGTTATAAAAAATTAAAAAAATAAACTAAGAAAAAAGCCGTTATACCTTACCTGGAGATACTTCAGATAAAGAAATAACTACAATTTTATTTAAGAAATTTATGAATATTTTGCCTTTGTGAAAAATGTGTTGTTTTATTTTCTTGACTTTGATCCTCTAGCGTATTTACAATTGACAATATCAATCGTTTAGTACAGTGTTTCTCAACCTTTTTTTACCAGTGGCCCACTTGGAAATATTACTTATACATATACTACCGTTATAATAATAATAATATTAATAATAGTAATAATAATAATCTCTACTAATCCTCCACTAATGGCGTAATTGGTTACTGTCATAATTTGACAGAGAATTATGACCCAATTACATTTAATTTTACCATAGGCCCCTGAACAATTACTAGTTATGCGGGCGTTAAGAGGAGAGGGGCATTATTAGTATTTCCAGAAAAACCATCCCAGAAATGCAGACCCGGGAATCGAACCTGGAACCTTGCGGTCTAGAAGCGGTGTACATATTAATTAAATTTATTGTCTTAATTTTCACATAAATCCTGTGTTTATATAAATTATGAAATGTGTTATTTTTAATGCTAAAACTTTGTACAACACTTCATTTTTATTCTGTTTATATTTTGTAATTTTTCCACAAATTTTATTTTATTATGTTCGTAATTATGAAATGTGTAATCAATAATGGTATTACTTTGCACCAAACTTTATTTTCAGTCTATTTCTTGAAGTTTTATACATTAAACGTGATTATCATAATCAAACTTTTAAAAGTTTGCTTAATTTAGCGATGATATTTGAATCTAATATTTTGAGAAGATTTTTAATAAATTACTCAGTCTATGCAAATAAAAATCAAAAACATTGATTTAAAGACATACATTTTTGTACGTTTCACAATTACACAGTTTGCAATCTAGGATGGTGTAACTTCATTCAATTTCTTGTTCAAAATCATTTTCTTCCAAATTATTTTTTAAATTGTTCATATTACAAACTGTGCTACCTGTTACTTTATGTTGTACTTGTCATAATTACTAGCTTTGTTATTTTGACTGGTGTTACTTTATATTGTACTTCATATTCATTGCTTCTCTTGTTGCAAATGGATATTTCATGGTTCATGTCCAATTAATTTTCTGAACTTTTAGACATGTAATGTGTAAATGAAATGTTAAATAGCATTTTTTTTTTTACTTTTTCTATATAAAGCTTATAGGGAAGCATTATTTTAGTGAACATTTTTGAATTTCAACCTAAATATCTATTTTGAGATACCCCGAGACAATTTTGAGAAATACCTGGATGTGGAGATGTTATACCTTTTGAGGCAGTAAAAACCGAACACAAGATAATTGTATAAAATGTTCAAATTGAGATTTTTACCTTGTGCATAAAACAAAGTAAAAATCTCAATTTCAATACGAATATTTTAAATTTTTAAATTTTATTGAATTTGTTATATTTAACGACGGCCTATTTCTGCTGATATGGCTAAATACCTTCGACAAGGAGCGATCCAGTACACATGTATATTTTGTCTTTATAAATTTTGCTCATCCATATCGGGTTCTTTAACGTCCACGTACAACCTACACGGAATCGCCTGCCTCAGATCGCCTCCAAAGAAACGTCATTTTGATGTTAGAGAATTTTAATCGCTCAATAATTTTCGGGCCCATGGGCTTCGAATCTGCGACCGTTCGAACGAGAGACAAGTGCGCTAACCTCTCGACCACCGTCGATCTCAAATACAAATAAAATGCATATCAAAGTGCTGATCTATACTTACAATGTTTTTTTAATATGGAATGGTGTTACTTCGCACTGCACTTCATATTAAGTCTATTTTATGTTGGTAATAGCAATTTTGATTTTTCTTAGAATTTAATGGTGTGTGTGTAATTTAATGGTATGTAATGGTATTTAATATACAGTGATTTGTACTGTATTCAATTTAATGCATGCAAATTTTCATTGATCTTCCAATTTCTCTTGTTTTTGTTTTTTATAAAATTAGTCTTTCACCACTTTGAAAACCAAATATGAGCCTTTATCGCTCATAAGATATCGGTCTATATGTGTATATGAAAATAGAGCGAAAATTTTAGATCTTCCATGAGATGAGCCCTTTTCAAAATTTGCAATTCAATTTCATAATTGAATTGCAAATTTTGAAAAGGTCTCTAAGTTCATACTTGGAACTTAAAACTTCGAATAGTAGATATTATTTTGTACTCCAATTCATTATCATTATATAATTCTGGAAAAAAATTAAGGAACCACCAAATATACTTTAAATAACTTCTCCAATTTATAAGTTGTTTTCAATAGATTTTTCACATGTCATAAATTGACGCGTATTAAACACTATTATTAGTTAAACACTAGCATTTATATATTTATTCGGTTCATTAAATGTCGTTGTCTAGTTTTAAATTTATTTTAAATTTCAGTAGTGGTCCCTTAATATTGTCCATAAGTGTATTTCTTATAATAAATGTTCATTATTTCCTTCAGGTAACTTTATTACACATTCTTATTGCTAATTTTCTTGTGAAAAATCTTGCTTAAAACAAATTCATTTGTATTACATTTAATTTTCATTCTGTCTCCTTTTAAACTACTATTTTCTCTTCTTGCCAGTATTTTTTTTTTATTATCTTGTTTAAAATTTCCAATATTATAGCTGACGTAATTTTTATAAATTATTTTTTTGTATACATAATTTCTCATATTCTCTTATATATCTTTCATGATGCCCCTTTGTACTACATTTATTTTAGTTGTAAAATCCTAAATCATATTAATTATGTATACGATATTTTATTCTAATTTTGTCGTTCATTGAGGTATATTTATTTAATTTTAATTTTGTTGGATTGATGCATGAGAATGAATATAGTAACGCTAACGTCACTAGCGAGATATGATACTCTATGAAGAAGAACAAACAGACATGGCTAAAATTATAATGTACAACAATTATAATATCAATATCATATTTGTAACAGTAAAGGGTATATCAGAAAAATAATATCATTTATATAATAAAACAATAATTAAAACGTAGACGATTGATTAAAAATAAGTCTCTCGTTCTACCCAACCTCCAGGGTGCTTTCTGATAAGGCTTTTCCTCGTTTCATCGAAAATTATTATCCAAAGGGAAAATGGTATTACTACCCATAGTACGTACAAATTGAAAGGTTCGAAATATAGAACAGTATTGACGTACGGACAGAACACGGCCAATATTGATACAACAATCTCAAAGAGAAGGCCCATATTCATCACCATATTCACCATCCCTTGGTCTGTAATAGACAATCTTCTAGTTTTACATATGAGGCAATCTGCAACCTGAGTCATGACGATGGCCAAGAAGTATGCAGAGAAACATATTCTATCTAGTTTCCTTCGCTCATGAAAAGTCCATTCTTGATTGTACGAGTCAAGCACATCGTTTTTCTCAGAGTACCATTCTTTTGCGATTCCTATCAACCGTGCAGGCATGAAACCGTGCTGACCCATTGTATAAAAATAGCACGACATTCCCGCACATGCTTGTGTTATGCCAACATTTAAATTCGTGAAGCAAAGAAGCTTATATCCAACCAGTTTATCAGTTACTTGATTGCGAGGTGGACGCTTCATGATATCAGATTCTGGTTTTTCATACGCCAAACTTATTCCTGGCCACATATCAGTACCGACATCTATTAGTAGGATTGCCATTATGCTTAATGCTTGGGGAATTTCTAATATGGCGTAAAGGATGAAAGGTGTAACTTCTGGGACGTTAGAAGTTAACATGTAAGCTATACTCTTCTTCAGGTTGTCAAAGATTAAGCGCCCTTCTTCTATACCTGTTACTATGGAAGCGAAGTTGTCGTCTAAAATTATCATATCAGCTGCTTCTTTTGATACGTCCGATCCAGATATTCCCATGGCTATACCTATATCTGCTTTCTTCAAAGCTGGAGAATCGTTAACTCCATCTCCAGTAACACCAACAATATTACCAGCTCTCTGGAAAGCCTCGACTATCAATAATTTTTGCTGTGGACTGGTTCTGGCAAACACAATCTCATCAAACTTTGAAACGATAATATCCAGATCATAGTTATCCATTTCGCGTAAATCCGTCCCAGTTATGACTGTTGCTTTACAATGAGCAGCTTCTTCCTCAGTAACCTTACTCGCTGATATGTTCTTTTTCATCGCTATGTCGTAAACTGTTTCATTCTCCACTGATATAATACCTACCTTCTTTGCAATCGACATCGCTGTAATTGGATGATCTCCGGTTACCATGATCACTCTAATTCCAGCGGTCTTGCATTTGCTCACAGCATCTGGTACACCAGGTCTAGGCGGGTCGATCATGGACATAAATCCAACAAACCTCAATCCAATAATCGGGAAGTTATCTGTATCGGCGTTATATGGATATTCGGCTTTGAATTCTGGTGGCAACACAAAGTCTGCAAAACCCAAAACTCTCTCGCCCATATAACCTAATTCCAGCAATGCAGTCTTGATCTTGCGCTTGTAATGATCATTTAAGGCTGTTTCAGAGTCACCAACAAAAATTGTACTGCATCTATCTAAAATTCGCTCTGGAGCACCTTTTATTACTAAAAGTATACGTTCGGAATTCGGCATCCGATGCAATGATAATTGATATTTGTTTGTGGAGTTAAACGGGATCTCATATATCTAGAAATTTAGATATAGCTTATAAACATAATGAACATACTGAATTACCTTATGGTGGCTGTTTCTAAACGACATAGTATTCCCAGCACGTTCCTCCATACATTTCAGTACAGCACTCTCACTTGCATCGCCAACAATCACTCTAAATTGAAGAGGTGTGTCCGCGTCGTCCTGCTGATATTGCGCACGACTACACAGCATTCCCACACGACAAAGCATTTCAAAACTTGTTTGGTTGCGTGTTTGTTCATTTCCCAGTATATCAACTATAGCATCATCGTAATACATGTGTGATACAGTCATCCTATTCTGTGTCAACGTTCCAGTTTTATCAGAACATATGACAGAAGTGGACCCCAGAGTTTCAATGGCGTGCAAATTCTTAACCATGCAATTTTTTTTTGACATTCTGCGCGCTGTTAATGTCAAGCAAGCTGTTAATGTGACTAGTAAGCCTTCAGGCACATTAGCTACTACTATCGCAATGAAATAGGTAAAAGACTCAAAGATATCACCTCTTATAAAGTACGACAGAAAGAAAAAGATCGCCCCTAATGTCAAAGCAATAGCTGTGATGATATGGATAAATGTCTTCAGCTCTCTTTTAATAGGAGTTATTTCTGACTGCAAGCCGGAAGTCAATCCTGCTATATGTCCCATTAACGTATCATCACCAGTAGCTATCACCACTCCTCTGCCATTGCCTTCAATAACATTAGTGCCATAAAACGCTAAATTGGCACTTTCTAATGGAGCCAAATCGGTACATTCAGCCGTCCTCGATTGCGGATCTGACTCCCCAGTAATCGAACTGTTATCCACTTTTAGCTGAGTACATTCTATTATTCTAATATCTGCTGGAATACAACCCCCAACCTCAATCTGAACTACATCACCAACAACGATTTCTTCTGATGGTATAATTAGAATCATACCTTCTCTGATTACCGTCGCGTGTTTGGGAACCATATTTTTAAAACTATCCATGATTGATTTATTAGCCGATTCTTGATAAAAACCAAAGAATCCTGAGACGAGGATTACTAGGAATAGTACTGAAGCTAAAACGTAAATTTAATTAGAATAAAGCACTAAATAGCCGATTACGCACCTAAATAAATTTGGTCAAAACTTGTCTCAGGATCGCGAAAATATGATAATGTGTACCCTGTAAGTGTTAAACAAACACCTAGCCACAGCACTGCAGAGAATCCTCCAAACATATACCCCAAAAATATGACAAACCGTGATTTGGTTTTTGGTGTCATTAAACAGTTTCGGCCATTCTTGCGTAGTAACTCTGCAGCCGTTTCAAGGTCCAAGCCGTACTCTAAATCCGTTTTATATCTATATCAAAATATGGTACATTTTTAAACACATTAAGTACATTTTTTTTAATATATTTGAAACCAAATTTTACAAGGCATTTTGTCTCTACATGTTTTAGAACATATGCGTGACATGTTAAATTTTCCAGACGAAAATTTATTACATATTTACAAATTATGACATATCTAGAGGTGTTAATATTAACCTACCTCTTTGCTAGTTGTGTCAACGTTATGGTATGGTCGTCGATGTTAAGTTCCTGTCGGTAGGCATCAAGAGTCTTTTTTCCTCCCAATGATTGTTTGGAGTATTTTGAACTATTTTGGCGACCAACCGATTTAGTACTCATAGTTTTAGACATTGTGACTTTGACGTCTTTGGTAAGTTGTCAACAAATTTATAAATTTAGGCAGTCATAGGTTTGTCGATTTACTTCTGCTAATTTACTACTAATACTTATTGTGATGCTTATTTGTATATGTACAGGGTAATCAGAAATGGGGTAACACCACATGACCACGCATGCAGGCAATCCAAATAACCCCGGTAGGCAAGACTGGTACTCAAGCAATGGCAACACATTCAAGGTTCAATACAAAAATAAAGATAAATATTTCACACCTTAAATACGTTTTAAATACTAATAAAATTGTATTCAAAATTAACTGTGAACTCTACAAAATCTTCGACCACGAACCATAATTGAGACCATGGAAAAATATGTTAGGATATCTGAATATATGGTCATTCTAAGTGCTTGGCGGAGTTTGAATGGTGGCTCATATTGGATCGTGTGGTAGATCATCTAATTATACGTCAGATATAGTTTTTTTTTTAAGATCTACGAACGTCGCAATTTATCTCGAAAGTATTATACTCTATTTAGTAACTAGGAGGAGCGATTCAAATTAGGCGCGCGAATTCCTACACCTGTGATTGGCTGAAAGCATGCCCATTTCACAAGGCACCAAAACGCTGTTTTTAACGCATATAACCTCAATTCGAAGCGTTCGTCAGACTTATTTTCATAATATCCTGCGAAACTTTGCAAGTAAACAATCTGTTCTGAACTTATCTTCGCAGTGTTAATAGTTAATTTTGCTTATATTATTGTGATGGATTCTGAACCCAGTACAAGCTCAGCTTTTGTTTTCACGTTCACCCGTGACCAAAAGTTCACGGTTGGATTTGGGTCATTTATCTTTATCCGAAAAGTCCGTGTTTTAGAATCTGGCAGAGGAACCAACAATTATGCCCCTTTATCTTCAATGTCGTCTGTGCACATTTTGGTGAGTTCTTTACACCGACATGCCCCAGATATACCCATTATTAGAGCAACCTTCTTCATCATATATCCTATCTTCTGCTTCCGCCAAAAATCTCTTGCCTTCTTCGGGGTATTTGAGATACGCAATTAGCTTCACGAATCTATAATATTACAAAAATAAACACATGCCTATGTAATGTATGTCATTGAAGCATAATATATAAATAAAACTAAACTCGAAATGTCCACATTTTCGTAGGCTTGTAGGTTAGCTTTATGACTGGGTAAAAACTGACTAAAAATGACTCGGCCCGGAGGGCCTCGTGGGCCAAACTTCAGTGGGCAATCCATTACTTTGTCCACTTGTACAGTAAATGACGATTATATTATATTTGATTTGTTTAAAAACAAACTAGTGATTATACAGATGAAATAATTTAAAATTTCCGCCAAAAGTATCTGGTGATTTTTCTGGTAATTTTTTACAGTGTAAATTGGGTTTTGGGACTTACTCCTCCTAGTTATTAAATAGAGAATAGTGGCAACTCTCATTAGTGTTTCTCGAAAACGAGGTTATGGTTCAATATGTAGTGATTTTTGTTTTGACCAACAAGTGGTGGATCTTATGGCTAATCGATCTGAAAAAAACGAACCATACATTGGCCACGTTTGTCATCCTTTAAACTCAACCCAGATCCTGAAGCTGAACAAATTTTATCCCAAATGATCAAATAAGAGGAGCTGAGATAATCTTTATGAGAAAGATATTTGGACCAGTACGGGAGGAAAAGAACATATCGAGAATCGAGAATCCGGATGAACTACGAAATAAATGATTTAATAGAAGAAGCTGATTCGTCAAAGAGAAGAAGCTGTTTTTTCGGAAATCAGCAATTGCTTAATAATCTGTAGATGTTTGTTGGTGGTGCTATTTGTAGAGCAAGTAATTCATTTAGAAGTTTTACTCTGGCATTGCTGTGTTTGAAGTACAGGTATGTGAACCAACAAATGATACGTGACAGTCACAACTTTCGTAATGCTAACCTGATGATGTACCCAAGCCCTATGCGAATAATGCAAGGGATGCAGAAATATGATAGGTGATAATTGATATATGGAATGCATTCAGGAAGTGTTGGATGGATTTCAAACTATTGAGAACAATTGGTGGATCTTCTAACTAATCGATCTGAAAAAAACCAACCGTACAATGGCCACCTTTGTCATCCTTCAAACTCAACCCAGATCCTGAAGCTGAACATATTTTATCCCGAATGATTAAATAAGAGGAGCCGAGAGAATCATTTTGAGAAAGATATTTGGACCGGTACGGGAGGAAAAGAACATATCGAGAATCGAGAATACGGATGAACTACGAAATAAATGATTTAATAGAACCTGATTCGTCAATGTGAAGAAGCTGGTTTTTCGGGAATTAGCAATTGCTTAATAATCTGTAGATGTTTGTTGGTGGTGCAATTTGTAGTGCAAGTACATGTCATTTTGTTTGTACTAGATTTATGTGAGCATGACCGTACATGTATGTGAACCAACAAATGATGCGTGACAGTAACAACTTTCGGAATGCTAACCTGATGATGTATTTAAGCCCCATGCGAATGATGCAAAGTATGCAGAAATATGATAGGTGATAATTGATATATGGACTGCATTCAGGAAGTGATGGATGGATTTCAAATTATTGAGAATTAGGCTTAACTCTATGTACTTGTAATCTTCACTGCGTTCGGGTTTTAAGATATATTTAAAAACATCTTATTTTATAGTAGCTAAAGAATCACGTGTGTTTAAAACTTGAACCACTTTTGCAAAAGCGTCGATTTTCAGAACAAAATTCTGCAATATTTGATTCACTTTTCTCTCGTCATTCACCGATCATTGTGCAAAGCAACTAATTAGCTATTACAGAACTGTGACATTTCATTGTAAGTAACGTATACAATCCAATACAATAAATATAGAATATGTGTTATATACACAATAAATACATTAATTTTAAAAAGGTTTAATTACTCTTCAAGATTTTTTATAAAACTGAAAGTAAGCACATTCACTCGAGAAATTGACAACACTTTAATTTAATTTACATTTACACAATAAATACATTAATTTCAGAAAGGTCTAATCACTCTTCAAGATTTTTTTATAAAATTGAAAGTAAGCACATTCACTCGAGAAATTGACAACACTTTAATTTAATTTCTTCTTCTCAGTCCAGCTACCCTAAGAAGGGTTTGGTGGCATTATGTTGTGGCCCTTTGCACGGTTTGCAATTTAATTTAGTACACCTAATATCCATTGGTTGGGCAATGATTTCAAAGGTCCGTAGACTAGTCTGTTATTTATGAACCGATAATATTATAAAAAGAAACAATTTTTGATCCACTTCTCTATTTGTGTATTTTCATAATTTTTCTTAAGTTTTAAAAACATTTAAATTAAAAACTATGGCCCGTTTTTTTTTAATCCAGTACCTGTTGAGTTTAAAAATAAACATCACTACAAAAATCACTACATATTGAACCATAACCTTGTTTTAGAGAAACACTAATGACACTAACAGAGTTGCCACTAATACATTCGAGAAAAATTGGGACGTTGGTAGATCTTAAACAAAAACAGACTGTATATATATATTCTGTTCCATTTTTATTTTTAACTAAGACGGTTATGGTTTCATTTTATAAAGTTTTATGCATGAACACAAAAAAAAATGATCTGACAGTAAAAGAAAAGTATTAAATGTCCGATTTCTAATAACGTTGCCTAATTCATACCGGGCTTTTTTTCGTTTTTACACATATGATTGACAATGTATAACTGGTTGCCTGCATCTACCCGTAAGAAATTTCCTATGTGTAATTCTAAAAAAAAAAAAATTAACTCATTGACGGCGTCGGTGCAAGGAACCTGTCAATTTTGGCATATGTTACACAGAGAGGTTATCCTTTTATTCAAGGCAATACATGACGAGGTCTTTGAAGATACGCAGAGTATTCCTAATGTACGTATACGGCCTTTCAATTCATCTACGTTATGTATTTGTACGTCATTAAAAATTTTCATTTTCAGGTAACCCCAAAGAAAATAATCATTTGTTGACAAATCAGCTGATCTTGATACATTAGGAATACTCTCTTGTATTGTCTTGAATACAAACCTAACCTCTCTGTGTAACATATGCCAAAATAGACAGGTTGCTTGCACCCGACGCCGCTAATGAGTTGATTATTTTTTTTTTTAGAATTACACATAGGAAATTCCTTACGGGTAGATGCAGGCAACCAGTTATACATTGTCAATCATATGTGTAAAAACGAAAAAAAAAGCCCTGTATATTAACATAATTAAATTAATGCTTCAATCTTTCAGTGTGCTGGTTTTTTAAGTAAACTTTAAGTAAACCAATCAACAACTATATTTTATATTTTAATTTGACTGATTTGCTTTATAAAATTAAACTAGCAAATAAATTCTGTACTCAATATGTACTCAATTTGATGGCAACATTACCCACTGTCATAAAATATAACCTCTTGCCCCAGTACAGGTAGTACATTTGTACTGAGAAACTAGTGCCATTCGCCGTTGGGAGCTCATTAACGGCGCTTAGAGATCGGGGGCGAATTTCTAGAGTAACAAGCCCTAACTCAATACACACATTTACACTAATCACATGGCAGAAGGACCCCCGTAGGTCGATAGCCAGTTAGGGATAATATCCCTAACAAATATACTCTAATTTTTCTAAACTGGCGTTCACGTCATCAAACAGCTGTGTGATGAGGTTTTTTCGTACCAACGTGATTGTTTTCGAGAATATGCATAACAATAGTTTAAGAATCGAAATTAATCTGAGGATCACTTGTTACATAACACTGATCACCGGTGGTTATAAATAGGTAATCGGTGAATTAACGGGGGACACAATTTTCGCCTGCCAATCATTTAATAAATCATGTTATGTTGGCGGCCGTGATATTTTTTCGGCGACGATGCCAAATCTTTTTCACTAACACATGTCATACATGTGTGTATAACCAAACTTCTTTGACGTTTAACATGTTACATTTGATCGATTATTACAATGCATATTTTGCTATTGTAGGTGTTAAACCATAACCACAAGATTGATATCTGTACGAAAAACGGCAGAGAAGTCGACGAATTTGATACGAACCGCGCACTGTCGCACAAGATTGCATGGGCGCAACAGCTGATTGCAGCCATTTTTAAATACCCAGGACAGCTGGCAAAATTGTAAAATTGTGCCATCATTATTATGATTATTATTTTGATGACATACCAACAATACTGTCACCCTAACAGAGCCAACTTAGTTAAAAATAAAAAAGGAACAGAGTTTATGCAGCCATAGAACAGAGCAATGTGGCAGGGCTAATGAAAATTGTATTCTAATAGCAAGTGAGAAACGATCGATTTCAAATGCACGACGATATATGGTATCAATCAAATACATTTGTTTAGGTTCAATTTATGCGATCGATGTGATGGAAAGAGAATATATACTCTCCATTCACGATGTTTTTGCATCAGGGGAGTCTATGAATATCTAGTCATTTTGTTGGTAGTGTTTCGCAAATAACTGAATTCCCCAATGGAAATTGTCAATTAATTTTAGGCTAAATAGTTTTCAATTTGAGGTTATATTTTTTAAATAACATTGTGGCCAGATGTAAAGTTTAAATAATTAGAGATGAAAATGGAACGGCAGAAAATTATAAATCTTACAATGTGGTAGGAAGAAAATGTCTAATAGACATCGACACAAAAAAATAATTAACTTCCGTTGCATCACTGAATAAGTTTGTCCAACATGACAAAAAGAAAACCCAGCCAAATACCGGTTGCAAAAAGGTCGTGAATGTATAGTAGTTCAAATTTTAATGTCTAAAATCGCCGATTCCGTGGCAACGATAAATCAAAGCAGGCTAAAAGAATATGGAAGCCGGCTTTACGAAAACTACAACATCAAACGTCTATAAATCGATTCAAACATATCTGCAAAGATGTCCGGTACACGCAGCAAACCTTTCGGGGAAGCTAGATCGATGTCTCGCACAACTGCAAAGGAGAGGCGTAAGAACATGGATACGTTCCGTCAAGAACTCAGAATTGATGATCACGTCATCAGTCTAACAACTCTATCAAAAAGGTAATTCGTTCTGGGCTAGCTGCGTTTTATTTTTATATATAATTATAACTTTGCAATGGTATTTTTTTCGCTAACAAAATAATATTGATTCGTAGATACTTGACTGATTTGAATGTGGGCTTGACTGAAAAAGCGGCGGCTGAATTACTTGTGCTGAACGGTCCAAACACCTTAACGCCGCCTAAGGCGAAATCTAGGTTAGCTATGTTCTTGGAATATATATTTGGAGGATTTTCAGCGTTACTTTGGATGGGCATCCTTCTATGCCTCGTCAGTTTCACGGTTGCATTCCTGGATGATCCAGATACTCCCTTGGATCAGATTTATTTGGGTAGATTTGCCGTAGCAATCATTCCATAATGCTGCATAAATAATTTTTAGCAACAGTATTGTTCCTTGTCATCACAATTACTGGGGTATTTGGCTACTATCAAGAAGCAGCGAGTGCGGCTATAATGGAAACTTTTAAAAAAATGATTCCAAAATATGCCACAGTGATCAGAGATGGGGATATCATTACAGTGTCCACGGAAAATGTTGTATTGGGTGATATTGTTGTCCTGGAGAGCGGCGGTTCTGTGCCAGCAGATATCAGAATTATGGAGTGCGCTTCTTTGAAAGTGGATAATAGTTCAATTACTGGAGAGTCTGATCCCCAGCCAAGAACTGTGGAGAGCACAGATTTAAATCCACTTGAAACTTGTAATTTAGCATTCTATGGCACCAATATTATCGAGGGTAATGGCAAAGGGATGGTTATAGCCACAGGTGATAAAACACTGATGGGTCACATCGCTGGTTTGACATCAGGTTTAGAAGCTGACACCACCCCAATGAAGCGCGAGCTTCGGAAATTCATCCATATCATAACTATAATAGCTGTGATCATTGGGTCTATATTTTTCGTACTAAGTTTATCCTCAGATGGGGATATTTTCAAAGCATTTATCTACTTTATTGCAATAATTATGGCGAATGTGCCCGAAGGTTTGCTAGTGACTATGACTGCATCTTTAACATTAACAGCATGGAGGATGTCTAAAAAGAATTGCCTTGTTAAGAACTTGCATGCCATCGAAACTCTGGGATCTACCTCAGTTATTTGCTCTGACAAGACTGGAACGTTGACCCAAAACAAGATGACTGTATCACACTTGTGTTACGACCATACTATAATTGACATACTATCTGACACGTATACGGAAGCAAATAGTCCTACTTTTAATCTGTTATGCAGGGTTGGCATATTGTGCAGTAGAGCAGAATTCGTAACCATTGATCCCTCAATACCCATACAAGCCTGGCAAGTACGTGGTGATGCAAGTGAAAGTGCAGTATTAAAATGTATGGAGAGATGTATAGGAAATACGGCCGAGTATAGAAAACAGTATACTAAGGTATTAAATTAATGCCATATTTAATAATCTTGACAAATTTCTCCAGTAAACGGGAAGACACAAAGGAAGCGATGTGGGTGGATAAGGTTTTTAATCAATTTAATCAGACCATGTTTATTTAAGGTGTTTCATTAATACACTTATTTAATAATCTTCATAAATGTCTCTAGTAAAGAAATAATTCAAGAGGGTGGATAAGTTTTCAATCAATGTAAGCAGACCATTTCAAATATTTCTGTATTATTACCTACCCGGCACAACTTGGCGAGGGAATAGTTACAGCCAGCTGTAACTGGCGTTGATGTCACGTTAATCACCAGTCTACGCCACTGGATACGAACACGGGGGCATGTAGTAAACCTGTATGCATCTTTGAAATATACAAACCCATCAAACACTTGATAGCTTGACACTACTAGATATCATCTTCACAAACCTTTTCACTAACGCATCACTGAAAACCAATAATGTTTTCTAGTAACATGTTATTGTAATTCCCTAATTGTTATTAACTCTGTATTTTCAGATATATGAAGTGCCCTTTAACTCGACTAATAAATACCAACTATCCATTCATAAAGTACCAGAATCAACCAATCTGGTGCTAGTGATGAAAGGGGCTTCAGAGCGTATCGTAGATAAATGCAGCACAATCAGCATAGGCGGTGAAGACATTACAATGGACGAGCAGCATATCAAAAAGCTAAAGATGGCGATGCTGGAATTAGGTCACATGGGCGAGAGGGTCCTGGGTTTTGCAGACCTCGAGCTTCCTCCAAATTACACCGAAAATTTCGAATTTGACATGGATAATTTGAATTTTCCGACTACTGGGTTGAGGTTCCTCGGGTTTATGTCGATGATTGATCCGCCGAGGGCTGGAGTGGTCGACGCTGTCAAGAAGTGCAAAACCGCCGGAATTAAGGTCGTTATGGTGACAGGAGACCATCCGGTTACAGCGATGGCGATCGCTAAGAAGGTTGGCATTATTTCTGCGGAAAACGAGACGTTGTACGATATATCAATGAGGAGGAATATTTCTGCTAGCGAAGTTACTGAGCAACAGATTTCTGCATGTAAAGCCACCATAGTCACTGGTACTGAGTTACGTGAAATGAATAGCGACAATCTTGACGCGTTGATTTCTAAGTTCGATGAGATTGTGTTTGCTAGAACCAGCCCACAGCAAAAATTATTGATCGTAGAGGCATTTCAAAGAGCTGGTAACGTTGTGGGTGTTACGGGAGATGGTGTTAATGATTCTCCAGCATTAAAAAAGGCAGATATTGGCATTGCCATGGGCATTGCAGGATCTGAGGTCACCAAAGAAGCAGCTGATATGATTATTTTAGACGATAACTTTGCTACCATAGTAATAGGTATAGAAGAAGGGCGCTTAATCTTTGACAACCTAAAGAAGAGTATAGCTTACATGTTAACTTCCAACGTCCCAGAAGTAACACCCTTTATGATGTACGTCATCCTGCAAATTCCAAACGCTCTAAGTATAATGGCAATTCTCCTAATAGACGTGGGAACTGATCTTTGGCCTGGCATAAGTTTGGCGTACGAAAAACCGGAATCCAATATCATGGAACGTCCTCCACGGAATCAGAAAACTGAGAGATTGGTAGGACATAAACTCCTATGCTTCACCAACTTAAACGTAGGCCTCACGCAATCCTGTGCGGGATTCGCATGCTACTTCTACACAATGTCCGAACATGGATTTCAGCCTAGCAGTTTAATTGGGATCGCCAAAGAATGGTACTCTGAGAAATGCGATCTTCTAGATTCGTACAACCAAGAGTGGACACGCAGGGAGCGACAGAAGCTCGATAGAATATGCGTATCTACATTCTTTATGGCTATCGTTGTGACTCAAATTGCTGACCTCATCATTTGCAAGACCAGAACGCTCTCTGTATTTCATCATGGGATGAAGAATAATGTAATGAATTCTGGGATTTGTTTTGAGGTCTGCATGGCCATTGTCGTTGTCTTCTGCCCATATCTAAATACGTTGATGGGCTTTGAACAATTCCACTTGTATCTTATTTGGCCAGCAATCCCGTTTGCCTTTCTGATTGTATTGTTTGATGAAACCAGAAAGTATGTCATGAGGAACAATCCAGGTGGATTTCTTGAACGGCAAATATATTTCTAAAGCATGTGGTTATAATTCGTAATATTATTACTAGAATCATTATTCGTTCGTAAATCATCATTATTGATACTAGATCATAAATTATTCTTAATATGTTTGTAATTAAACTATGTTTTTGTTAGGTAATATACAGAGTGGTCCAAATGTAAGAAATAAACTCATTACATTCAAAATGGAAAATATTGGTAGAATGTCCTCGAACAGGTCGATTTCTAATTTAAAAAATATATTTTAGCATACAACAAAAATGATTACTGTACCTGTTCACCATTCTACGTAGCTATGACGTCTTTATTTATTTATTTTTTAATTGGAAACCTAATATTTATACGATGACGACACAGCTGCAAAATAAGTGAGTTCTAATTTTACAATTATGCTAAAATGTGTATTTTCAAAATTAGAAATCGACCTGTTCGAGAATTTTTTTCGCAAATTTCAGATTTTTTTCCTCAAAAACTACTAAAGATAAGTGCCCAATAGGCTTATCAAAATATGATCAGAATTGAACGAGCAATCTGCATATGTAAAAATATACAGGGTATTCTATTTTCTATTATTCAATAAATATCAAAGTTGATGGCCACTTCCGGTAGAACTTCTGAAGTGATAGAATCATGTACAGTCGTGTTCATTAAAGTGTTGTACAGTCATGGCTCACATAAATCTAGTACAAACAAATTGACATTGCTATACTCTAATTTTTCTAAACTGGCGTTCACGTCATCAAACAGCTGCATGATGAGGTTTTTTTGTACCAACGTGATTGTTTTCGAGAATATGCATAAAAATAGTTTAAGAATCGAAATTAATCTGAAGATCATTTGTTACATAACACTGATCACCGGTGGTTATGAATAGGTAATCGGTGTATTAACCACGGACACAATTTTCGCCTGCCAATCATGTAATAAATTATGTTATATTGGCAGCCGTGATATTTTTTCGGCGACGATGCCACATCTTTTTCACTAACCATGCTCATACATGTGTTTATAACCAAACTTCTTTGACGTTTCACTTGTTACATTTGTTCAATTAATACAATGCATATTTTGCCATTGTAGATGTTAATCCATAACCACAGGATTGATATCTGTACGAAAAACGGCAGAGAAGTCGACGAATTTGATGCGAACCGCGCACTGTCGCACAAGATTACACGGGTGGAACAGCTGATTGCAGCCATTTTTAAATACCCAGGACAGCTGGCAACCTTGTAAAATTATGCCATCATTATTATGATTATTATTTTGATGACGTGAACGCCAGTTTAGAAAAATTAGAGTATATATAAAATACTATTGTAACCTAATTTCTTGTACTATAATTTCTTGTACTAGATTTATGTGAGCATGACTGTACATACACATATTTTGAAAGGTTAGATCTAGGTCTATTTAATTAATGATACAGTGCGAGAATTTGTTGAGTAAAAACACAACCACCGATAAACTTTTAATGGCAGAATAAATAATGCACCAAAGATATGGAGTAATAAATTTTCATATAGATAATACAAAAATCATAATTTTTGTCAATGTTAGTCACTTTGACACTTCTAAATATGAACCCGACTTACAACAGTCCATTTTCTGTGTACAGTACATTTTTGTACACGTATTTTATTTTGGGAGATACGATGACCATTTTTGTGTGAATTGTTTTCAATTTTTTATTTCATCAGGAACTCCATAATCTTTTGACCAACGACTTGCGTGAGACACCCTGTCTACTATCTTGGTACTATCAATATTCAATAAAGCATAATGATCAAATCGTTTTTTTTTTGTGGAGCAAACCATAAAGCTTTATAAAACATTTTATTTACGAATACTAGAACATGTACATTCTTATAATGCTTTTGGGATAAAAAGTCTGGATAGAAGCAAAAACTCCAGCTTCTACTTATACGTCTGCTAAAACATATTTACGCTCACACCCTATTTCTAGCCAACTACCTATTTCTGCACAACACATTTTTAAAAACGACTTACAATAGTCCATTATCTGTGTACAATACATTTTTGAACACGTATTTTATTTTGGGAGATCACGATGACCATTTTTGTGTGATTTTTTTTCAAGTTATTATTTCATCAGGAGCCGCATTGACTTTTGACCAACGACTTGCATGGGACACCCTGTGTACTGTCTTGGTACTATTAATATTCAATAAAGCATAATGATCAAGTTGTTTTTTTTGTGGAGCAAACCATAAAGCTTTATAAAACATGTTATTTACGAATACTAGAAAATGTACATTCTTATAATGCTTTTGGGATAAAAGAAAGTCTCTATTTATATGTCTGCTAAAACATATTTACGCTCACATCAAAAGGGCGACGAAAGAATATTATTCGTCGCCAAAACAGGAATAATCTGACTTACATGTGACGCCTTTCTCCAAATCCTCGTAGTATCCACACAGCGCTAATTGCTGTATAACAGAATTTGGAAGTTTGCACAGCTGCTCCACTCGTCTGAACCTCGTAGAGATGAGCTCCACGTCCTTAACATTGCGATCGCATGGTCTGCAATAGATACAAATTGTTAAAATAAAACATACAATTCAGAAAGGATTTTGTATAAATTTAATTGTTGCTTTCAATGGAATAGTTTATTGAATTCGTGTGTATTTATAATTCGGCTATTGAAAATGTAGGTTGCAGCTTTTGGTTTGTTTAGCTTAAATAAATATGGAACGGCTGATACACACACATATATACGTATTGTTACGTAAATATTCACGCAGCTTTAATACGCATGTTAACTCGTTTGTTTTAATTTATTTGTGTGAATGTATTATTTATTATATACTATAGATTATTGCTTGAATTCCATTTACTCAATTCAATGAACCCCTTTGTTATTGAATGTAAATAAGTAAATGAAAACACTTGGTTTAAGTTTCTTTTTTTTTTTAATGGAAAATCCTCTATTTAATTGCTTCGGTATCTCGACCATTTTCAAGAATTTCTTATTTAGTTCACAATATGTGAATTTTTTTCTTTTATAAATGATCAATTTTGGAGTATATTTCTATATTAAAAGGAAACTTAAACTTAAAACTTAGTGTTTTTATTTTTATTTATTGAACATGTTTCAGCAAGTATTAACAACAGCTACATTTAATTTAATCTATTACTGCATGTATGTATAGTATTTGGTATTTATGTTCACTAAAACTTAAAAATTATAATTGCAGTTAAACACATACTTGGGAAATAATTAATATTTTTATGGTTGTTCAGACATTTCAATCATTCTACTATTTGGATTTGAAATAAATTTTTATATACTATTTCTTCTACCATCCTCACCTTTCTACTAAATAGATATAAACAGTCTGATCTTTAGTGCAGGTTTCGGGACACCATGTATAATATCTGAGTCTTTTTTGAATTGCTCTTCTAATTAGATATACAAAATATTTTCCTTCCTTCCTTCGCAATTTAAGTAATTCTAATCATTTCATTAGTGATAGAAAACATCAACTTTTTTTAGTGTTTATCCTACAACTTATTCACCAATTAGTAATAGATTGTTGCCGCTTAAAAGTTGAGATTTTTTTTTCCGAGAATAAATTCACGTAGGAATTTATTGCACACTTCTAGTCGTAAAAATGTACTGCGCTCCAGATTTGTGAAGCGTCGATTATAACTTCCTGGGGGATGGGGTAAACTTTTTCTATTAACTGGTAGAAAGTTGCTTGGCGCCCTCCGACGTGCTACACTTACTTATTTTAGTACTTAAACTGCAGCGCGTTGCTACTTTTCCTTCCCTTCAATTATGGGCAATGTGGCAGGGCCAATGAAAATTGTATTCTAATAGCAAGTGAGAAACGATCGATTTCAAATGCACGACGATATATGGCATCATCCCCTGAGTGATTTTGGAGGAAGTTAATTTATGTACATGCGGAGCAAATACATTTGTTTAGGTTCAATTTATGCGATCGATGTGATGGAAAGAGAATGTATACTCTCCATTCACGGTGTTTTTGCGTCAGGGGAGTCTATGAATATCTAGTCATTTTGTTGGCAGTGTTTCGGAAATAACTGAATTCCCCAATGGAACTTGTCTAATTGTTTTAGGTTAACTTTTTTTTTAATAGGAGGTTATATTTTTTAAATAACATTGTTGCCAAATGTAAAGTTTAAATGATTAGAGATGAAAGCTAGTAGTGAAAAAAATTATAAAACTGACAATGTGGTAGGAAGCAAATGTCTAATAGAAATCGACAGAAAAACAAATAACTAGAACTGAATCAGTTTGTCCAACATAACAAAAATAAAACTTGCACAAAGATCGTGAATGTAATATACTCTGTTCCATTTTAATTTTTAACTAAGTTGGCTCTGTTAGGATGACAGTATTGTTGGCCAATATAAAAAGTCACTAGGCTTGAAAAAATTGGATATATTAAAAAAAAGAGGTTATATTTTATGACAGTGGACAATATTGCCACCAAATTGAGTATCATTCAGTACAATAATACCTAATATATGAATTAGGCAACGTTGTTAGAACTCTGACATTTAATCATTTTTTCACTGTCACATCATTTTTGTTGGTGTTCATGTGTAAAACAAAATTTGTAAAAAAAATAAAAACTAATGAAATGAAACAACAGCCTTGTTACGGCAACCAATGCCTGTCGACCACCACTGGCCTGCACCCCCTCTTAAGCGCCGCGGGTGGATCTTCACAAAGAATATTGTTATTAGTCTTGTTTTTGTACCAGTCAGTCGAGTACCATTTTGGTTGGCTGGACAAACTCTCAATAAATGCTGTTTGCTTAAGCAATAAAGTTTCATTTCCCACGTCTAACAAGCCTTCTTAGTTAAAAATAAAAATGGAACAGAGTTTACTTGTTTTTCCTGAAATATAGGAAACTAAATTGCATTCCATAAAACAATCTACACTACTCCAAAAATTATCGCATATTCATTATTTATAATAATGGTTACATGTTAGTACTATAAAAGAGTATATAATTTAACGAGCACATCCATCCAATCATCCAAGTGAATTATAGCCATTATGTGCGACTCAAATGCGACGTTTTATCTATGGCTTTTTAAATTAAATAATTCTTATTAACAATTTTTTGTCAATAAGAAACCAATTATAAGCAACCATATGTACAGTAATGCTCACATAAATCTAGTACAAACAAATTGACATTGCCATATAAAATTGCTATTGTAACCTAATTTCTTGTACTAGATTTATGTGAGCATGTCTGCACATAGATAAATGAGCTTCAATGGGATGAACAAACCCATGGGAAAAATAACAATGTCAGCGTAGATAGGGAAGTGAAAAATTAAGAGATGTGAAAAGCTTTACACATAGTTTAATTATAGATGGATGTTGCACAATGTTATATTATGAAGTCATAATACAACTCCTGTTGTATGATGAAGTCATTATACAACCCCTATTATATTATGAAGTACATTATGTTACCACAGTTACGTACATAATGATTGTATTATTTATGAGTCATAGATAAATGTATATTATTGATATTTTTTTTTTGTATATGCGATCATTCTTTTGAGTTTTTAATGAATAGCAACTTAATGTTGATGGGCAAGTCCTTTCATAATATTATTTTAGTATTCAATACATATAGCATTGCTATTTATTCTAGCCATTTATACATATAGTATGACACCGAAATGCCTTGTGACACATTCTGATAAGGATTTATTTCTTTTTTATGTCGCTATTTTCAGTTAGAGCAATTAACATGAGGCATAATTATCTTTTTTTAAATTCATTTACGATGCACATAATTTTGATTATGAATAAATTGACAAGTTTTCTAAATTTTTGGATGTTTTATAGAATGTCCGTCAATTTTTATACATATTTCGCCGATCTTAAAATCGCCTACAATTTTTTTACAAAATCTTCTACAAAATTATAGAAGGTCTTTCGCTTTATTTAAAGTTACTTCAATGTTCATGGACTTCAGGAAAATTTAAGTATATTTCCAATCTTCTTTCTCCAATGAATAAATTGACAATTTTTCTAAATTTTCCGGATGTTTTATAGAACGTTCGTCAATTTTTATACATATTTCGCCAATCTTAAAATCGGCTACAATTTTTTACAAAATCTTCTACAACATTTTACAAGGTCTTTCGTTTTAATAAAAATTACATCAATGTTCATGGACTTCAGAAAACTTTGGTAGATTTTTCAATCTTCTTTTCTGGAGATATTATTTTATTGTATTTTACTGAGGTTTCAAATATGTTTTTTTTTACTTTTTGCGGTTTACTTTCTTCAATTGTTTATAGAAATTTTATATAGATTTCTTCCATATTTCCTGCATATTTACTTTGTTTTACATTTGTTTGACGTTTGGTTCACTGTTTATACAAATACCGATGACTTTCATCAAATTTCCTTGACATTGTGCTCAATTGTGGTCAATATTATAAAATTTCTGGAGATTTTATAGAATATTCTTAGAATTTTCAAGAAAAGATGTAAAAGTATAATAATTTTAGTGCACACATTACAAATTTGGAAGAAATTTGAAACTTATCTATTTGCTCAATTTAGAATCAATGATTGATTCTATACTCTGATTTTTCTAAACTGGCGTGCACGTCATC
Organism: Othius punctulatus; assembly: GCA_951805005.1. Classification (NCBI taxonomy): domain Eukaryota; kingdom Metazoa; phylum Arthropoda; class Insecta; order Coleoptera; family Staphylinidae; genus Othius; species Othius punctulatus. Next base: position 45,239,315 of record OX638141.1, on the reverse strand, counting down.
AAAATAATAATCATAATAATGACGACACAATTTTACAAGGTTGCCAGCTGTCCTGGGTATTTAAAAATGGCTGCAATCAGCTGTTGCGCCCATGCAATCTTGTGCGACAGTGCGCGGTTCGTATCAAATTCGTCGACTTCTCTGCCGTTTTTCGTACAGATATCAATCTTGTGGTTATGGTTTAACATCTACAATGGCAAGATATAAAAGAGTTTGCACCGTATTCGGGTCCAACACTGACAGCGACAAAAATATTGAGGTTAGATTCGATTCCCGGCTGCAGGCAAAAGAAACGCGAAATATGCAACGAAGTCAAATGTAACAAGTTAAACGTCAAAGAAGTTTGGTTATGCACACATGTATGAGCATGTGTTAGTGAAAAAGATCTGGCATCGTCGCCGAAAAAATATCACGTCGGCCAACATAACATGATTTATTACATGATTGGCAGGCGAAAATTGTGACCGCGGTTAATACACCGATTACCTATTTATAACCACCGGTAATCAGTGTTATGTAACAAATGATCCTCAGATTAATTTCGATTCTTAAACTATTGTTATGCATATTCTCGAAATCAATCACGTTGGTACGAAGAAACCTCATCGCACAGCTGATTGATGACGTGCACGCCAGTTTAGAAAAATCAGAGTATATTAATCAATTGGTGATCAGATTATTCTTAACTTGTATGTGTGTAATCTATATTATATAATAAACATGCAAATATAAAAAAATAACATCACCCCATCAATAGTTTTCCCAATTTTCAATTGAAAACGTAAAAATTAGTAAATTTGCACAGTTTATTATATAATTTTCTTTAATTTGAAAATTGGCAATAATTTTTTAACAACATTTTCTAGTTTTATATAACGTTAATAATTTCTGCAAAAATTGGCTACAAATTTTACAAAATATTCTGGAGATTTTATTGTAGAATGTTCTCAAATTTTATAGAATTTTTCTCAGTTTTAAAACTTTCCAGACATTTTATAGAACGTTCATCAATTGTTATGCATTTTTCATTAATCTTAAAATTGGCTACAATTTATACAAAATATTCTAGAAACTAGTGGAACGTCATTCGATTTTTATTAAATTTTGTTCAATCTTCATAAACTTTCAGGACTTTTATACTACATTTCTAATAAATTCTGATCGAATTTACTATATTTTATTTAATCAAATGCTGATCAGATTATTCCCTATTTTTATGTGTGTAATCTATATTATTTAATTTACATGAAAATACCGAGTGATCATTCAAATTTCGGCTCTACTAGCCAATAAGAAATGCGAGATAACCAATCTCGTCTTTCTTCTTGGATGCGAAAATTTCCATGGATAATTAGAGCTGAAATTTAAATAAACATTCGGCATAAAACCAATAGAAATCAATCCTTCAAAAGTCTTCCCACAATTTCCAATTGAAAAGTGAAAACCAGTAAATTTGCTCAGTTATGATAGAATTTTCTATAATTTTAAAATTGGTAATGATTTTTCGTCAATATTTGGCAATTTTATATGACGTTGTTCAATGTTAACACCTACACATATCTTCAATTCTAAAATTGGCTACAAATTTTACAAAACATTCTGGAGATTTTATTGTAAAACGTTGTCAGATTTTATAATATTTTTTTTAAGTTTTTAAACTTTTCGGACATTTTATAGAATGTTCGTCAATTGTTATGCATTTTTTCTGTAATGTTAAAATTGGCTACAATTTGTACTAAATCTTCTAGAAAGCTATAGAACGACATTCGATTTTTATGAAATTTTCTTCAATATTCATAAACTTTCAGGAATTTTATAGTATATTTCTGATGAATTCTGGTGGAATTTACAATGATTTTTATATGAATTGATGTTCAAATTATTCCCTATTTTTATGTGTGTAATCTCTTTTATTTAATGTACATGAAAATACCGAGTGATCATTTAAATTTCAGCTCTACTAGCCAATAAGAAATGCGAGATAACCAATCTCGTCTTTCTTCTTGGCTGCGATAATTTCCATGGATAACTGGGGCTGAAATTTAAATGAACATTCGGCATAAAACAAAAAGAAATCAATCCCTCAAAAGTCTTCCCACAATTTCCAATTGAAAAGTGAAAGCCAGTAAATTTGCTCAGTTATTATAGAATTTTTTATAATTTTAAAATTGGTAATGATTTTTCGTCAATATTTGGCAATTTTATATAACGTTGATCAATGTTAACACCTACACATATCTTTAATTCTATAATTGGCCAGAAATTTTACAAAACATTCTGTAGCTTTTATTGTGAAAGGTTCTCAAATTTTATAGATTTTTTTTAGTTTATAAACTTTCCGGACATTTTATAGAACGTTCATCAATTGTTAAGCATTTTTCTTTAATCTTAAAATTGGCTACAATTTGTACAACATCTTCAAGAAAATTATAGAACGACATTCGATTTTTATGAAATTTTCTTCAATATTCTAAACTTTCAGGAATTTTATAGTATAGTGCTGATGAATTCTGGTCGAATTCACAATAATTCTTTTTATCAATTGATGATCAGATTATTCCCTATGTTTATGTGTGTAATCTACATATATTATTTAATGTATATGAAAATACCGAGTGATCATTTAAATATCAGCTCTACTAGCCAACAAGAAATGCGAGATTACCAATATCGTTTTCTCATTGCCTGCAAAATTTCTATGAAAAACTAGAGGTGATATTTAAATGAACACCCGCCAAAAAGAAAGAAATCAACCCACTCAAAAGTTTTCCACAATTTCCAATTAAACAGTGAAAGCTGTAAATTTGCTCAGTATATTATAGAATTGTGTACAATTTTAAAATTGGCAGAGATTTTTGCTCAATATTTGGCAATTTTATATAACGTTGATCAATTTTAACACCTACACATTTCTTCAATTCTAAAATTGGCTACAAATTGTACAAAACATTCTGCAGATTTTATACCGGGTGTTCCATTTTAAGTGATACAACTAAGCTACAGACTTAGATACTTATATGTGTCACTTAAAATGGGACACTTGGTAAAACTGTCTTAAATGTTTATAGAATTTTTTCATTTGTAAAATTGACCTCATTTTTAGCACATTTTCCTCAATCTTAAAATTGGATACATTTTTTACAAAATCTTCTAGAAAATTACAGAATGCATCGATTTTTATGAAATTTTCTTGTGATTATGGTACATTATTGAATTGTATAGTACATTAGCAGTCGTCTTTTGGAGATATTATTCAATTCTGTTTTACAAAGGTTTCAAATATTGTTTTCATTTGTTGCGTAGGTTTTAAGTTTCGTCGATAATTTGCAGATATTTACATAATTATGAACATAAATTTTCATGAGTTTTATAGAATTTTCTGAAAATTTATAGATATTTCTGGTATTTTATAGATGTCTTCAATATGTGTAACTACAATGAATCGGACCTACGTTCATATAACTTTTTTTCTCAGAATTACATCACCTTTCATCTGCCAAAGTTTGTCACCAACCTCATAAATTATCTTGTACAGGCTCCAAACATAATTTTAAAATGGAACTATATCACGATTTTACTTATAGACAGCTGAAAATAGTACTGAGTTTAAGGTTTTATCCATAATTGCCAGATATATTTATTTAGGGTTGTTTTAATAAGTACTTACTGGTATATTTTTATTTATTTTATTATTTATTTTTATCGCGTGACTAGTTTTAGTTATGAAAAACCATCTTCAGAGGCATATTTATGTACTTAATGCTTATATATCCTGAACTTATATAAAATGTAATTAGAAATTTGATAGATGTCTAATTTGAAGTTTTATTGAATTGTTTAATTTTATTTTTTATTTATGTTCAGGATATACCGTGACATTTATTAACTCTGAACATAGTCACTACAACGTTCAACGTTGTTATGAAGTGACCTAGGTAACACCAAAATAACTATTTGAAGGGTTATCAAAATAAATTGAATTGTCAAGTTGTTTAAACTATGATTGTGCTAAAATACTTAAATGTATTTAACAGAAGAAAAGATACAAATAATGCATTTATACAATGTAAATCAAAGCATAAGAAATGTGTGTGATGTTTTTTCAGTCACTTATCGCGATAGACCAATTCCATCAATGAGAATAATTTTTAACATTATTTCACGTTTTAACAACCACAGATGCGTTGAGTACTTATCTTATAAATATAAAAATATCAGGTAATAAGTTTTACCTCTCACCTGATAACAATAGCAGGTGGCATATTTTTGCAGATATAATATATTCATCTTCATCTTATCCTATATTCATTGCAAACGACGCCTTCGCGGAGATGAAAGAATTCAGCCCTAGGGATGTTATCAGTTTTCTGTGATGAAAAGCGACTTTTTCTGTAATTAATTGACTAGACTCACATAATTTTAAGGTAAGAACTCGATGGATTTTTTTTAAACAAAAGTTATAAATAATCGTAATTATAAAATAAATTATGAAATAATTATAATTATATTAAATAATTATAATAAAATAATCGCCGTATTAGGATTTACGAAGTAATTCTTAATAGGTAACTTTAATTATCTTAAAATCTATGGATAAATTATTGGGTTCAAATTTAAAAAGCTTGTGCTGATAAATGTTTAAATTTTATTGAAACTTAATACTGGCTTGCAGAATTATTAGGTAAGTATACGAATGTAGTTTGTTTAACAAATGTAAAAATAATCGCATTGTTTTTTTCTATTTTTTTATTTTATATAAGGCGGCGTCAACTACTGTAGTCATTCTTCTGCTAGGAGACGGCCTAGCAGAAGAATGCCTCTGCCAGGGCCTTAAGTGGCAACAAGAACACTAGAGTAAAATCTGTCTACTTACGAAGTAATTATGAGAATGAATTCTATGGTTCAAATTAAAAATATTTGTGCTGATAAATGCCAAAATTTTATTGCAATTGAAAATTAGCCCCCTAGTTCTCTTGAAATATATTTTATTCGCGGCTATGCATGTGTGGATTGATAATGGAAGCCTCCAGGCAGAATGCATTCTGATAGGATTTCCATATTCATGTGTGTATTTCCATATTTTAGTAAACGCTTGGGATCAGTGCATATCGAATTTTGATTGTGTATTGTCCTCGAATTTAAGCTGGTCAAGTTTGATTGGCGTTGAATATAAATGGTCAGATGGGTCACTTTTTACGTAGCCATGAAAATTCCAATTTTATACATTGTGTAATAACGTGACATGTATTTATTAGATTTTTACATATTTAATACACTACTCAAAACATTTATCGTATATAAAAAAAACTTTCATATATTATAAGCTGCCGATGTGATTCGTGTTTATAAATAGAAACAAAACAAAATTTAAATAGGTATGCGATAGTTCTTTTGAGTAGTGTATATTATCATTCATTCGTAATATTATCATTCATCAGAAGACTATAATCTCATGTTAATATTCTTGCATTTGTTTCCACGTCCATGATTTTTCGTTAAATTTTATTATAATGTGAATAACTTGGCAACGTTGCATCTGATCTCAAAAAAAAAAATTGTGAAGCCCACATAAAGCAGATTATAAAAATGAAATAATATACAGGGTGGTCAATTTTAAAAAGAGACCAAATTTTGTGTCCCGGATTTATGGTACACTCATTATACTCGAAAATAATTTTAAAAGGCGGCACATCAAGTGTCCAATAACTTCCAATCAGATATTTTCCTAAATTTTCATTAGTTTAGTAGCAATGGTAAAGACTAATTTTCATAAAATTTAAATTTAATATTTTATTATATATATATATATATATATATATATATATATATATATATATATTAAAAATCTCTATGCCGTAAAATTATTTTCAAATATACAGGGTGTCCCAAGTTTGCGGAATAACAAAAACAAACTTTTTTTTAATGGAACACCCTGTATTTATTCAAGGTTTCTGATGATATTTTTCAACCTCTACATTGTTGTCTATTTAGTTTTGGATTATGTTACAGTGTTGCCAATTTATAATTTTTTTCTCCTAATATCATGCATAAGCAGACTCAACTTTAAAAAATCGTAGCGACCTCGTTTTTTGAAGGTAAGAATAAATTTTAGCAATATTCTTAGTGTGGTTAATAAGCAACATGTTGGCAATGAGCAATTTGAATTTAGTAATACAGGGCGTTCAGAAAAAAAAGTCAAACTTTACAAATTTCAAAGCGGAATAACCCATTTTTTTTTAATGGCATGCTCCCTATTTTATGTCATTATTCGATGGGTCTTTTTCTTCTCTTCAATTTGATGGTACATATCTTATGTCTGAACCCCATAGTTGTTGAGATATTCAATATTTTTTACAAAAGTCAGCATTTAATTACATTTCTATGCACTGAAATGGGTCATTCTGAGACAAAACAACTGTCAAAATGTAAGTAAGAATCAATGTGAGATGAACGAAAATTGTAAAATAGTAGATAGTACTTCTGCAATACAAATAATTATTTTATTCCAAAACCATTAGAGATAACAAAATTATTAATACAAAAGAGAAACGATCCTACAGCAATGTTCAAAATGTTTTTGTTCATCTCACATTGTTTCTTACTTACATTTTGGCAGTTGTTTTGTGTCAGCATGACCTACTTCAGTGCATAGAAATGTAATAAAATGGTTACTTTTGTGAAAAATATTGAATATCTCAACAACTATAGAGTTCAGACATAAGGTATGCACCATCAAATTAAAGAGAAGAATAAGACTTACCGAATAATGACATAAAATATGGGGCATTCCATTTAAAAAAAAAAGGGTTATACCGCTTTGAAATTTGCAAAGTTTGGCATTTTTTTCTGGACACCCTGTATTACTAAATTCAAATTTATCATTACAAAAAGGTTGCTTATTAACCACATTGCGACTATTGCTAAAACTTATTCTTACCTTTAAAAAATGAGGTCGTTACGACTTTTTAAAGTTGAGCTTGCTTATGCATGATATTTTGAAAAAAAAATTGTAAGTTGGTAACACTGTAACATAATCCAAAACTAAATAGACAACATTGTAGAGGTTGAAATATGTCATCAGAAAACTTGAATAAATACAGGGTGTTCTATTTAAAAAAATGTTTGATTTTGTTATTCCGCAAAATTGGGACACCCTGTATATTTGAAAATAATTTTTAGGCATAAAGATTTTTAAACCAATAACTTTTTGTACGAAACATTTTTTTCTATCTTTGACGGGAAACGCGCTAGGAAAGCCCGACGCACTGTTGCAGGACCCTGTATAGCTTACACATACTTTTAAGTTTCTGAATCTCACTTTGTAGACAAAGAACAATATTTATTTCTTTCTTTTTCACGAGAATTTCTTTTTTACTTTTCACTTTATTTTTCAACAGAACATTATGTTTTCTCCTCTTAAAACCTTGACCCTTTCTCTTGACCCTTCCAAATAATGTAATTATTAGGACTACAATTGCACTGCACCGCCAATTACCCATGTCTCCAATTCATTTTTTTTTTGTAAGTATTCATAAACCATCTATGTATCGCGACAGGGACAGACCAAAGACAATACATTTCAAACAATACAGTAGCTCTCGACTGTCCGTTTGAACCTCCATGCAACTGCATTCTGATTTAATGCATACATTTGCATGCTAATTTGAAAAACGATAAATTTTTTCTCACCCGGCCCGCATAATTGCGTCTTTGTTCCCCGCGAGGGCGCAGTAATTCCGCTCATTTATTACCAGGACCTCTGGCTGCGAATCCCACCGCAACAATTAACAAGAATGTTTAATTTAATTAGTGCCTGATAAATTCGGTCGTCGCAATGGAGACCGAGGAGAATTGATTGGTCGGCAGCCTTTTCTCGACCTCGAGGGAAAATAATGAAAGCTCAATCTCAATTTGCGAAAATGGAGCATTGGTAATAATGAAACTGATGATAATTGTGTATATGAAATAATTGCCGCTTGGAAACATTCGGAAGATAACCTGATTTGGCCACCACATAACTTTATCATACTAATTAATTTGTGTTATAATCACCATAATGAAATTATTACAATATAAAAAAATATGTGAATGTAGTAAGTATATTATTATTGCACATTAGTAGCGATTACTAAGGAAATAAAATATTATCTTTCCTTTCTCACAAAAATTGATAAAAATTCCCGGCATTTATTTTTCAAATTGTAATGTTTTTCCTTAATTAACAAATTATAATAACAGTGGCAGGCTAGTGGATGCTTGTTCATTATGTCCAATTGCACCTATTTACGGACGCATTATGGTTGTTTGGACATCCTGCGTTGCAGCAATCGCTATCATTGTGATTGCCCACTGGAAGCGGCGATCAATCTGGTCTGTTGCATATGAAATTCTCTGCAATTGCTTCCGGCTGGACAAAACCGCAATTGAGTACCAGATGCAAAGACCAATTTCCGAATTAGAATTTCCGTGGATGAACCGTGCACCGCTAAGCAATAGAAAATTGATGAACCATTGCACTTATTTAGACATCCTGGGAAATTATAAGCTGCTAAATAAACTAAATAATAATTAAATTGAAAACAATTTAACTTAAAAATAAATTCTATTAAAATATCAAATTTATTGACGACTTTTAGAATATAAGTAGACACATTTATTTTTATGTATGATTATCTTTAATTTATATTTCTACTACTGCATAATATACTACTACACATCTGATCTCAAGTTCTATTTAAATACCTGTGAAATTACCGATTGTAAACGATTTAAATATCTTCTAAATCAAGATTTCGTAGGTTTAGATTTATAATAATAGATGATTTTTAAGAACTCTCTGGGCTAGTGGAGCCTCATTGTTTGCTAAATAAACTAATAATAATTAAATTGAAAATAATTTAAATTAAAAATAAATTCTATTAAAAAATCTAATTTATTGACGACTTTTAGAATTTAAACAGACAAATTTATTTTTATTTATCTGTAATTTATATTCCCACTGCTGCATAATATAGTACTACATATCTAATCTCATTAAAAAAAACTAATCTTATTATATAATCTGTGAGAATATCTGTAAAATTACCAATTGTAAATGATTTCAATATCTTCTAAATCATGATTTCGTCAGTTTAGATTTATAATAATAAGTATTTAGAACAATAATAATTCTCCTTCAAGGCATTATAGATTGGAATCATCAGTATCATTTATTACCAAGACCTCTGGTGAATCCCACCGCAACAATTAACAAGAATGTTTAATTTAATTAGTGCCTGATAAATTAAGCCGTCGCAGTGGAAACCGAGAAGGATTTATTGGTCGGCAGCAATTCTTAATCTACACATACAATAAAATGTATTCATTGAAATAAACCTGAATCTCATATAAAATGAATATTAAAGAGCTGCACTAACAATTACTTATAATGGAGTGTAATAATATATAATTGCTATTATATTGAGTGGCGCTGAAATGGGGCAGAAATACAATCACTTTTCCTTTCAGCCGTCTCTTTTATTTGCTTTTCAAATTCCACTGGCAATAAATATCGACCTGATGGCCCAATAACTCCCGTCCTAATCTTCGACTGGGTAAATTCCCTTCGTAGTCCTATCCAGCTTTCAGAGGCAATAAAAAAACTTCTATATGTAACATAACCCGTCTTGATCAAGATGGTATGGATATAAAAAAGGTAAAGTAATGAGTAAATAATAATAAGTCATAGTAATCTCCCGTCTTAAAACCTAATAAAAATGGTTATTATATATAAATATACCGCGCTTTTTTTTAATCTCCGAACATAGGTTGTGTTCCGTTTTAAAATGACAGTATCAATTACATTGCTAAAATGCAAGGGTCATGCAACCAAAATTACAATCCCGTGGAATTCGAACATTTCAAATGCCATAACTGTTGACAGAAAATGTATGCAAAGCAAAAAAAGTATTCACATAGGGCACGATACCGAGCTGCAAATAGTATACGGATTGGGAGAGATTTAGGAGAGAAAAAGCATAGTCATAGTCTGTTTTCGTCGGGGACTATACTAAGTTATTAATGTTCTAATAGAAATTTGCAAAACTTTTAAGAGAAAATACAAAATTTTGATTATAAATTACAAACTTCAATAGAAATTAAAAAAATTATACATGATCCTTACAAATTACAAAATTTTATTAAAAATTGCAAAAAGCTAATTAATTCACAAAATACTAACCGAAATTATATGTTGTTGATCGTCAATTACAATGAATGTTTTATTTCAATTGGAAATTACGAAAGTTTCATTGGAATTATTTTATTAAAAATTCGAAAGTTTTCAGAAATTACAGAGATTAATTTAAGGTTGTTATAAAAGTCTTGATAAACATAGGTCCTCAACGTAACGGTATTCTTGTTTGAACCAGCCAACTATGATTAAAAAAATGCAAGTTTTAGCAAAATAAAAAAAGGGAGGTAAAAAGAATATTCTTCCTTATCTCCGAAACCTTCCTCTCCGTTACTTTAAGGACCTATGTTTATAACAATAGTTTAAGAATAGAAATTAATCTGAGGATCATTTGTTACATAACACTGATCACCGGTGGTTAAAAATAGGTAATCGGTGTATTAACCGCGGACACAATTTTCGCCTGCCAATCATGTAATATATCATGTTATGTTGGCGGCCGTGACATTTTTTCGGCGCTGATGCCAAATCTTTTTCATTAACACATGCTCATACATGTGTGTATAACCAAACTTCTTTGACGTTTAACTTGTTACATTTAATCGATTATTACAATGCATATTTTGCCATTGTAGATGTTAAACCATAGCCACAAGATTGATATTTGTACGATAAACAGCAGAAAAGTCGACGAATTTTATACGAACCGCGCACTGTCGTACAAGATTGCACGGGCGCAACAGCAGATTGCAGCCATTTTTAGATACCCAGGACAGCTGGCAACCTTGTAAAATTGTGTCATTATTATTATGATTATTATTTTGATGACTTGAACGCCAGTTTAGAAACATTAGAGTATACTGCCGCCTTAAATATTTTACACTCTCTTTTTAACACCTTGTATAACCAGTAATATATGGATAAAACCTTAAACTTAACAAAGATCAATATAACCTAATTTTCAGTTGAAAATTTTACGTCTTTCCTCACAAATCATATTTCTCACAAAGTCTACGAAGTTTTTCCATTCCTTTCTATTTGTAGTCTTTTTCCTTGCTTCTTGTTGATCGAGGTGGTTTCTTTTTAGGATCTCTTATATGTTGTATTCCTATCTTTTCCTTAGTCTTCCTCTTTATTTCTTTTTTTTTCGTCTTTTGATGTCCATACTATTTTTGTTTGTCTGTTTTCTGGAATTCTTATCAGGTGCCCGAACCATCCTACTTGTCGTTTCTGTATTGATTTCTGCACACTTAGTATTTGTAGGTTTTACCTGATCTGTTCGTTTCTTACTCTGTCTAATCTCGTGACTCCTTCAACTTTTCTTAAGTATCTCATTTTGGTTGCTTGTATTTTGTTCATTGTATTTTCATTTGTTGTAGAGGTTTCGCTTCCATATAAGAGTGTTGGTCTATAAATTGTCTTGAAGAGTTTCATTTTCGTGTTTTTGGAGATTCTTCTTTTGTTTAGAATGTACTTGTTCATTGCATAGTAGGTTTTATTTGCGGCCATGATTCTGTTATTTATTTCGTGTTCCATGGTTCCTTTATTATGTATTATTCTACCTAAATATTTGAAGGTTTCAACTTGTTCTATCCTTTCCAAATTTATTCGTATTTTTGTTTTTGTTTCCTCTTTTGCTACTACCCTTCCTTTTGTTTCGTTTATATTAATTACCATGTTGTATTTTTCAGTTCCTCCCATATGCTTATATTGTGTTGCAGGTCTTCTTCGCTTTTGGCTAGCATTATTAAGTCATCAGCAAAAGAACATTCTGCTATCACTATTCTTTTCATTTTATAGTATCCTATTTCTACCTTCTTGGTGTTATCTTTAATTTTTTTCATTATCTTAGAGAACAAGAATATAATAAAGAGCAGAGGACTCAAAGCGCCCCCTTGTCGAAGGCCTTGTGTGGTTGTGAAATTCTCAGGTGTTGAATTATTTGTTCTTACGTAGTTTTCTGTGGTTACATACATACTCTTGATTGCTTTTATTAAATGCACTTTTATCTTCCTTTCTTCGGGTATTTCCCACACTTTGGCTCTTGGGACTCTATCAAATGCCGTTTCTAAGACCACGAATATAATTTATAGTTTGTTGTTTTGTCTTAATATTTTTTCTGTCATCTTTTTAATTGTGAAGATATGATCTTGTATTGAATGTTCTTTCATGAATCCACTTTGTGACTTTTCCATTGTTTTTTTTTTTATTTCCTTTCTTAATTTGTTCTCGAGTATTGATTCGTACAGTTTTGCCGTTGTGTACAGCAGGGATATTCCCCTAAAGTTGTTGCAATTTCTACTGTCTCCTTTTTTATGTATTTGGAAGATCACTGCTTTTTGCCAGTCTGCTGGTATTTTTGCTGTTTCCCATATTCTATTTGTTAACTGTAGTAGTAGTTGTTTCCCATCCTTTCCTATGTATTTCAGCTGTTCAGATTTGATTGTGTCGTGACCTGGGGCTTTTCTGTTCTTTAACTTCTTAAGTGCGTTTTCTAACTCTTCTTCTGTTATAGATCCCTCTTCTTCTTCTGTTTCGTTACTATTTTCTTGTTCCTCTTCGTTTTAATTTGCTTCATTGATTGTCTCTTTTCCAAACAGAAGCTCTTGGAAGTGCTCTTTCCATCTGTTCATGATTTCTTTATCTTCTTTGATTAGTACACCATGTTTATTTTTGAGTAGCTTTAGGTTTGTTTCTTTTTCCTTTCTGCAGCTTTTCAGTGTTCTGTAGAATAGTTTTTGATTTCCTTTAAAATGTTCCTCTAACTTGGTTCCGAAATCCTCCCATTTTCTGTCTTTTTCGTTCCTTATTATTGCTTTTACTCTCTTTCTTTGCTGCTTGTATATTTCGTAGTCTTCTTCGTTTTTTGTGCTTAAGTATTTTTTTCAATTTTTGTTTCTTTTTCCTAACTTCTTCCTTCACTTCTTTGTTGCACCAGCTTGTTTGTCTTTAGTTTGGTGTACTTTTAGTTTTCCACAGACGTGTTGTGTTGCCTCTCTTACTATATGTTTGAAAGTGATTCATAAATCTTCTACTTTTGTTTTTCCGCTTTTTTGAGTGCTTCTTATCAGTTCTTGTATTAATTCCTGGTAGTTTTCCCGTACTTGTTTGTCACTTAGCTTGTATATTCTAAATTTATCTATTCTTACTTCCTTATCGACTATTTTCTGCGTTTGTTTTGGTTCCCTTCTTGTTGTTTTTATTCGTGCTGTTAGAAGATAGTGGTCACTGTCAATTTCGCTACCTCTTGTGACTTTAATATCCATTACTTCGTTCACTCGTGCAGAAATCAATAAGTCTTCTTCCATTGTTGTTGATCTTCGTTTCTCCGTGTGTTCCCTTTATGCTCTCCAGTCCCTTGTTTTTATTCCCTACACGGGCATATAGGTCTCCTATTACGTATGTTGGCTCTGTAAGATTTTCGTATTCTTGTTGTACCTCTTCCCAGAACTGGTCTTCCATCTTCATTTACTCCATATACTACCATAATATTTGCTTTAAACTTGTCTTTCTCTTCTATTTTGACCGTCGGTATCCTTCCATTTATACACTTCCATTCCTTGATTGTTTTTTCCATTTCCTTTCTTATTATACATCCCACTCCTGCTTTCGCTCTCTTATTTTGTTCTACTCCACTGTATAATTGTATGTGCCCGTTTTCTGTTCTCATTGTTCCTTTTTCTTTCTTCTTTATTTCTGTTATTATATATATATATATATATATATATATATATATATATAAATATATATATAGCAAACAAAATATAGCAGCAAAAGTTAATAAACTGGAAAAAAACCACAATGAAGAATCAAGCAATGGAAATGGACTCGAGAAGAAAACGGAAAACAATATAAGGGGATAAAAAGGGCACAAACTGACAAACTTCTTTTTACCTTTGTCAGTTTGTGCCCTTTTTGTCCCCTTATATTGTTTTCCGTTTTCTTCTTGAGTCCATTTCCATTGCTTGATTCTTCATTGTGGTTTATTTTCCAGTTTATTAACTTTTGCTGCCTTTTTCCGTTTCTGTAGTGTGTGTATTGTTCCTTATATTACTATCTCTACTAAGTTCTCTTTGCCTCATCTTTTTGTTCTCTATAGTGTATTTATTTAGTTTTTGGTCACTTCCTTCAGCCCCATCTCTTTGTTGTCCCATTTGTATGTCTCACCGTTGATTGTTAGCTAGCTAGTTTAGCTTAGTTAGTTTCCTCCCTTGCAATACTTCTTACTTCTTTTTGTATTTCTCTTTCCAACTTTGTCAGGTCATTATCTATATAGATTCTTCTGCCTTTGAGCTTATGTTTGGCTTTCATTACTTCTTGTTTTTTGCAAGTTTTTGCAACTTCTGCAATGATCATTTCCGTTTTCATTCCTTTGTTTATTTTCCTTGCTGTTAGAATTTTTACTTCAACGTTCATATCTTTACTTTAGAATCCTTCTACGTTACTACTGGTTTTATTGTCTCCTATCTCTAGGCCTTCTATTACTATGTTCATCTTTTTCTTCTCCTTTTCTAAGTTTTTGAATCTTCTTTCTAAGTTTTCTACCATTGACTGCAGTTGAGATTTTTCTTCCTCCCACTTTTCTTCCTTCGCTTTCGGGTCCTTCGCTTTCGGGTCCTTCGCCATTTTCTTTATTTCGTCTGAACTGAATTCTTCACTGTTGGCCCTCATTTCGCACATCATTTTATAGTGCTAATATAATATATCAAATGGCTGAATGAACAACTGTTGCTGATTGTGCTTAGCAAACAATTTATAATCATCCCTCATTTAAGACCCTTGCATTCACTAAAATGCGGTAACAAAAACCTACAGACCTAACACGATACACAGCCATGCATTATGCAACAGGCGCGCTAGTTTAACGTAATTAAGCAATTCACAACTTGTGCGTTGCCCTGGGACGCATCTCCCATCTTGCAGTTCTGTTTATGAGCTAAGTTAATTATCCACCCTCACCCCATTGGCGATAATGGAATTTTCAATTTCCCGGTACTAATTAGTTGGCGGGTGTGGAGGGCGCGCGAAAATAAATCCGTGCACTCGTCGATCGGGAAAATGGAAACGGACATGTAATTTAAAGGAATTTCATGAAATAAGACGAGCTTCACGTCCGACAGGATTCCTGAGGGCTCGGCAGTAATTGGAAAAGGCTTTATCCAATTCCTGGCCGCAATATAAATATTATTGCGGTGAGATATATTTAACGTGCAGCTGATAATATATGTTCTGTTATTCACTACACAAGACAAAATAGTGAATTGCAAAATTTATATTACTTGTGTTTAGACAGACATCGTTTTTCTCAAAACGAGAGTGATAAAATTTACATCAATTGATAATAAAAATATATACGATGTCGTCCACGTTTACTATACGTCTATAAAGTGAAAACTGTGGTCTCCGTAATCAAATTCGTCCCTTTATCGACGTCGTAGTACATTTCGGCCCGACGATGCAACAATTTTAAGTCCGCGCACCTGTTTTACGCCCGATCGAAAGATCCCGTCGATAATCGTAAATGGGGGTGAAAAATTCCCCGGGAATAAAAAGTAACGCCGATTACCCCCAAATGGCTGGAATTTTCATCCATCCAAGCCTATTAAACCAAACGCTTATGTTTAAAGTTGCCGGGGAGGAGCGTTTCCGGTGCGCGAAGGAAAGCGCCGGAAGTGATCCCAGCTTTCCACTTCGCTCGTGCGTGAGGGCGGCCGACGGCCCCCCAATATTGACATACATGGGAGGCAGCTTCGGGCTTCGAGCTTCGAGCTTCGGCCCGGGCTGCTGCTATCCGAATTTCCCATCAGATTTCGGTGACAAACACTCGTCGAAATAGGTCCTGGTTTTTCTCATTACTCTGCGACCTTGGGGCTTTGCAGCCTTATTCGACCTCTGAATACCACGTACAGATGAAAAGTTAATAAATAGATTGCAAAGGATTTTCTCGGGTATTAGAACTGAACCCGAACCTTCTCCAATAAAAGGCGAGAGAGCATCTCTCGAAATAATGTACCATACTTAATCTTAATCCAGAAGGTCATTTGTTGCAAAATAGGTGTAATACATTTTATCGAGCAATGGAGCATGCTGATCACTGAATCCTAACCGTATATTCTAAGAGGGTTGAGCGTATATCTCGTAATAATTTAGTGTACCATAGGCAAAAAGACCGAGGACCAATAGCCTAATAAAGATTATTCTCTCTCTCTGTAGAGTACCTAATCCTAATACATATTTACATCAATTGTTATGTACAGACGTTTTATACATAATTAGCGATTAACACTGACTATAACACTCGAGTTTAACATTCCCCTTTGTTTACATTTCAATCGCCCGCTGACCGACGGATTTTTCGAAATTTTGTACGTGTACATCGGTTTTTGTGTATGTAAATGTGTTGTTTGACCCTTTATTTCATGTTTTCATCGGTTTTTGTTTACTTAACAGTAAATTGAAGGTATAATGAGCCGTTTTATGATGAAACCTTCTTCTTCTTTGCCTAAGGGGTAAACAGGGCTCAGTAGAGCTTCCGCGCCAGTTTTTCTTCTCTTTGAGAGAGGGAAACTTCCTAACTTTTTTTTTTATTAATTCATCATAATAATGCATTGAAAGGCCTTGTCAATAACTGCAATGTGGTTAATAAATGTTCTTTGAAAACAATGCAAAGAAACTAACTGTTAGATAAGACAATTATAAAACCTGATATAAAATTTTGCTTAATTAAAACTTAACTGGAAATCACAGGAATATTTTTATTTTTTATAAATAGATTTATCTATTTTTCCAACAATTCTTTATCAAGTGTAAAGTTTCGTAGATATGAAATGCTCACTTCCTGGTGTATAAACAATGGAAAATATTGTTATAAATTCTGTTTTATTGCTCGCTGCAAAAGTACAAGACTGGAACTTCGCAAGTTTTACTAATTGTAAAATGATTTAATACTAATGAAACTATTAGTAAAATCCATATTTAAGCCCAGAATAAAACATAGTATGTTTTAACCATAACTTATTGCCGCATACATCAGGTTTACCTACCACACAATAATGCAAGATTCAGGTTTCTACTTCTCAAGGTTCTTATAAACTGAGAGCAAAGTCTGTGCTTTTACACAACTCTCCCAAGTATAATCATTTTTATCAAAAAAATATTCAAAATTCTCTAAGATATTCGAAATTCTTTAAAAATTCTAGATTTCATAGTTACAAATTTATGGTTTGGTTACAAAAGGTAATAAACCCAGGAATTCATCTTTTATCAAATAATATATTTTAAAAATAGAAAAATTTTAAAGTTCTATAATATACAGGGTGGTTGCTCTCACGACGCCCACCATTAGGATCTATTAAACGGAAATATATACAGAGTTGGTCAAATAGGAAAAAAGTTTCTTATTTCCATGCCTTTTAATTTTCTGAAAAGGAATCTGAATAGCATACCTTGCATAGTTCCTGAAATGTCGCTGAAAATCCGAAAAAGTTCACTTTTCTTTTCCTTCTAATAACATTTTTACTTTTTAAGGAAATTTTACGAAACTTGGCCTTCTTACATTTTTCGACGTGAGTTTTCTATTGCGGCCATAAGAAAATATTTAGTTGACTAAGAAAATTTGGGAATCTAGTTGGCGCAGAAAATGTTTGGCACTGTCATCAGAAAGCTCATGTCGAAAAATGTAAGAGTGCCAAGTTTCGTAAAATTTCCTTCAAAAGTAAAAAAAGTTATAAAAGGAAAAGGAAAGTGCACTTTTTCAGTTTTTCAGCGGAATTTCAGGAACTGTACAAGATATCCTGGATTTCGTTTCAGTATATTGAAAGGCATAAAAATGAAAAACTTTTATCCCATTTGACCAACTCTGTATACATTTCCGTTTAATAGTTCCTAATGGTGGGCGTCGTAAAAGTGATCACCCTGTATACACATAGTTTTTTGAGTTTCTTTTTCGAATTATTTTTCTACCTCCAAAATATCCATCGTTTTGCCAATATTTTATCTAGAAATTTTATGAAAATTGTGTTAAAATCGACGAGAACAACATAAATGAATGCAATTAATAAATAAATTACAAAAATGTCATTAACAATGAAAATTCAACGAAAATAATTGAACTCTTGTTTGGTTCTTAGGTTCTTATGCATTTTGCCATCTGCAAACATCGTCCAAACATCTTTGGATGTTTCTGCTATTATTAATTGGAATTTTAATTATTGAGAATTTCAATCGAATAGCGTATATTTTCTGCAGATTTTTTTGATAATTTGGTTTGGAAATAAGAGACCAATATAATAATAATATAATTTTATCAAATTTTGACATCTGTGTTTAAATTTGTCTTAATAGCTTTAGATATTTATGTAATTATTTTCTAAAATAGTAAACAGCATTTCTGGTATTTTTATTCTTGTGAAGTTTATCGATTTAGGAATGTTCATTCATAAATGAAAATTGAATCTATGAGAACAATATAAAATAATAAGGTGACCAAAAAATTATAAAAACAGATTATTAATCTACGAAAATGTACAAATTCAAAAGTTTTAGGAAAACAATTAAATTTTCTTATTCTTCGTTTTATTTTCATGATGTCTATGAATTTTATCAAATAACTTTGGATATTTTTGTTGTTATTGATTAGAATTTTAATTATTATATTTAAGTATATTTCCAGATTTTTTTTTAAATTTCTATTTGAAACTATGAGACCAATATAAAATAATGAAGTCGTCTAAAAATATTTTAAAAAACCTATGGAAATTTGAACAAAAAACAAAAGTCGACGTAAAAAAATGTTTTCATTGGATCTTATTACTTTTAGAATTATTTTTAGGTATTTACGCATTTTTTTCTGGAATTTTGATTCTTGCGAAATTTCCATAGATTATGTCATGTCTCAGGATTTCTTTTTCTATTAAAGCCACTTTTCCATATTGCCGTATGCCATATTTATTATATAGTATTCACAGCATTTCTGGAATTTTTATTCTTGTGAAGTTCATCGATTTAGGAATGTTCATCCAGAAAAGAAAATTGAATCTGTGAGAACAGTATAAAGTAATAAAGCGACCACAAAATTTTAGAAAACACATTATTAATCTATGAAAATTATTCGAAAATTATACGAAAACCATTGAATTTTCTTATTCGTCTTCTATTTATTTTCTTGGTTTCGATGAATTTTACCAAATAAGTTTGGATATTTTTGGTGTTATTAATTAGTGTTTCAATTATTGTATTTATGTATATTTCTTCCACATTTTTTTTTTTTATTTCTATTTGGAACTATGAGACCAATATAACCAATATAAGTCGTCAAAAAATATTCAAAAACCTATTGACATTTGAACAAAAAATTCGAAAACTCGACGAAAACAAAGTTTTCATTGGTTCTTATGACTTTTAGAAATGTTTTTAAATATTTATGCAATTTATTCTGGAATGTTGATTCTTGCGAAATTTCCATGGATGGATGTCAGGGTGTCAATGAGTCAGGATTTTGGAATGTTAGGAATTTCATCCCCAAATGTTATGAGAATTTGAATTTGATAAAACATAGTACAATATGAACATTTATTCCATATACATATTTACAGCATACTTATTAATGTACAAAACTATATTGATATATGATGTGATACATGATATATGGAATAGGCTATTGACTTTCATCTTTCGGCACACGATTAAACACATTATTATCAAATTTCGAATATTTAACGCAAACAATGATTTTTTTTTTATTCTTATGAATATGAAATATCTGTGATATTTTTGTTATTATTAATTATTGTGAAATTTCGACGTTTTCGATATATTTCTACAAAATCAAAGTTGCAGAATTAAAAAAAATCATTAAGAATCTGTGGAAATTTTAAGAAAATTCGGAAATGCAACGAAAACAATAAAGTTTTTAATTGGTTGATTGGAAATTTAAGTTTTATGAAAATTTCAAAATCGATGAAATTTCAAAAATATAATCCGGAAAAGCAATGAAGTTTTAAATAAATCAAAAACCAAGAAATAATATTAGGTACATTTACTCTGGGAACATTGAAACACATTTAATTTTTCCGTAATTGTTAGGGGTACAAAATTTCATTCAACGTTTCAGGTGACTGTTGGTTACGAATTTTTGTTATATTCAAGTTTATCTCAGAAAGAAACTATTTCAACGCTTAGTTACCAACCAACAGTTACACGAAGTCAAACAAAGTTCAAAATATTGAACTCACGAAAATCCAAATTAAAAAATTAATACAGGATATCAACGTTTCTAAAACTAAATAATAATTTATACATAATTGCGTTCACTTAATAATTTTGAATACAATTTTGAAAATTTTAAAACAATGATTCGTGATGTTGATGAACAAACTGATAATGAAATTTAAAGACAAATGTTTAAAAGGAATTTAGAAACAGGATGAAAAGTTGTGTTATGGTAAAAACCCAACATTATTAACTTGTAAAATTGTAAAAGGAAATTAATTGATTTTTAGATAAATGTACTTTCTGTTTCACAATCAACAACAAAATCAAAGGTACAAACTTTTTATAAATTACTCAAAAACAATAAATTTCCAAAAATCTGAGAGTCAAAGTTTCAGGTGACAGTTGGTTTCGAATTTTTGTTATATTCAAGTTTATCTAAAAAAAAACTCTTTCAACGCTTGCGTTTAAATGGGGCAAACAAGCCAAACATATTAGAAACGAAGTTACATTAAGTTAAACGAAGTTGTGGGTATTGAACTCACGAAAATGCAAATTTATAAATTATTACACGAAATCAACGTTTCAAAAACGAAATATTAATTTACACATAATTGCGTACACTTATAATTGTGGAAACAATTTAGAAAATTTGAAAAAAATGAGACGTGATGTTGATAGACAAAACTCATAATGAAATTTAAAAGTAAATGTTTAAAAAAAATTTATAAACAGGATGAAAAGTTTTGTTATGGCAAAACCCAAACTATGAACTTGTAAAATTGTAAAATAAAATTAATAGATTTTTTTTAAATAAATGTACTTTCTGTTTGACAATAAACGGCACAAACATTTTAAAAATAAAACAATTTCTCAAAAACAATAAATATCCAAAAATCTTAAAGTTTTGTATTTTTGTTTTTGCATAAGCGAATTTAGTGCAAAGTTTAATTTGATGCTTGTTTATTGCATGTTAGTTCCTATGGCAATAATCAATAGTCCAACTAGTTTTTCTTGAGAAATAGTACATTTGAAATAGGTTTTATACTAAATAGTATTACACATAAATAAATATTCTGAGAGAAATTTCTAACTCGACAAAGACTTTCCTGATGATTTTTGTTTGATTTGATCCAAATATTAACTATTTATATCCGTGATTGAAGAAAACATTAAATTGTTCATTGCCTCCTAATTTATGGCAATAAATATATATTAAATTTTAGTTTTTTTTTTTTTATATAATTTCCTACGACAACTTGGGACCGGTTTCAACCTGTGTGTAAATTTGGAAAACGGCCCAAGAGCCTTAAATAAACTCCCACATTTACATGGTTGCGAGATGAATATTCATCCTTTCATGATTATGCGGTCAAACGTACCAGAATTTTGCGTCAATTTTCTGTAATAATTAATTTCAACACGAGGTGATATTCATTTGCTCCTCTCAGAATTAATAAATATTCAAGGCTTACCACTTTTCGAGAAAAGTATCCAATTTTAGTGTTACAGCTTTAGCTGAACATTCTGTATACTTTTAGAAAAATTGGAAGATCATGACATTTTTAATAATCATTGATCTACCTTTATTTGTTTGTTACATAAATATGAAATTGTCATTTTAAATAGGAACCGCGTAACATGTCAGTCTTTTGTATATTTCGGAATTCCATTTTTACAAAATTACCTACATTTCATAAATGTGTATGAACTACTAACAATGCAATAACTTTTATTTAATCGGCAAATTGATTATTTTTGTTTTGTTTCACGGGCAGCATCATTAAATACTTTTTTATTTGTTTGCATGATTATTTATTCAAAATGTTATGAACTTTTACATTTATCATATCATACATTCTGCATTCACATTAGCGCATTCTCATAGTTTCAGGGTTTTTTTTAATTCAAGCTGTTATCAGCTTCCCATTGTTCTCCTAGGATGTACTGTTGGTGCCAGGCTGTCGCGCGTTTTCAGGTCTCATGGCGTGTATGTAAACATGAATACAACAAAGGGAAACTGGTATTAATAAAATATATATTAAGGTCTGTCGTGAGTTTCGTGGCGGATATAATGTACAGGTTTATATTAATAATAACGCTTTCATGTCAATCGGCGGACCGTTAAACGGGCAAACCTGATGACTGCGTATTCCAAAGGTCACTATAGATTTTCTAATTCCTTCAGTGGAGCGAGTTGGTTGATCGCGAAAAATCAATGTTTTGTTTTATGCGCATTTAGACATATATAGATTTTATAGTAGGTGTGTTACTAACTTATTAGATTATATTTACTACAGAATATTCATCAGAACTTACTGTCACCTAGGTAATGGTTTTCAAACTTTCTGAGGGAAGAGCGAGATCACATAGCTTCAAGAAGTATGCGGGCCAAATCAGATAGAAAAAACATTTGCTGTTATTGTAGCTAGCAGTAGAATCGAATTTTGCCATTTTTGTTAAATATATGTGTTGCTTAAAATTTACATATTTTATTACTACATACCTGCATTAAAATTGGCAACATTTAGATTTTTTATTTCAAGTCAAAAATTAGTGTTCGAAGTAGTTTCTGTTATTGGTAATTGGTAATTTGCTATGCTATGTGCCTCAACAGCCCACGGCATGGCTTAATTGTCATTTAAAAATTTATATTTAAGCTTAAATATGCTTATAAAAAAAATGGGATTATGATGATAGCTTTTCGCCTGAAACTATTCGGCTGAAACTATCCACCAACTATTGGTTAATGGTTAATCTAGTTCAAAATTAGCCTACTTTCTCGTAATATGCTGAGATCGTTGATGAGTCTATCATAGACAATAAATATGACAAAATTATTCAGACTGTCACACTTTTATTCAGTGTGATATCACCGTTGTGATATTTTCACATAGATTTTCAAGAGCCTTAGTAAAAATTAGAAAGGAAAAGACATGACTGTAAAAGTCAATAGTAAATAAGTAAATAAGTAATAATTTCAATTTAGTCACACTATCACATTTTTAAATATGCTGCCTATAAAGCGATCCTAACACGATCAATAATATTGATCCGTATTTTTGCCGATGTTCTTCAAGATGTTTGAAGCGATCATTATTATTGTCGATAGTCACACATACTGTGTTTGATTTTCTTGTCTACAAAGTGAACCTGACACGATCAATAATATTGATCCACATTCTTCGATGGTTTTCAGATTTTACGCATCATTATTATCAGGGCCAGGGTCAGGTAAAAATATGCTGATTAAACATAACACGTACACTAGATTGCATTCCTTTCAAAAGATTCATTTTAGATTTAAACCTAAAATTAATCCTGTAATTTTTAAATACAGAAACATTATTTTTAAGCTGCATACTGATACAAGAATATGCAATAGAGTATGTATGAAAGCGGTACGCGCATTAATTCCTGAACTAGCTAGATTCATTTAGCGCCAGACTATTTTATTCCTGTTAATTCTTGCAAGTCGCAAATTTTCCGCCTTTACAAACTTTTAGGCTTACTCCATCATATAAATTCAGACGCATACATTCTACCTCCATTCATCCATTGTCGTTTATTGAAAATCAAATCCAATTAGAACAAATTTATATAAATTATTATTATATGCGATATTTAACATTTATGAGATATTTTTAAAAGTATCTGCGATTTGGTGTAAATACAGTGACAGACGACAGAAAACCGAACAATCGAAATAAGGTAAGCTAATTTTATACACCTATTGTTCTTGATTTGATTTTATAAATACTTTAATTCAATTTTGACGTTATAAACTGACTTTATTATATCCATAACAACTTTTTTCAAACTGATTCAAAGCTTAGTAAGTTAAAAAAAAGTGATTAGGAACGCTTGGTATTTTTTAGGATAATTTTAATTCATTTCAATTTGTTCTGAATTTTATTTATTCA
Source organism: Othius punctulatus (assembly GCA_951805005.1). Lineage (NCBI taxonomy): Eukaryota > Metazoa > Arthropoda > Insecta > Coleoptera > Staphylinidae > Othius > Othius punctulatus. The sequence goes on along the minus strand of OX638141.1, from coordinate 45,215,012 downwards.
GATTTTTTGAATATTTAACTATGTGTTTCAGAAGGTGTCTGACGAGAAAGAGAAAAAACTTTCTGGCCATCAAAACCGTCTTAAAAAAAGAAAACGGGAAGAAGATTTGGAGAAAAATTATGGGAAAATGACGCATTTTTGGAATGAAAAATTAAGATTTGCAGTCTACGGCTGTGCCTGTGCCCACTGTAATTGCCAGTATACAGACGGAGAATCCAGTTCCATCAACAAGCAGAGACGAAATTTTTAAAACCTCAATTTTCCCGTTGCTGCTACTGATCCAACTGTACAAATTGAACTTAGCAAAGATGAGTATACCTGTTCCTGACGATCCAGGTTTATGGTCAAATGCATTTTCTTCTTCTCAAATTCAAAGTTTTGTAGAAAACGGACCTAGTCTTTACCGAAATGAACCTAATGATTATCCTAGACACAAATATGGTAGAAAATTTTCTTTATTGCATTTTATACGTATTTTACAAAATTCAGAAAATAATATATGAGTTGGGCGATATTTTGTTTCTGTTGCAAAATATTTTACATTTCAAATTCATTAAAAATAACTAAATTAAGTGATGAAAACGGTTTTAGTGATTGGAAACATACAGGGTGGTCACTTTTGCGACGCCCACCATTAGTATCTATTAAACGGAAATATATACAGAGTTGGTCAAATGGGATAAAAGATTTTTATTTTTATGCCTTTCAATATACTGAAACGAAATCCGGGATATCTTGCACAGTTTCTGAAATATCGCTGAAAAACTGAAAATGTGCACTTTCCTTTTTCTTTTATAACATTTTTTGTTCCAGCTAGATGCCCAATTTCATAGCCAACTTTTGATTTTCTTATGGCCGCAATATTGGATTTTAATAGCATTCAAAATAGCAAAAATTCCAATTTCAACCATGTATTACACACGGGTAATCTGATATTATTTGTATATAATATCAGATAATGTGGTAAATCACAAAAAATCGATAATTTAAACATTTGTTGCAAAAATCAAACTGCTGTGGACTGCTCTAGAAATCAAGTTGCCATGGAATAACAAATTACCATTTTGACATTTTTTCATACAAAGAAAATAACTTCTGAGTAATTGTATTATGTATAAAGTGCAAAAAAGGCATCCTCAACATGAAAAAAATAACATGTACAATCCCTATAATGTAATATCTTACATTATATTTCCCTGGCCGAGATTGCAAATCATAAAGCATATTGTATTCATTAAATTATCTGATCAAATACCATACTTGAATTGAAATTTAGGATATTTAATGTATGAAGAAATGTGAAATTTGTTATTCCATGGAAACTTTTGGTAGTATCGATTTTTCGTAGTAAATAATGTCAGATTACTCATGTGTTATACATGGTTGAAATCGGATTTTTTCGCTCTTTTGAATGCTATTAAAATAAAATATTGCGGCCATAAAAAAATCAAAAGTTGACTATGAAAATTTGGGCATCTAGTTGAAAAACTGACGTCGAAAAATGAAAGAGTACCAAGTTTCGTAAAATTTTCTTCAAAAGTAAAAATAAATATAAAAGGAAAAATAAAGTGCTCATTTTCAGTTTTTCGGCGATATTTCAGGAACTACGCAGGATATCCCGGATTTCGTTTGAGTGTATTGAAAGACACAAAAATGAGAAACTTTTATCCCATTTGATCAACTCTGTACATATTTCTGTTTAATAGATCCTTATCGTGGGCGTCGTAAATGTGGCCACTCTGTATAGGCGAACATTTAAAGCTTCATGAAAAACACAATTTACACTTCGAAAATTTAAAAAAAATGGTCCGATTTACTTTGTCGTTTGAAATCTAATACAACCATTCATTTTGCTACTCAAATAGTATTGAACTTGGAAACTAAATATTAGAACGCCATTGTTGAAAGGATTTTTTACACTATCCAGTTTCTGTCTCTACAAAACTAAGCATTTCGCGGTAGTGATAATAAACTATTTGAAAAAAAAACGGAAAGTTCTAAAATGCATACAAATGGCTAAATTTGATCCTAATGGCTGAGCATACTAAAAGAGTGCAAATGCACAACAACACTAAAATGCCTCATTATCTCGGAGACAAAATCCAAAATGAAATAATCAATATATAATATCAATATGGGTAATAATCTTAACAGCATATTTGAAATAATGTTACACAGTCAAAATGTTTTTCTATTATACTAGATTGCACCCCCGATACTAGTCACCAAGAGCAAATCTAAGTTTGCATTCGTAAATCTAAATACAAATCAACTGATCTTTTGTGTCCAAGAAAAATGTTTAACTTCCTGTCCAATAACGGATACAACACGGATGGGTTAACAACTTTTTTGTTAACAACACTAGAACAAAATGGTTTAGGTATAAATGATTTACGCGGACAAGGTTACGAGAAAGGGGCAAATATGCGAGGAAAGCATAATGGTTTCCAAAAAAATATTGCATTTTTTGTCCCTTGTTGTAATCACAGTTTAAATCTAGTTGTGAATGATGCTGCAAAATCCAATATTTTGTGTGTAATTTTTTTTTCAACAGTTTAGGACCTTTATTTTTTACTTTGCCTCAATCAATCAATAGTCAGTTCTAAAAAAACACATATCAAATTTAACCGTGAAACCAATGACTAAAGAGTTGTGATGGTCGTTCCGTTTAATAACAAATTCTTACTCTTCACAAGTTTCCTAAAAAAAAAATTTAAAAAAATTAACCAATTTTCAAACGATAATAATCAAAAATCTAATAACACTAATTATATAAACTAACTGATCGCGAATAATAAATAACCTAAAAACTAATCATAATAAAAATCTAACCCAAGTGACACACGTTGTGCACGTATCGCGAATTTCATGTAATATATGTTGGTACCTGATGAATTACAATCTTTCCGTATACTGAATCTTCATTCAGTCTGGATGTTAGGTGTTTCTGTTCTGCTTGATGAATTGCTGCCTCTCCACTGTTGTGTATCAAATCTCAACCTCTGTTTTGCTGTTGCTGCGTGCTGCTCTCTATTGATGAATTACTGTGGTCAGCTGCCTCAGTTCTCCATTTAACGCCAATTGCTGTGGATGTCGACTGATATTCTCTCATCTCTATGAAGTTTGGTCATACGCGTACAAGATGGCGTTAACCCGTTACTATTTTATTTTGTTCTCTGAATCCTTTGAATTACTACGAGTCCACAATACTCTGGATGTTGCTTATGATTATTAATAATGATCGTGATCTTGTATCGTGATTATTAATAAACTCCAAGTTAGCGTTATCGTTCCAGGCCTTTTATAACCTCGGGTCCTATGCTTTATTGTTCCTGACGTCACATACTTTTTACGCAACTTTTTTAAATTTTTACATCGCTATCAATAATTCCTACATAGTTTGTTACTGCGTTCTTTTATCGATGTGATACGTTTCCATGTTGACCTCCGACTTTCCATGTTTTTCTTTATATCCTATTTTCAAATTTGCTCGTTCTTTTCTGCTTCCATTTCGCTGGATTTCTAGAATCCTTATATTATTTTCGATCTTTTGATACCCGGTTTAATATTGTACCTATTTGTGCCACGTTTATATTATATTATCTCACATATACGAGGGCTGTTTGACGGAAGAGTGACTTTTCAAAGGTTGGTAACACTTTCGTTATAATGATTATGTTGCTAGCTCCTGAGGTCTTTCGGAGGTCTACTGTCAAAATTTGGCACCAATCTGACAGATAGATTATGTTTTATACTTATTTGAAGGAAACTGTTTTCGTTGTTTTGTAAATATGTAAAAAAAAAAAATTCGAGTGTTGATTAAACATTATTTTCTACGTGAAAAAACAATTAAAGAAACCGAGGAAAAGTTACGTAAATATTATCCAGAATCTGCTCCGTCCCATGGAATGATTTGTAAGTGGTTTCTGCTTTTAAAAGTGGCCATATGAGCACGGTTGATGCAGATCGTCCGAAACCATCATTTACTGTGACTACTCCAGAAATGGTTAATAAACTCTATGGCCTTGTAATTGGCAATCGTCGAATAAAAGTTTGTGAGATAGCTAATGAAGTAAACATCTCAACCGAACGGGTATACAATATTTTGCATGAACATTTCAATAAGAAAAAGCTATCCGCGAGATGGTTGCCGCGTTTGCTTAATGGTGATCAAATGCGCGCTCGCATTAAGAATTCAGAAGAATGTTTTGCCGTTTTCAACGTAACTCAAAGGATTTTTTTCGTCGATATGTCGCAGTAGATGAAACTTGGATACATCATTATACTCCAGAAACAAGAATACAGTCTAAATACTGGATTTCTCCATGCGAATATGCTCCCAAAAAGGCAAACACACTTTTTTCGACCAATAAGGTCATGGCCACAGTTTTTTGGGATTCTAAAGGTGTAATCTTTATTAATTGTTTACAAAAAGGAAAAACCATAACTGGCCAGTATTATGCTGATTATGCAGACATGTATTGATGCCGAACTTGAAAAACAACGACCGCATTTGATGAAGAAAAAAAGTGTTGTTCCATCACGATAATGCGCCCTCTCATTCGTTTGCAATTGCTACAACTAAATTGACTGAATTGCATTACGAATTACTGCTTTATCCGCCATATTCGCCAGATCTGGCTCCCAGTGATTTCTTCTTATTTCCAAATTTAAAAAAATGGCTGTGTGGAAAAAGATTTCAGGCAAATGAAGAGGAGATAACCGACACAAATGCATATTTTGAAGACTTTCCGAAAGATTACTTTTTGGAAGTTTTAAAAAAATTGTAAACTCGCCGGGCTAAGTGTGTACACTTGAAAGGGTGTTATGTTGACAAATAAAATATATTTTGAACAGAAAAATAACGTTTTCATTAAAAAGTCACTCTTCCGTCAAACAGCCATCGTATGTCCCCATTAAATTTCGCCATACTTTGATTGTGTCTTTCTTTTCACTACTTTTTAAACAATTCTGGATATTTAACTAACCTAGTTATCTAAACACTAATTATATAACTGCAACATCTTAATATTTAAAAAAATACCATTACAATATACTGAAAAATACGTGTGTTGCGTTTTGTGCTTGGGTTCGGGAGATCGTCTAGCAAAAGATTTAATCTAATGCATTCACATGCGTCGATTGGCAATCTCGGGCTCGAGCAAATATTCGCGTTGCCCTATGAACTTTTCAAGCAAAAGTTAAATGATTATAATCTTCTGCACCGATTAATATTGCAGCAATGCCTTACTTTGTGCAGTAGTTACGTGGTCTGGGGATTTCTGTAACTGAGTAGCTACTCATGAAATTATTGATACGTCCAACGATCAGTGCGGTTTGATGAGATTTATTGATAAAATTTGTATGAGATTTATTGCCATGTAACGATATTGATCGGATTTCAGTGTATTTTGTTATTTGACAATACCTACTCTGTCCATCAATGTGCAACTTAAAAGCTTAATAATAGTGTCAATATTTACCCATACCGATAATTTTTATTTTATTGATCGGCGCCCGTAAGAGTCAGTGTGGCTGAACATAAATAGATTTAATGTCGCTCCTGTTGTGTTATTCTTCTGGCAGAAAATAACATGCCGTTATTGTAGCTAGCAGGATATGCGAGTTTGCCATTTTTGTTTTATGTACGTGTTGCTGAATGAATAATAGCCATTTATGGTATAAGTGAATAAAATTGCTTTATTCACTTGTATCATACACGATTTTTTCCAATTCGTTATCAGAATTGAAGAATTTGCGTGAAGTGTCACATCGTCAGGTGACAACCAAAATTTCAAGGATAGTAGCTATTTACGTTGTTTTTACTTTATTCACACTGTTAATGGTTATGGTGAATAGAGTGAAAATGTAAACATTTTATTCACCGATTCGATTAGAGTGTTGTTTTAATGATGAGATTTAATGTACACAATGAGCATTTTAGTATTGTGAATTGGAAAAATATTATTTTCGCCTTATAACAAATTGGAAAAAATCTTGTATGATACAAGTGAATAAAGCAATTTTATTCAGTCATACCATAAATAGCTAGTGTAAGGGTAAAATTTAAACTTTGCAAGTAATAATGTTTAAATCACTACAAATTTTGTTAAATGTACCTACGATAAAATCAAGATTAAAACTACAAAATTACAACAAGTAAAATCAAGATATACATCGTTTTTGAAGTTTGCAGACGAAGAATGCGATTCTGATGCTGGAACACGTAACGGGAACGTGTGCAGAATGGGACGTGCACATTACAGATTGTGAGGCCTTATCAAAGTGCACATCTAGCGGCTAATTAAATAGTTTGGTTCTTAAGATATAATTTAGGAAGTTCTATCGCTATCTTATATAAATATGAATATTTAAATTTTTTTGCGCAATCTTTTTCTAACAAATGTTTGGAAATGTATCTTTCTATACAATATGTCAAGTAAAATAACAAAAATACGGCATTACATTTCTACATTTTGTGTTGAGTTGGTGCTGAAAAAAAGAAGGTATCAAAGCACAATTTTCAATATTTTTTAATGAGGATTAGAAACAGATTATTTGATTGTATTTTATGAAGGGCGCATTCAACAGATCCCGCATTGCTCCATAAAACGAACTGAGTACGATGAGCTACATGCATACAGAAACACCCACATATTCTGCCCATACGTGCTCACAAGACCCACTTACATTTTTCAAATATTCACACCACGTTCGTCTTTATGGCTCGTGCTTATAGCCAAGTATTCATCAACCACATCTGCTCTGCTAAAAACAATTCTCCGATACGACGTCATATATAATATATAAATCGAAAAAGGTGCAGGGAAATTGTTGCTCTTCAGGGGGTCATGGGTCAGAGATATGAGAAAGCAGACATGTAATATGCAATAAATATTTAAAGGATAACTGGTGTGCGCCATGAAAGGGAATGTAAATAGGGATATGTCTTTTTGCCATGTATATTGCAAGCTTAGACTTTGCATAAAGGCTGCACGCGAAAGCCCGGCGATGAGGGAAGTGACGATATTTCCTCGTGTGCTTAACAATTCTCCAGTGGGCTACGATCGATAACTGCGTTAAGTAGATGTGCGTTCCTGCTGGAGTTCATATTCCAATCTGGGAAGAGATTGCCAGGGGCAAAAACCACAGAGCTTTCAATTTGTTCAATTGGTTTTTATAGTCCACCACAAAATCAGCGAATTGGTTATTTGACAATATAAAATAAGCGTTTAATTGTATTTGGATATCATGTTAATACTACATAGTACTACGATCTATGATAAATATATTTTAGTTTAACCTTAGCTTATGAATTATTATTATTATAATTATAATTAGCTATCCTTAGCCTATGAACATAATTCATCCATCATGAAAATGTGATTCATTATTAAGTTAATATTAATCAAATTACTTCTAGGTCGATTCCAAACTAAAATGGAAATTTGATGGACATTATCAAATTGCTTCCATGTCGATTCCAAACTAAAATGGAAATTTGCTGGACACAACATCAGACTAATAGATGAAAGATGAAAATAAGAGGACGAGGAAGGTCACAAATGCGATGGGCAGATGACATATAGAAACATGCGGGGAAAAAATGGATGAAACAGCAAGAACTAGAGAAGAATGGAAGAAACTTGAGGGGGCCTATGCTCAAAGATGGACGAAAAAGGCTCAAATGAAAAACAAACATCTAGGGCTATTGTCCATCCAACAGCAAGAGCTAGAGAAGAATGGAAGCAACTTGAGGATGGCTATGCTCAAAGATGGACGAAAAAGGCTCAAATGAAAAACAAACATCTAGGGCTATATTCCATCCAACAGTAAGAACTAGAGAAGAATGAAAGAAACTTGAGGAGGCCTATGCTCAAAGATGGACGAAAAAGGCTCAAATGAAAAACAAGCATCTAGGGCTATTTTCCATCCAACAGCAAGAACTAGAGAAGAATGGAAGCAACTTGAGGAGGCCTATGCCCAAAGATGGACGAAAAGGCTCAAATGGAAAATATCCATCTAGGGCCATCCATTTTCGAGCTACGAAGTAAACTCTGAATATCTAGCCTACCAAAGCAGGATATAAAATACTTTCCATGCTATCTCATTAATTACAAAACTTAGGAAGTACAGAATTTTTAATTTAAATTGACAACCTTAATATGAGAAATCTAAGAAATTTATCTCAATAACCTACTACCACATATACAGTATATCCAAACTTTGGAAACACCGTTATGAAACTGGAAGAGAGAGAGAAACGATCTTTATTGGGCTATCGACTCATCATGGAGTCTTTTCGCATTCTAAGACTAAAATTTTGGATTTACGGCAAAACTGCTAAAACTGATCAATTAGAATTTGTAACATCTACATTTTAGTGTTTCTAGCAACCTGTGTAACCTTGGAAAATTATATGGTCGCCCAATTGTTTTTAATTAGCTTTTCCCTGATATTATTACACTTTTTGATAAGTGCCATACTCTGCACTTATGCACAACTGCAGAAAATGTATGCAACATTTTCCAATTTCCAGAAAATGTGAAAAAAAAACTATTTTATTTATTTATTTATTCCTTTGCCTTTCTACCTTTCGGTGTAGGACATTTATTATTAATTTTTATAATATTATCTCCACTTCCTCCTATCTTTTGTTAATTTCTTTATTGCTTCCCATGTGTTCCTTTTCTTGCCGCCTCTTTTATTCGCTGTTCCACTCTTTTCTAGGTCTTCCTCTTCCTCTTTGTTGTTTTCCTGTTGCTCTTGTCTCGTATATTTGTTTAGTGTTTCTCTCATTCGTCTCATGTGTCCATACCACCTCATTTGGCCTTCTGTTATTTTTTCCTGCATTGGTTTTATTTTTAAGTTTTTCCTGTGCGTCGCGTTCCTTATCCTGTCTCTTCTTGTTTCGTTTTCAATTTTTCTTAGAAATCTCATCTCCATGGCATTTATTCTTTTTATTTGTTTTCCTGTCATGGTCTATGTTTCGCTGCTATAGGTAAGTTAACGTTGGTCTAAGACTAATTTTGTAATACTTCTGAAACACTTAATAAAAGCGTAATTAAAAAAATTACAAATCTCAGATAAATTGTTTAAATTCCAGAAAATTTAGCTATAATGCGGGTAGGTGTTATTTAAAACTTTTTAAAAATACAAAATTTTGCAAATAGCATATCAAGAAAACTTACAATATTAATTTTCTACTACATCTCAAATACGTAATGTGTAGCAAAAAACAAGAAATCGGTGAAAATTTATTGAAAATATCAAATGATGCAAGTAAATTATATTTTCAGATAGGTCGAAAACACTAAATAAAATTGAATATTTTGTATAAAGCATCAAAATATCGCAGAAAATGTATATAAATTGCACCAAATTTAACAAAACCATAAGTAGTTGCATCTCGTAAATTAAAATACTAGAAGTTTCAGAGATATATCCAAAAAATTCTGAAACATACCAGTAAATCTGGAAAACGTAACATAAGTATAGTGAAACTAATGAAACAAAGACACCGAAAATGCCAAAGATGTAATTATAGTATCAAAGTATACAATGTGCACCAATTTTAAAATATATTTCAGAAATTGCAACACAGTTTTATGAAAATGTGTAGAATGTGCAATGGTTATATCAAAATAGTTCCAAAATCCAGAATTTCAATCAAAATATCAGAACTATCAAAACGTTTAGAAATTGTGAACATTGGAGTAAACATCAACAACTTACTGAAAGTGTAATAAAAAAAATCACAAAAATTCACACAAAATTTAGTTAAATTCCAGAGAACTTTTGCAAGTGCAATTTCCTGAAAGTTTAATTTATTAATTTTTTACTGCATCTCATATTTTTAATGTGTAATGTGAAACAAAAAGTGAGAAGCAGAAAATTATTGGATATTCTACTAATTAATTTTCTAATACGTCTCACTTAATTAAATCAGCAGTCTGCTGGTTTTGTTCTCTGTATTATGTATTTATGTATTCTGTATTATGCATTTCAAGTCCTTGCATTACTCTATTATTGTATTCTAACAACATTTCCAAATTCATATATGTAAAATCAAAATAGCAAATAAATTCTGTACTCAATTGATACTCAATTTAATGGCATGTATTTGATGTTCTCTGTATTATGTATTTATGTATTCTGTATTATGCATTTCAAATCCCTGTATTAATCTATTATTGTATTCTAACAACATTGCCAAATTCATATATGTAAAATCAAAATAGCAAATAAATTCTGTACTCAATAGATACTCAATTTGATGGCAACATTACCCACTGCCAAAAAATATAACCTCTTTTTTTTAATATACCTATTTTTCAAGTGTAGTGAGGTTTTACATTGGCAAACAATACTGTCACCCTAACAGAGTCAACTTAGTTAAAAACAAAAACAGAGCAACAGAGTTTACGCGTGGATGTCAGTTTTAATCGTTACATAGATTGGGTTGGCATTCGTTGCATAATATCATCTGCTCAATACGTCATACCATCAATAAAATTTTGAAGGTTGAAACTGCTACTTTCCAAATAACCAATAATAAGGAGTATGAAGCTCATGGTTTCTGGTTTTCGAGTTTCCAGCAATAGTAAGTATACATTAAATATTTATTTCTATAAAAAATAGTACTGCCTGACGTTTATTGTCGTTCAAAGTAGGTTACTAAATGTGTCGTTAATAGGCAACTTTAAAACACACCGCGCTAGAAAGACGGATATTTGCACGCTTATTACTTCGATTATTAAATATTTGCAGGTACAATAATAACAAATTATCAATAATTTAAAAAAGTATATTTATTTATATATTTTGATATTACAGTCTTTAGCATTTTTCCTCGTTTGTCAGTTGTGTTTATAATTTGTGAAATGACTTTGAAGTTTATCATATTTTTAAGTTCAGTTCAGTTGTATCAAATTAAATTCCTGTATTGTCAGTTCAGTTCAATTTTATCGGTTAAAATTTTTGTATTGTCAAATCGCTTTTACTTTATAACAACAAATTCTGTTCATAATTTGTCAAATGACTTTCTAGTTTGTCAATTTTCAAGTTCAATTCAGTTATATTAAATAAAATTCCTGTATTATCAAATCACTTTATGACAAATATGCTTTTCCCATTTTTAAATTATATATTTTAATATACCTAGGAATAAAATGTTTACAACAATTGTTTTCTACAATTTCAATGGATATTTTTGGGTTTTCACTTTCTTCTGTTTCATAATGGTTTCATTAGATTTTTGAAGTTTACTACATTAGCCGAAATATCTAAAGTTACTGATACTTTTGATATTTTAATTGAAATTCAGGAATTTTTAACTCTTTTGATATACTTATTGCACGTCCAATATTTGCGAAATTTGATATAACTTATATATTCAATATTTTGATAATATCGTATTGATGAGGCTGATACATGATGAAACTCCATGTTAATATATAAATAAAACACAATTGGTGTGAGTTTCACAAATTATTTATTGTTGTACTCCAAACAATTACTTTCTTTACCTGACAGTGATTCGCCACTGTATGGCGAAACCTGTACTGCAATATACAAGCACTGTATGTTGCAGTACAACATTAAATATTTTGTAAAACTCACACCAATTGTGTTTTGTTTATATATTTTGATAATAGTATAATTAAATTTCAAATTTCGTAAAGGGCTCATCTAAAAAAATCAAAACGGACTTTTTTTTAACCATTTGACTTATTTGAGCTGATTTTATTTTCTATAATTCCTCTTTCACCACTATGAAAATAAAAAAATGGCCTTTCTCGGTCATTAAATATGTGTCTATGTGTTAAATGTATGTCTCACTGTCCTCCTTGAGATAAGCCCTTTTCGAAATTTGTAAATATTTGGATTAAAATTTTCTATATTTTCTCGTTTTTCGTTTCATTAGATTCACTGCAAAAAACTACTAATATTTTCATTTATAAGGTTTTCAGTTGCAACTTTAGATGAATTTTCTGCAATTTACATACATTTTCTGGATTTTTTTTATGTTTTGTGCATTTTCTATTTTATTAAGTGTTCTAGATACATTTGAAAATTGATTTATAGAAATTTCAAAATAATTTTTGATTTTCCATTAATTTTCTGCGAATTTGTGTTTATCATTACATATTAACAGTGTTATTAATAAAAATTTAAGATGCGGCTTAACGGTGGTATAATCTAAGTAACCTTGGTAACCCTTTGTAAAACACCGCTAAACCACCCCTAAACTACGGTTTAAGTTTTTATGAATAACGCTGTAATAGTTTGACATATAGTAGAAAATTAATAAATAAAATTTTCGGGAAATTCTACTTACTAAATGTGATTTTTCAATAAGTTTTTCGCATTTTACCTGAATTTTCTTGAATTTAAGTAAAGTTTCTGCTATTTTTGTCTGTTTTAATTACCTACACTTTTATTGAGTGTTTTGGATGTATTATATGTATTTATATATGTCATATATTATTTAGATGTATTATTATTGGTATGTATTTAGATGTATTAAATACTTCATGAACTCTCGTATATCGAAATTACAAGATAAACTTGTATTTTACTGCTGACATTATTAGCACGTCGACGTTTCCTTTGGGGGTTGAAAAACAGGCAATTTGGGATGGCGGTGCCAGAATTTTGCACAAGGGTATATTTTAACGAAAAATGGCATGTGCAACAGTTGGCGTCTGAATAAAATCGTCGACTTGCAGCAGCTGTGGAAAATAAAACAGAAATACGAGTTTAATATAAAACTTGTGTAAATTTTCTTTTATTTGTTTCTTGCATAATTTCTTTTTTACAGAAGACTAAGTTATCGTTAGGGTAGCACGGTTTATGCAGAATAATGAGATTTAATAGGCCAATTGCACGTGTACATTTTTCTACGTGAGGGAGTTGATGAAGATTTGCGGAATACAATAGATGCGTGAAATATATTTCATAAAATTGTAAAGATAATTGAAAATAGCATAATTTTTGTTGTTTTTTTGTACCCTCGACACCCAATGGGTAAAAGAGGGACGGATTATGATGATAATTTTTGTACGAAATATTTTTCACATAATACAAAAATACCTACAATAAAATATTTTATAATTAATATTTTAGTTTCTTCATATAAACTTTTTAAAAGATAACTTAGAAAAGAAAAAATATATGATAGTTATTATGATTTTAATTACAATGGGACTATAACTCATACGTAAAACAATGACCTTATAACAATGTGGTTTCTATAGTTACGCATGTATTAATAACTGATAATGCTGATAATACAACGGTTGTATTTTCATGAAAATACCACGAACAAATGCTCGCTGTCAGAATTTCGTATCCCAAACAATCGCAGCGAAGACCGTTTCGATGGTGTTATTTATCGGTTGGTCGCACAAACAATCTAGTCGGCCGCTAATAAAAACATAACCCGAAATGTCAGTGTTTCTCAAGTACATGTAAAATTGTAAAATGTGGCAATAAATCTGGTTGAAAGATGAAGTGATCTAAATAAACATAGGTATTTAAACTGTATATTTAGCTTCTTGTTTATTCTGCTTCACTAGATGACTCAATCAATTCATTATATTCCCTTGCTAAATATAATTCGTGGTGTTCTCAAAAATCGATAATGATTTTAAAAATACAACTTATTTCAACCCCAAACTTTGGAAAATGCACCTCGCCCTTCGGAGGCAAGGTGCGTCATTTTTGTCGTTGGGGTTCGTTGTTGGGGTTGAAATTCGTATTTATAAAATCATTATCGATAATGAGAACACAACTTGTAACATTACCCCTGGTAATACGTACGTGTAAAGTTATCAGATTTGTTTTATATTGTGACACCTCCTTGTGACATCTCATTTGAAAGGTATATTTGTCAGTAGTACAGCTGTGCACATTTTGTATATTTTTTTTTTCAAAAACAAAAAAATATTTAAAAATTCGACAGTGGGGTCATCCCATTTAAAATTTTCGACAGGTGCTTATTGCAAGAGACGGGGAAAATGTCACACATGTTAAAACAAGTTACATCAACAGATGTCCTCCACAAAATAAAAATTGACGTGTTTCGGTTTTAAGTTTTTTATTTTAGCCTAATTTTCTGAGAAATCCAAGGGGGCATTATACAACATCACCCTATATGAATATGATTATTTTATTTATGTATAAGTAAATTAATTTAAAAAAATGGGGCGAAAGTGTAGAAAATATTCGTCCTAGTACACATTTTCATACTCAAATATATCATATCATCATATATCTCAATATATCATATCATTGTTGAATAATCAATATCTAATTGGTTACGCTCTGTAGGTTTCTATGTATAGCAAAGAAGCTTTGCCACGCAATGTTCTCTTCAGATACGGATTATGTTGAAACCGCAAAGAAGGGCCTCGAGGTCGAAAGGGACGAGAGCCTTATGATGCTAGCGGATTTCTGTAATGCTGTAGAATAGGCAGGCAAGCACGATCCTCAGATCGAAAGGCATCTGTCGACTCTGTGAAGCTAAGTTATATGCGGATTATTGGAGACTTCTGAATTTTCAATACATGTCTTCGCAGGTCTATACGGAGTAAAAGTATTTTACTGCCATTTCCATTGCGCGCTGCATGTTGGATGTGCATTATTGACTTTATTTTATATGACAAATTCATTGTAATCACTAGCTGGAAAATGTGAACTGAATTTACATATGCACATGACAAGCCCTATAATTAATGAATCCAAATGTAATACTGTAAAACAGTAAAATGCAAACTAAAAATGTAAAATATTGAAAAACTTACGCGTATTGTATCTCAGCAATAATTGTATCGCACAATCTACGAAATTCGATAGTTTTGCATTTTGTTTATTTTGGTGTCGAAATATTTCCTCTCGCCATTCGACCACTTGTATAAAATAGCTCTGCAACTATTGCGAAACAATGTCGGTGTCCACGTTTTATCTAAATTTCTGACAGCAAAACCAAAGTCATGTAAATATGCATATTTCAACGGTTTTGTTATTGCATATCCTTTTTTTCCAACCATATATTTACCACAAACGAAGCAGAAATAGCTTGAATTAGAACCCACGATCTACTTGACATATTTAAGAACTATTATTATGAATATAGAGAATAAATGTGGGTTTCCTTCAAATTACTTTACAGTAGCGAGAACCATGTGACATAAAAATAACTAGACCTGATAGCGCAATTCTAGTGGTAAATTTGAGTTCTACGCACCCAATTTACTTGGAATACATCCTCCTCTTTTCTAGTCAAATTTCTTATTTTAATTTGTTGACCAGTGTAATTAATGGTTAACAACCAAGCTTTACCTTGTACTGTGTATTTTCAAATAGTTGCAACATCTGAACCACGAAGAGTTTCTGTTGTACATATATACGTTGTCGTTAGATTACCAGGATCTTATCCATCTGAGGGATCTTGTAATAAGACACGTGACTTATGGATACGGGGCGTGTAATTAAGGTGCCGACACCGTGTTCCCCATACAAATGTTCTGCAGCGCTTATCGGGTCGTGAGGATTGTGCCGTATGGCCCGAAGTCCTGAGGGAAGTTTCCGTGTGTATGTATGTACAACTTTGCTCCAACAGTATCACTTGCCTGGAAATTCTATCTCTGGCGTTATATTATCCGCGCCCTCACAATGATAGGTATTTGGTTAAGGGTTGCCGATTGTTGGAATTTACATTCTATAATGGTGTGATGAGATGTGATACCATATTGAATTGTATTATATCTATAATAGTTGGTCTTGGATTCGAACCCTAAAAGTCATACTGTTAGTACAGATGTTAAAATGTTATATAAATGGTTAACGAATTCTTTAGTCGTAACTAAGCTTGTGCACTCAGTGATTATTGACTACAGTACATTAGTGAAATGTGTGTAAATTGAAAATGTAACAATAATCATTGAAATCTTGAGAAATACAATAGCAATTTTGACAAAAATATTGAAAAATTTGGCAATCATTTAAAATATTGATAAGAATAATTCCATTTTAGTACAAACAATTGAAATTTTGACAGAACACATTCAAAAAATTTTAGTCAAATATTGAGGTATAATACAATATAGTATTTTTACTACAATAATTCAGAATTTGACAGCAATAATTAAAAAGTACGTAGAACTCTACGTATAACGTAGAGAAATGGTGTAAATCGAAATTGTGGCAATAATCAGTGAAATCTTGATAAGCACAATAGAATTTTTAACAAAATATTGGAAAATTTGACAGTGGTTAAAATATTGATAAGCAAAATTACATTTTAATACAAACACAGGAAATTTTGACAGATCACTTTAAAAAAAATGTTAGTCAAATATTGAAGTATGCTAGAATGTTTTATTTTTTCTCAAATAATTCAGAATTTTACATTATTGAACATTAGTGAAATGTGCGTAAATCGAAAATGTGACCTTAATCACTGAAATCTTGATAAGCAAAATTGAAATTTTGACAAAATTATTGGAAAATTTGACAATCATTAAAATATTGATAAGAATTTAAGGTTGTATATTCAGTACTTACTGGTAAATAATATTTATTTTTATTTTATTTCCGATTAATTTCGTATTTACATTTAAGTACAAGCAATTGAAATTTTGACAGAATACATTAAAAAATTGTTAGTCAAATCAATGAGGTATGATAAAATATTTTCCTTGTATTACATAATTCAGAATTTGACAGCAATAATTAACAAGTCCAGCATGAACATCGAAAATGTAACAATATTCATTATCTTTATACGCACTATTGAAATTATGACTTAAATATTAGAAAATTTGACAATCAATAAAATATTATAAGAATAATTACATGTTAGTACAAACAATAGTTATTTTGACGAAACACATTAAACACTATTAGTTAAATCATACAGTTTTTACTAAAATAATCCAGAATTTGACAGTAATAATTAAAATCTTGATCACAATGATACTTTAGAAAAAAATTATTGCAACTTAGACGAAAATACTTGGAAATTTGACTCTCATCTGAAATACTGTGAAACTGTTTCTAAGGAGATTTAATATGTTTGTAAAACATGTATTTATGTAATTGGTTGATATTATGTTGGCAGCTTGTAAACATTTGAATACTTTTATATTTATGATAACATTCTGGAGTTTCTAGCTAATGATATTTTAATTATATATTTTGGAAATTCTCAATCACAATACAATATATTGGAATTTCATAAATCTTAATGAACTATCATCTATCATTAATTTGTTTTATTAACATTTTAGAAAATTTAGTACTCATTTGAATATTTTGACATTGCAGTCATTTGCTTATTTTCCCTTTTGTCAATTGTGTTTCATACATTGTCAAATGACTTTCCAGTTTATCAAAAGTTATATCAAATAAAGTTCCTATATTATCAAATCACTTTCACTTATCACCAAATGCTTTCCCATATTTATTTTGCATATTCTAATACACAAGCAAAATGTTTATTCTGCTATGTTTCTCATATTAAGGTTAATTATTAGTTTGAGTGAAAAGTCGAACTCCCTTAATAAAATACATTTTGTGAAAATTAATGAACAGAATTTTATATACATTTTCTACGAGTTTTCGTTTTTTATTTATACATATTTTGAGTTTCAAATATAGTAGAAAATTAATAAAGAACATTTTCAGGAAATTCTTCTTGCAATATATTTTCAAAAAGTTTTCCGCCTTTTACCTAATTTTTTCCGAATTTAAATACATAAGTTTTGTGTGTTTTTTTTTGTATTCCACTTTCAGTAAGTTATTGACGTGTACCTACTCCAACGTTCACAATTTCTGAACCTTTTGATAATTTATACATTTCGATTGAAATTCTAGACTTTTAACTGTTTTGATTCTACAAATTTTCATAAAAATTTGTTGCAATTTCAGAAATATTTGTAAAATTTGGTGTATATTGTATACTTTGATATTAAGTATAATTACATTTTCCGCATTTTGTCTTTTCTTGTGTCATTAGTTTCACTGCACTTATGTTAAGTTTTCGGGAGTTACTGGCATATTGCAGAATATTTAGAAACATTGCTGAAACATTTTTATATAGAGTATGTCCCCGGATTGAGTTTACAAGAGGGATATATTTTTAATTTTTAGTTTTCAGTAAAAATGTTATAGGAAATATAATTCCTGCTTGCTCTGAAACTACCAGTTCAGTTATTGAAACTTTGATTTATTTATACAGGGTGTTGGTAAAATCAAAATATCTAAATCTTACTTGGACACTTATTTATATACTATTTGCCAAAGGAATTTAAAACTACATTTAAGAACATTAAAGAAAAACAAAATCATTCAAACAATCCCCCAAATGCAGAAAATGATACTGAAAATTTAAAAAGTCGCCTATGAGAGGCATATGTTGCATTTATTTAGCCAAAACCCGGTATAAATAAATAAATATTTTAATAACTGAAGTGGTAGTTTCAGACTAAGCAGGAATTTTAATTCCTGTAACATTTTTACTTAAAAGTAAAACTTAAGAAAAAGACCCTGTTGTAAACTCTTTCCGGGGACATACTGTATAACAGTTTCAGTCGCAACTTCTGTTATTTTTGTTAATTTGTTTGCAATTTACATATATTTTCTGTGATTTTTTGTTTTCTGCGGTGTCTTCTATTTAATAATAATAATAATAATAATAATATATTATTATAATTTATATTTAAGCATTTTTGTAACAAACTTAACGCTAATTGATATTTAACCAAATTATTATATTTTTGTTGACATATCACGCCTCTGATGATGGTTTGTTAAGAACTGAAACTAGTCAGGCAAAATAAAATTTAAAAAAATAAAATAATAATAACTCTACCAGTAAGTACAAAATAATAATAAATTAAATAATAATATAATTAATAATAATAATAATAAGTTTATTCATACTATTACAAAAGATGTGTGCATAAGTTAGTACAAAGTAATATAAAAGTAGCATAAGATGGCATACATAGGGAAAACAATAGGAATCTGAGATTTAATAATTTTTTCACTGTCAATGATTTTTGTAGGTATTCATACGTAAAACTTTATAAAATGAAACCACAGCGTTCTTAGTTGAAAATAAAAATGGAACAGAGTATACGTATTTTGTAAAACAAATCTAAATGTTTCTTATTTTCTCTATATTTCCACATTGTAGTTCAGATGTAATAATAACGTATGATATACGTGCATACAGGCATTTCAAGCATTGCGCCGTCACAAACACTCCGCTTCTTCTATTTATGCACTTGTATTATATTATAATATTTATATGTACATTTCGACAAGTGATGCAATATCGTTGACGATGCAAAATCGTCAATAGATTAATAATCCTGGAACTATAAAGAGAATAAAATAACACTTTTTAATTAAAATAAAAACAATGTGTAGATTCGTTATTTCAGGTCATTAAGAGAACACTCTGATGTAATTAGATTTGTGGTGGTTCCTTAGGGACACTTCGCTCGCGAAATTAAAATCACGCTCATGAATAAAGGAAATTTATGTGGCTGCGAACAATGAAGGAGGATAAATCTAAATGCGCAGGAATGGTAGATTTCCATATAAACACTACAATGTAGATGAGTTTTAAGTAAGACGTTTCGAATGGGGCTAAAATTGCATAATAAAAATAATTATCTTCATATTAAGGAAAGCAAGAAAGCAGAATCCGATGAAATTTCATTGTCGCAAGTTAAAATTAATAAACAAATAATCAAGTATTAAAATCGGTTGGAACCTACTAAATATACCAAGACGTACTACTTACGACTTGTATTTAAATTAAGAAAGTTTGTGTGAAGAATTCTATATCTATGAATAATGAGTCTTTTTTTCAGTCAAATAAGTCAGAATTTGAATTGTTCTCCTAAATGTACCTTAATAATTTCTAAATATTATTTCAACATACATTTAATTACACGAACTAGAGCGTAAAAATAAAAATGATTTTTTTTAGACAAGAAAATGGTAAAAGGGAAGCTTTTGGAGCTTTAGTTATAATTTAAGCAAATTTTTCGTCAGTGGTACCTACACCATTCAATTTTTGAACTTTTATTTTCGCCGCTAAGTAATGTTAGTCTCAAGATTATTGTCTAATTTAGCCATGAGATCCCCATGTTGAGTGCGATAATTGAGACACCCTGTATATTAGCTCATAAGAGACTGGGTATAAATTTAATATGAACGTAGTTATCTCATTTAAGGTGGTTTTAAGTATTAATTTACTCAAAACTCATTATATATTACGTATTAATAATAATGAGAATTTAAATTCTCATTTATCGAATTTACACCATACCACTGGGACATCTTGTACAACTATATAAACAAGGTGGCTATATAACGTAAATCAATTTAGATGAGTTTACAAACTGAGGCGATATCGACCTACCGCCGTCTTCAACATATCAATTAAAACTTGATTAATTACTGTGACCTGATCTTTACGAGTAATCGAACTGCATCATTGTTTAGGCGCTACCCCAGATAACTATCGAAACTGTTGCCTAAGCGAGCCCCCGATTGACTACTTACTCACGGTGGCCTGACTTTTCAACTGACCACTAACCTGCCCTAATTACTCGATAATTGTAGTCGTCCCTTATAAACCGATCCCCGACGGGGATTACTGCCACGCAATTAATTGCTGTTAAGCTGACGAGAAGAAGTGATACTTATGGGTAATTAATTATCGAGCACCGGGAGACAGAAGGCGATTTTGTGCTTTGATGCTCTAACGCGTACAGTCGGGACCAGATTAACTTGGTGTGACGTTTCGCGCCTATTAGACATATACACGTAATAACAGAATGCGTTTCACTTGGTGGCGCTTTAGGCACTTACGTATTATGTTTTATTGTGCACAAACAACGTGGATAATGCAGATGCAGGTACGACAAGACATGTCTTTTTAAACGAAAATTTACTTGATTTAAGTTCCACATTGAATATTCAAGTATCTTATCGCTTGAATTCATTAAATGAATCCTAAATGTGCGAAATCAATACACAATTAGATGTCCCATTCAATTCAGCCAATTTCTGTATTAATTCGCTCCGACTATTCATGTTCGCCTCAAAACCGAACGAAGGTCGCGACACGACGCCTTTATCGTCTGGTTTGATTAGCTCTTGAGTTCTGTGCTCTGATTATTTATTGCGAGAACTGTCTAGACGTTTCGGTAAATAATTTGAAAGAGTTAGAGACATTATATGTATTGTGATGTAATTTAATAAATTTAATTTGTTATTTTATAGTATACGTTAGATAGGATTTTGTTTATAGAAAATTTTACTGAATATATTAGATTTAGGGTATTTAAATATTAATTGGATTACTTAGCTAGTCAAATAGCATTTGTATAGCTAGAATTATAATTAATCCAGGGCACAATTAACGTAAAATAATTGTAATGAGTCAGTAATATGTATAAAATTCAAACTCATCGTACAAAGATGTTCGACATTCGTATAGAAGGAGAAAAATACAAGGATCTCGAATATCAAATTCAAATCACAACTGGAATTATGGTTTCACCGGTATATGGATAATTATAATCATAATTATAATTTGTTGATTCGTTGACGTGGTTACAAACTGGATTCGGGTAGCAACTCGACAATTTACACCCTTATTAGGATCAACGTAGGCGGATTTTAACAAACGAAAAACACTTGTTTAACCGACGTTTTAAAAAGCCTGAACGCCGATAAACAATCAGATTCGCTCTAGAACCCGGAGCATCCACGTCGGTCAGCAGAGAAAAAGAAAACAGTTGTGCAGAAACAAATATCGTCGAACAATAGGTATTTACATTCACGCGTTATTCAAAAACAGTTTGATTTACGTTTTGTTTACGCGGACATAATCAATTTCGGGACAGTAATTATTTGCGTTCGAACATCGGTAAACACTCGACGTGAACTAGAGAATCATTATCAACACGGAACAGCTGAAAGGAGTCCAAGAGAATTCACCGAGAACTTCAACCCCAAAGACTCTTCAGCGAGAACGTCAAACATAGAAGAGGATCAACCGAGGACAGCAGGACTTTGAACCGAGGGAATTGTTGCCAACTTAATCGTATTTACTAATTCGACATCTGCAACCAGGATTGCCGATCACCACTGCGAGTTGCCGCTATTCACCAGGAATATGAATATAAATGCCAGGTAGAATTTACAAAAATTACTACTCAATTAAGGAGTTAATTGTGCGAATTCGGAATTTAAGGAATTATTGTTATTAAATATTGATAGTGTTGGTTTGTTAATTAGTGATAGGACTTGCTTTCTATTGTCAAGCGTTCATTTTGTTTCATATTGAATTTGTGTAGTGTTTGTTTTCTTATCAATTACCTAAATATTTAATATTTTAATAAATATTAATTAAAATTAATATTCTTTGCCTGCCATCAAATTTATTATGATCCCACTTTTTAACCCTGAGAAAAGAGAAAAACAAAATAATAAAATTCATAACAACAAAAGTAAGTATAGTTATTTAAGCATTAAGAGAGGTAAGTATCGTTTACCAGTCGAGGTCGAGTTTGCGCCCGAGCGACAGCGAGGGCTAGCAATAAAGACCGAGACTGGTCAAAACTTACCTCTCGAATTGCTTATAACTGTTTTTCCACTCCTGAAGATGGTTTAATTGTTTGTGTTTCATTAATTTATTTTCGCAACATGAACAAAATGTCAGTACGGCTTTGGTTGCTAAGACTATTTTTCAAACAAAGTGTGAATGTCAGAAATTGCATTCGTTCAGTTGTAAAATGAATTCCAATGAAAATAAACAAGAAATGGCAATTGAAGAAGCTGCCTGTTCCTTCCTACTGCCGGAGAAGTCGATGTGGTGTTATCAAAATGCGTATAAGTGTTTTAAAGACTGGTGCCAGAGAAAAAAACGCTTTTGAAATTATTTTACTTACTTCCCTGAGGGAAGTAAGTGATTACTTACTTCCCTGAGGGAAGTAAGTGATTACTTACTTCCCGTTGCTCATAGTAACCAAAGCTTTATCGGTAAGTGGGGCTTACTTCCACCAAATCAATGTTACAACAGTGTACTTACCATGCAGGGAGGGGAAAAAATTATCTTTTTTACTATTTCGGTACATATTCTAAGTTAACATTATGTAATATGTTTTGTCTTCGCCGCCATTAAATGAACTGAACAATTCTCATATCAAAGCAAAAAACAAATAAGTGTAGTTCTAAATAACTATAATGTTTCAATGTTAAACAACTATTCTTGCTAAATTTTTTATTTTACTATTTCGATACATATTCTGGATTAAAATTATATAATATGTTTTGTCTTCGTCGCCATTAAATGTACAGAACAATGCGCATATCACAGTAAACATATAAATATTTACATTAAATGACCACAGTGTGGCCCTAAATAGCTAAAATGTTTCAATGTTTAACAACTATTCTAGCTAAATTATTTTTAGTTACTATATTTGTACCTGTTTTGGGTTAAAATTAGATAATATTTTTTTCTTCGTCGTCATCATTTCAACGCCTACTACAAGAAAATGTTCGAAATGTATTAGCAAGCTTTTTTCTGAATAAAAACATTAGAAACCATACTGTGATATAAATAGTTGAATTCGTAATAGGAAATGCTATCTAATATAGGGTGTAAATTTTTCTACAGGCCATATAAAAAATAAAGTTTATGATGGTTTCTTCGAAACGAAACGTTTTACTGAAAATTTATAAACGCTGTCTTGTAGAGCTGAAAATGTAGTAATGAGAAAGTGCCTTTGGTTTTCTTATACCTTTTCAAACAACTTCAGAAAAAAATAAAAACGAATTCGCAGAATTTCTGATTTTGTCGAATGTCTCGGGAAGTTATCGGAAATTTCTGGTTTTCTCAAAGGAATATTCTTCTTCTTATGTTGCCATCTCTAGTTAGAGGTTGGCGACCAATAATTTGAACTGCTCTCGGTTTTGGGCTGCTCTAAATAGGGATTCTGCGTCTCGGATGCCCGTCCATGCTCTAATGTTGCGGAGCCACGACATCTTCTTCCGCCCGATGCCTCGTTTCCCCTCTATCTTTCCCTGCATTATGAGTCTGAGAAGTTCGTATCTGCGTCCTCTGCATGTATGGAATATTACTGACCTCTAAATTGCGCAACTTTTTTGTAATTTAACTGCCTTTGTAACTTTTACGGTTTCCGAGATACCCTTGCTGTTGATCCTTATCTTGGACACCCTGTATATTTCTTTTAGAATAAAACTAAATCAAAATCATTAATGATACAAAAATAGCCGTAATGATACTAAAAGATTATTACTACATATAATGACATTTTGTAAAATAATTTTTCTTCACGTATTCATTTTGTACTAAATGCACATTTCAATCACCAAGTGACCATATTCATTAGTGGAATAAATATGTGTTTCATTTACAACTGCCATTTATAACAATTTGAGAGGAACACTCGTGGAACAACTCATTGAGTTGTATATGTTGCAAGTGAATCGTACATATAGTACAACTCACACAACTTACAATACAAACAACTCAATAAGTTATTCCATAAATGGTCCTCTCAAATTGTTATAAATACCATATCTAAGTGCAACTCATATTTAGTACACTAAATTATATGGTCACTTGACCACTTGAATGTGCATTTAGTACAAAATAAATAAGTGAAGAATTATTACTCAGTTTTTTATTACTTTTGTTATTATTATTATCCTTCGTGCGCCAATTAAAATTCTACATAATTAATTATTATATTTACAGTGGCGAAATATTTAAAATAAAATGAGTGCAATGAAATAAAAATTCTCCTCCTATTATTTATAATGTTTCTTTAGTTTGTATATTTTATAGAAAATTGAATATTTGTTCACGTACTTACATTGTCGATCTACATCTATTCAAACGAATCATAATTGAATGATCTATTGAAAACATAAAATACAATTACACCATACATTGTGAACGTATAAATACGTAGAGGTAAACAGTTCAATCGCTTTCTGATAAATAACCACCGCTATTCCATCGTCACGGAATAGAATAAAAAAACTTACCATATTCCATTGTACGTGATGTGTGTATGAATATGAGCGTGCATTGAATTTCCCATCTCCGAAGTTCTCGCCCTTATTAAATTTGTTATGATAGCTTGACAGTGTATAGGGGTGTATATTTAATAAAATTCTATAGGAAGCCTTCCCAGAAAGAATGAGAAGTGGATACATCGTTCCCGGAATATTGCATTATACGTGTTTCTAGTAAAAAAAACTGATCTATGCATTCTTCTATGGAAATTCATTTCAGAAGTTCAAGTTTTTCAGAAATCAATACACGGCAATTTTAATTTAAAAAACGAGTTCATCAAGTTAATTAAGATTACATCCCATTTAAGTTGAGGTAAGTTTTAGTAAAGTTTTTAAGTACACTCATATTGGCTGCATCTTAGAGATGTTCCAAGATTCAGTAGATGGTTAATACATATATGAATAAGCTGTAATTTTTCGCTCTGAATTACGCATATTGGTTAATTTCTAATATGGCAGGTTAGAGCAATTATTTAAACCACATTTATAAAGTGTTTTTTTTAAGAAAATAGTAATATGAAACCCTTCATATAATCGAAGTTCATAACTACTTCATGTTGATATTATACAGGATGTACCTAAAGTATGGAATATATTCATTATTTCGGAAATTAAAAATATTTCAAAAAAATCCCAGTATAATTTTAGTTTTTCATAGCTCTATGTAAAGAAGTTATACAGGGTGTTAATTAAGTGAGTAGACAAACTTCAATGGGTGATTCCTTGATTAATTCTAAGATAAAAAGTTCATATAAATGTGGAGTCTCAACGGCTTCATTTACAAAATATTGTTTAATATAGAATGAATCAAGGAATCGCCCCTTTAACTTTGTCTACGTACTTAATTAACGCCCTGTATTTAATTTCATTCAATTTTAGGATTAAATTAAAATAAGGTGGAGCAATTTATATACCTAGGAGTAGATATAACACAGAAAAGGAAAAATGACAGAGAAATAAGTACCAAAATCAAGAAGACAATAAAAGTATAGTATCAAATGAATAAGATACTAATAGACAAAAAAGAAGTAACGAGAAAGACCAAATTAAACGTATACAAAGTAATATACCGGAGTGTCTTAAGGCTGTGAAACATGGCACGACAAAAAGCGATGTAAGCAGAATCCAAGCGGCCGAAATCAAGTTTCTGAGGAGAGTAGTAGGGAAAACAAAAATGGACACAGTAAGAAATGAGGAAATCAGGAAATAATTAGAACTTGAAACTATACAGGAGTATACAGAAAAGAGGCAGATTAGTTGCTACACTTAATAAGAATGGATGAAAAGGCTCAAGTAAAAATAACGTGGGAAGCGAAGACGATAGATAAGAAGAAAAGAGAAAGACCTAGAATAGGATGGAATGAAACGGTTATAAAAATACTAGAAAAAAAGTAATGTCAGAAGGAGAAGCAAGGAAACTTGCAAGAGATAGAATCGAATGGAAAAAAAATTGTATATAAAAAGTAAAAAGAAAAAGTAAAAAGTAGAATAGGAAAAATGTAATGTAAATAAAATAACAATGTACACAAAACGCAAGGTAAAATGGCATTTGATTA
This sequence comes from Othius punctulatus, assembly GCA_951805005.1. Classification (NCBI taxonomy): domain Eukaryota; kingdom Metazoa; phylum Arthropoda; class Insecta; order Coleoptera; family Staphylinidae; genus Othius; species Othius punctulatus. The sequence continues at coordinate 45,188,316 of OX638141.1, read as the reverse complement.
AATTAAAAAAAAAGATTAAATCACATTCAATTAAGTAACAAATATTTATAAATGAGTAGTTGTTTTTATATATCTGAAATAAATTTATCAATTGTTACCATTATATTTCAGTAATTTAAAGCAAAACACTTAAAATTGATAATTTTTTCACACAGTTTTCCAAACGAAAGCTTCTGATTTTTTTAATATAAATTAAAAGTAAATAGACATAAAAGTAAAGTGACAACGAGAGCATAGTAAAACCGTTAATAGTAGTAGAAATGATTATAATTTTAATTATAATTTCCGCCGATTGTTTATCAGACCAGTGAAATATTGGATTCCCAACATTTCTGTGCATAATACTTATAATTGCAATTGCATGTATATGCATATGCAACTATTAATTTAATTTTAAACGAAACTCGCAATTACAATAAAACATCAATACTCATCGAAATATAATTGCACTAAAAGCATTTAAAGTTCTCCACATTTATTATTTCCATGGAGAAATGATTTTATATGTGTAAGTAGCAGTAGTTTAATTTGTTATTGATGATGATAATTTAAATTGAATTCCAAAATTAAAATAGTAATGATGATAGCCAACCTCCGGAATGAAGACGGCACATGAAGAAGAAGAAGAATTTGTTAGAATTAATATCTCTAAGTGAATGTAGACTTAATAAGTTTGTAGCGAGTTGTGGCTTGTTACTGAAGAATATTGTCTCAAGTCTAATGCGTTTATAATGAGCTCCCAACGGCGAATATTTATATACAGGGTGTTACTTAATGATATGTACTTATTTTAATGGATGATGACCAATTCTAAGTCGAAAAGTTTATATAAACATATATCCTTAAATTTTTGATTGGTTTTTGATATACAAAGTGCAGATTAAAAATAAAATCGAATTTTTGTATTTACGTAACATAGCTTTAAATAACGAGGCAATACATATTTAAAAAATTATTGGGAAATCTCAGAATAATTTACCATTTTGATCACTTTCAAATTTACTTTTCAAAAAGGGAAATATTAAAAACACTCGTTAAACATAAGTAGCAATTAATAATAGCAACAAATCGTTTTATAAGATACTAAGAATATAGCTAACTTGATATAACGCACCCAAAGGTAAATCTCAAATTGAATTCGAGAAATTTGTAAAAACCGAAATACCGAATAAATATATACAGGGTGTCAATTTGAAAAGTTACCACCGACATTTTTCATGGAACTAATGATTATTTTTAAATTTAGTCAAAACCGTTTGGGTGGTTCGAAGAGGAAACCAAAATAGCGTAGGTGGTGTCGATCCCCTACCCACCCTTTAAGCCACAGCCACTAGTAATTCCAAAACCAGTTGACCAAATCATATTGTACTAATATTGACTGGAAAGCATTTTTGAAAAGCTTTCCAACGATGTATCACAAGTAGAGGTGTCCCATTTATTTTTTTTAGATGAAGCTGGCTGTGGCTTAAAGAGTGGGTAGGGGGTCGACACTACCTACGACATTTTGGTTCCAACTCTGAAACACCCAAACAGTTTTGAGTAATTTTAAAAATAATCAAGTTCGTAGTTCAATGAAAAATGTCGGTGGCAACTTTTCAAATTGTATATAAAAACCTTTAACAGCTGTATATCGAACACCAAGAATTTTTGGATAAATGTTGATATGAACTTTTCGACTGAGATTTGGTCAAAGAAAGGCCCATGAAAATGAATACATAACGAACATAAAGACGGCAACTTTAATGAACTCCCAACGTCGAACGGTACCAGTTATTCACTAATGTTGGTATGAACATTTCGACTGAGATTTGGTCAAAGAAAGACCCATGAAAATAAGTACATAACGATCATAAACACGGCAACTTCAATGAACTCCCAATGTCGAACGGTACCAGTTATTCACTAATGTTGATATGAACTTTTCGACTGACATTTGGTCAAAGAATAACCCATGAAAATAAGTACATAACGAACATAAATAAGTGAATAACTGGGTACCTTTCGACGAGGCGAGTTCATTGAAGTTGCCGAAGATTTTTACACTCGCTATAAATCACCCTGTATACAAATTAAGCGATACATGTTACTTTAAAAAAGGTAAATATTATTATTGATAATAAACATCTTCTTCTCCAACCGAACGAATATGGCACTCAAATTATATTGTACATCAAGTGGGCCAACATATAATATTTCATGGTCAAAATAAATTATTACAAAATCTCCTACAGCTGTTTTTGAACCGAATATTCAAATTAGCATATAAATACATGGTGTCCCGCGCTCATTTACCATTAAAAGTTTAAGGGGTTCCCGATAAGATAAAAATTTGAAAAAAAACATCCAAACATGGCTGATTCCGTTCTCCTCTAAGAGATAAAAAGTATGTTATTCCATTAAAAATAATTGAAATACGCTTAATTTAAGTGGGCACTTAACTAATAATATTTTTGAATGATTAATTGTCATAACTTTCAGGTGCAGCATATATCAGTCTAAGAGGTACCTTTGAGGTACAATACGAGATAAATTTTTAGATTTTATCTCATTTGTAAGAGAAATTGAAGCATTTTTTCGTTTGAGGTCAAATTCTTGGAATTTAATTTTTGTCTTTGAAAGTAAAAAAGATAGGTATACACACATATGTACAAAATATATTTCAAATTAAACGGGGAAGCCAAAAACATAATAATATATAGGGTGTTCCATTTAAAAAACAAAAGTTGATGGCTACTTCCTGTAGAACTGGAAGTTATAGAACGTTAAAAGTATATCAGTGAAGATAGGTGTAGACTTATCTGTACATAAGATGTCCACGCTCATGGACCAATAAAATTGTAAGAGGTTCCCAATAAGGAAAATTAGAAAAAAATCATCCAAACATGGAGTCCACTTAAAAAAAAATACGCCTAATTAAAGTGGACACTTAACTAATCACATTTTTGAATGATTCATTGTCAAAATGTTCAGCTGCAAGATATATCAATTAAATAGGTACCTATCAGGTACAATTCGAGATAAATTTTCTGATTTTTTCTCATCTGTAAATTGAGGCATTTTTTGTTTGGTCGAAATCTTGGAATTTAATTTTTATCTCAGATAGTGAAACATATAAAATATATTTCAAATTAAACGGGAAAGGCAAAAATATAATAATATATAGGGTGTTTCACTTAAAAAACAAAATTGATGGCTACTTCCTGTAGAACTGGAAGTTAAAAATCGTTAAAAGTATATCAGTGAAGATAGGTATAGACTCATCTCCACAAAAGATGTATCATATTAAACGGGCAAGCCATAAACATAATAATATATAGAGTGTTCCATTTAAAAACAAAAGTTGATGGCTACTTCCTGTAGAAGTGGAAGTTAAAGAAGGTTAAAACTATTTCACCTCAGGAGAATGGAATGAGCCATGTTTGGATGATTTTTTTTCAAATGTTTATCTTATCGGGAACTCCATAAACTTTTAATGGTGCATGGCGTGGGACACCCTGTATATTAATGCAAATTTTCTATTCTCTTCAGGGCTGTGTTTATGTGTCTAATACTAAAGATTTTTTTTTTTAACATATTCATTAAATTCCGTGTTTCCAGTAAATCTCCTTTGCACACACAGTAGAATAGCTCTTTGTATATGCCCATCCTCCAAAGCTTGACAACAGATTTCGTGGCGCTGCAGGCAACGGAAATAATGCATTAAACAGTATCGCTACAAGAATCGGACAGTACATATATCTGAGATGAATAATGTATGCCCGTGGAAGGCTTTCAGAGGATATTACAATATCTGCCTGCAAATAACAACGAAAATGCGTTTAAATAATAACGTATTTCGCACTAAAATATTATTTAAATAAGTTAAATGTATCTGTGGTTAATACTTGGTGAAACATATCTATATTTACTAAAATATTTGAATAATAGTAATAATAATAAAAACTACCCCAATGCACATGGGAAACAAATATCACATCGTGTGCGAAATTTATTCAATAATATTGTGACTGCAGCTGTTTAAAGCCAAGTAAAAAGTGAAAAGAATGTATAATAATAATAATAGTAATAATTACCTACTATAGATAGAAAGGACGAGACCCAATAGCATAATAAAGAGTTATCTCTCTCTCTCTGCCATTTTTCTCTGTAACACTAATATTGTCCCTACAATAATAATAATAATGTTATTAACGAATAAGCGATGCCGAAAAACATATAGGATCCTTGAATAATACGAAATAAAAAAATATATATTAAGTACATAAAAATGTGGCCTGCGGATATTTTTTAAAATTTAATTAACATTAAGCAATGAAAATTTTAATTACATTTCGTTTAATTAATTTCCGAATTTTTATTTGTTTTTAAAAACGTATGTGCTGATATTGGTATTACTGAATTTCTCGTCGAAATGCGGTGCTCGATTACAATTTTCATCATCTATCTATATATACAACATAATTACAAACTATTACCTACTATAGACAGAAAGGACGAGACCCAATAGCATAATAAAGATTTATCTAACTCTCTGTCTCTCTACCATTTTTCTGTATAACACTAATATTGTCCCTACAATAATAATAATAATATTGTTATTAACGAATACGCAATGCCGAAAAACATATAGGATCCTTGAATAAAACGAAATAAAAAAAATTAAGTACATAAAAATGTGGCCTACGGATACTTTTTTTAAATTTAATTAACATTAAGCAATGAAAAATTTAATTACATTTCGTTCAATTAATTTCCGAGTTTGTATTTGTTTTATAAAAACTTATGTTTGGTATTACCAAATTTCTCGATTACAATTTCTCGATTACAATTTTCATCATCTATCTATAAATACAAAATAATTACAAACTATTACCTACTATTGACAGAAAGGACGAGACCCAATACCATAATAAAGAGTTATCTATCTCTCTCTCTCTACCATTTTTCTGTGTAACACTTGTCCCTACAATAATAATAATAATATAGTTATTAACGAATAGGCGATGACGAAAAATATATAGGATCCTTGAATAATACGAAATTTTAAAAAAATAAGTACATAAAAATGCGGCCTGCGGATACTTTTTTAAATTTAATTAAACATTAAGCAATGAAAATTTTAATTGCATTTCGTTCAATTAATTTCCGAATTTTTATTTGTTTTATAAAAACGTATGTATTGATATTGGTATTACCGAGAATCTCGATTACAATTTCTCGATTACAATTTTCATCATCTATCTATAAATACAAAATAATTAAATCTCATTCACTCGCTGCGGATTTGTTAACCAATCACATGCACAATTATCACACCAAAAACGTGAGCAACCACCTCGAGGCAGCTTACAGAAGTCTAATCCGAATATAAAGGTCGTGCGGATTTGTGTAAAAATTGATCCTGGTTTGAATAGGATCAAATCCTGGAGTTAATTTAAGTTCGTCGGCGAGATTGTTATTGATTAACTAAGGGCCGGAAGCTGAGAAAAGAATGGGTAAGATATTTTAGTGAATAGAAGGTGCCGGGGAGCTTTTGTATGAGATGAGCGTGCTGGAACAATAGTGGTGTTCATATAGGAGCTGTATGGCTAATGAAGGGGCAGGATGAAGGTGGTTTAGGATAAAAGTTTGTTCAGAAAGTTCTTTATTAAAATACTGCTGCAGCGATTTTAGTTAATAGCATAAGTTATGACCTTTAGAAACAATAGTCATACAATGTTGTTTTTATTATTCTTTCATTATACTAGCTGATAAGTGATAACATATGTTAGAAAACTAAATCTGCTTATGTGACATTAGCCCTGATATATAATAATAATTACAGGATAATCTCTGAATGAATAGTGTACACCCGGAAGTTTTCGTAACATAGTTAGGGAAATACTCTATTAGAGAATTACACAATCTGACACTGTGACAGTATAATCAAGAGCATTCATCGTTCCCTACAAATCTGTAAGTTAATTTACCAGAATATCATTCGTTAATTGCTCGCATGGATAATTTATCGTTACAAAAGGAGCTGCGACGTCCTAGAATTTCGTTGGAAATTTGCCATGAAAATCCCATTACGTGTAGCATTTCGGCTGTAATGGAAATTATTGTTGTGTAGCAGTTTATCCCCGTTCTAATAAAGTTTTGCCAGATTAAATTAAGCCACCCCTCGATCGCACATCAGCCCAGCGATGACTGATCTACTAGTGGGAAGGAATTGTTATTCAGTGAGGGTATTTATTGGGGAATTCAGAATTGATCAATTTCACTCTGAACTTTATTGCAAACTCGTTTATTTCAGGAACTCGATCATTTCGCTCCGTCACTTCGCCATGATCGGCTCCCACCAAAATTGAGTTCATAAAACAAACGACTCTTCTCAAATAAAAACTAATAATGAATGGTAAATATTCTTAAAAATTGTTTTGCATTAGAATATACAGGGTGACTCGAACTGCACACTGCACAAACGTTAGTACGTCACAAAGGACATTATTTTAAGCCGAGAAAACATGGAGTGCAATGAATGAATGCAATGAATGAGTGCAATGAATGCAATTATTTTAGGTTTATGTTTGAAAATATACCGGTGCTCGAACCTAAGACCCTTAGTATATTGATCCAGCATTAACTCTTCGACCACCGACGCAGGCTGTTAAATAATTATTAACCGTAATATTTCTGGACAATGGCCTAAATGTGTAATGCCCTCTGCTTATTCGTACGTAACTTTAGTTGTTTTGCAGCACGGTGAAACTCATTGCCTGCAAGGGTCGCAGTGTGTTTATGAATTACTTATGGGTCGGGACAAGGTAAAAGAGACGATGATAATGGGATGGCTGACGGTCAATATAGCAACTGTGCGGTGTGTGTTCCAGGAGTAAATGCCGGCAAATCTCGGGGAATGGCTGTTTAACAAATTATTACCTAAATTATTAACGACGGGGCGGCAGAAGTCGCAGTAACATGTTTTACGGCAATGATTTATGTGTCTGGCGCAAATGTTACGATGTGAATGTGTGGATACGTTTTCACTTTGCAATACGAAAAAGTTTGAAGCGAGCTGAGCTTTTGAGCTTTAATCGAAAAGTTCAGCACGAATATTGATCTAAGCGGATGGCTCAGTAGTTATGTGTCTGAATCTAATGGTCACGAATTTGAAACTTAGTGTGCAGTTATTACTACTACAGGGGCGGATTTGGGAGGGTGGGTACTATGAGAGCTGTAGCCCAGGGCGGCAAAATCCAGGGCGGCATTTTTTTGGAAAAATATCAAAGGCACAAGTCACAATAAAAAATTAATATGCAAATAAATAAATAAATGACGCACGAAAAAAGGCAAATACAAGAAGTGAAGCATCTAACTACCTCCTTTAACTCCATAGATTAAAAACTATTCTTTTGTCAATTTTATGCTGAGATATGTTATCTCGATTAAACATATAAAGTAATAAGCTACAATAGTCTGAGATCGATCTACCAACCGTATCAGTATACAATATATAGGAACAAAATTTAACATTCATGAAAATTGAGCACTAATGAAAGCGAAAGTAACTTAGTACGAAGATGAAACGAACAGAAAAAAAACGAAAAATCCAGTCAGATGAAACCAGAGCAGGCGATGTAGAATTGATTGGTAGAGAAAATTTTAGAATCAATCAAGAGTACTAAATATCTTAAAAAGTTGTACGTCCAAGAAGCACTTTGACATTGTGTGCAAAGCTTCGTAACGTTTAATATAATACTTTTTTAATAAATTTCATTGCTTCAAGGTTGAAAAATGAAAACCATATATTTTGAAATCTTTCTGTGTATTCTAGGTTTATAAGTAGTATAATTTGACGATTTTAAGGCATAATTCCGCAAATGTTTGTAAATTTCAATGGTTTTAGGGTTCAATACACGAAATTTTTATAACTTTCAATGATTCTAAGGTATCTTAGGATACTTTACTTCTAAGGTGAGTAATATAGTTTTCAATATTTTAGAAAAATTTCGCCAGTTCAAAGTTCAAAACTAAAGTGTCGTGTATTAATATATGAGTTCTAGTATATTTCAGCAAATACTTCTAAATTGTAACAATTGTAATGCTTGCAATAATTATAATTTTTATTGCACGATTTGTTTTTTATAAATTTCAATGTGTCTATGGTTGAAAACCATATATTTTGAAAAATGTCGCCCTCTTCAAGGTTTAAAACTAAAATGTCGTGTCCTTTTATATGATTCCATAGTTTTATACAGAAAATACTTGTATATTTTAACGATTTTGTGGTTTAATGCAAGATGGTTTTTATTTTATTTTTTCAATGATTTTAAGGTTGAGAAGTACATATATGTATACTCTACTAGGTCAAGGTTCAAAAGTTGTGATTTGTCTAAATTTTAATGTTTTTTTATGGTATAATCCAACAAATATAAAATTTTACTGTTTTTTAGGTTTGCTGTAAATAAACATTATATAATATAATATTATATTATATTATTATAATAATATTTATAAATTTCAATAATTCTAAGATAAGAAGCATAAACTCTACTATCACAAGGTTTAAACTTTGTTGGTTTGTGTAAAGTTAAATGTTTTTATCAGGTCAAGAAATGTTTGCAAGTTTATTTAATTTTTAATTTTAAGGTTTACTCTATAACATATTTATAAATTTCAATAATTCTAAGGTTGAGAAGTATAAACTCTACTAGGTCAAGATTAAAAAGTTGTATTTTGTGTTAATTTCAATGATTTTATGGTTCAGTACAAGAAATATTTGTAAATTTGATTGATTTTAAGGTTTACTCCCCAACATCTTTATATATTTCAATGATTCTAAGGTTGAGAAGCACAAACCCTACCAGCTTATGGTTCAAAATTCTGGTTTGTGTAAATTTGAATGATTTTATGAATGAGTAGAAGAAATGTTTGTAAATTTGATAGATCTTAAGATTTACTTCCCAACATGTTTATATATTTTAATGATTCTAAGGTCGTAAAGCACAAACTCTGTGAGCTCCAGGATCAAAATTTGTGGATTGTGAAAATTCTGTGGTATCACCTTTTGGTACACGATATTTATACAAATTTCAATGAATTTAACGTTGAGAAAGATGTGGTTTTTACACCATCCAACATGTTTATAAATTTTAAAGATTCTAAGGTTGAGAAGGACAAACTCTAAGAGCTCAAGTTTAAAAATATGTGGATTGTGAAAATTCTAATGGTATCATTTAGTACACGAAATTTACGAAGCTTCAGTAGGTACCCTTAGAATATTTTATTTTCTCGGAAAATTTCACTTTAAATTCTATGACCAATTTACCTTTCTTTATTTAGTCGTATATATTACTTCGAAAATTAACTTTGTCAATTGTACAAGTATCATCATGCTACAAGTATGATTGTAATGTTTTTGGACGTTTTCAGTTTCTTGGCGCTGTTTTATCCCTTTCATTTAAATGCAGTTCGAACTAAAATTTATTTCTGGGATATTTTTCACACTAAGGTTCATTGATTCTATAATTTAAGTAATAAGATTAAGGACGTAAAATTATTACTTAAAATATTTTTTTTTAATATATTTATTTTTATATAATTTATCAAAGTGTTGTTCATTTTCCCCCAGTATTTCAAAAAGGTTATAATTAAAGTTTCAATACTAAGAGAAGCTTTAGATGAATCAAACTTTACACTCTGAAGCAATTGATGAACTCCTGCAGCGACTTCAAGAATTCAATCAAATATAAGAACAAACACAAAATGGTACATTTTTGACCAATGCGATGACCAACGCATCTGGCCATTTTGCTGTTCAAGATATTCTTTAAAATATTCTAAAATTGTCGGATGTGTTAATTTTACTGCCTTAATGGCATAAATATGATTTACCGTTATTCTTAATTTATCTTCTGTTCTACTATCATCGGCCATAACAGCAAAATAATATGCATCAATAGTTTCTTTTACAAACATATTCAATAAGCACTTAGCGGTACTGTCTACAATTCCATTTAGATACACATCATCTAGACACAATTCTTGGGAGATTATAACTTTGTAAAAATGGTTACATTTTTTTTTTCAAAACTTTAAAAACCTTGTTCTAAACAGTTTCCACGATTTGTAATTTCGACCTTTCATTATAGCCTCTAAACAAAGCAAATGTTGTGTTTGTTTTGTAATAAAACAACTTCTACAGTATTCATATTTGAGAGAGCTATTAAAAAGAGACCATTTATGCATACCGACTCTATGATGCTCAAAATCTCGATGTACTTGATGTTTTCTCAAGCATCCTTCCCATTTTTAAAGCCAAATGAGATAAAAACTGGTTCGCAGCTTATTGATTTCTCTAACTAGTAACTAGCTAGCCCGAATTTCATAGACAGATAGGTTAGGTTCAGCTTATTCAAGGCAGCTGTATTATAAAGTTCTACACCTATCTGGAATGTTTCGATTTGATTTTCAAGATTCTATACGTGTATCAATGATCGAACTTTATATTTCAATAGTAATAATAATATTAATAATAATAATTCCTCTTAAAAATATTAAGTATATTGTAATAACTCGATGATTTACTCACGTGCATGACATAATATATTAGCATTAAAGAAGTAGACGTTCTTGTTCTTATGGAATATTTAGTGACATACAACTTGAACGTACTAAGCGAACGATGATTTATAGCGTATTTGGAGCACATACGCGATAAATCATGGCGTTTTAGCAATAATATTGGAAAAGTCAGACTTGTAAAATCCGTAGTAACATAGAAAGTTTTTTGCACGTGAACATAATAGCGATGGATATTAATCGATTCTACTATTATGGATGTTTGAGAGAACTTATTCTAAATTTGCAGATATATTTTCTGCAAATTAAATCCACAATACTATTCAGTGCAGCGTGTTATTTTATACTCCCATTTAAATGCTAATCTTTGTGCAGTTTGCATACATTTGAGAATTTCAGGGAAAACATTTACAAGTCTAAGTCGGTTATCTATGCATGAAATTGTTTCAAAAAAGTCGCTAATTTCAATCGCGAATACTGCTTTGTTAGAATCAGTCCATTGTATAACAACTATGCAAATTAATACACATAAAGGATGGAAATGCTATCAATAGTAGTTAGTAAGTTATAAAGGGTATACATAAAGTATGGAATACATTAATTATTTCGGAAATTTACATGTCTTTATCGGATGCGTCGATATTAGTTTTAAAAAATACACATTTTATTGTATATCTAATTTTTTTTATAGTTTTAATTTAAATGGCAACACTAATATTTTATATTCTCTTCACTTCATCTTCAATTTGAAGACTACAATTCACAGTGACCACACTATTCGAACTGAAAATTGCAAATTAAGAAGTATTGTTAACACTTGTTAGTATTTATAACGATAATAAATACATTTCAATCTATTAGATAAAGGCAGATATACAATATTATCCATGCAAAATTAATAACAGATTAATTAATAACTTATTTCAAGGTTACATCTCAATTACCAATCGTCGTGAAACACACTTTGAAGTCTTATTATAATTTATAACAATATATTACAGTGCAAATTATATTCACCTCCATCTTGTTCAGTTGGAAGAAGTTGATTAAGAAGTTAAGGGTGGCTCTGAAGCGAGTGAGCAACTTCGTGCCCCATGTAAATTTCTCTAACAGGCTAGCGAGTGTATGGTACATAATATTAATGACGGATAGCGAACGTGAAAGTGAAATGTGTGCCTATCGATTTTACTTCAAATATTCAATATTACATTTTAATTGTATTAAGTAATTGCAATTTTGTGATAATAAAACATGTAGGCAGAAAGGCAGATGGCCAATAGTCAAATAAAGTTTGTTTTTTCTCTCTGAAATATCATCATGTTATGTCATATGTTTTTAAAAAAATTAAATCATTTTATAACATTTTTTTTTTGTATAATACAAGGCGTTCAAGAAAGTGTTGTCAACTTTTCCAATTAATTCTAACGAAGTAACTACAAATAATGACACGTTTTAACATAAATTATTTGCTTGTATCCCAGAAAACATTAAAGTATTGCAAAACATATTTGATTTGAATCTTGAACAGTGTCATCTATTAGTATCCAGCCTAAAAGATCACAACACTTTATTGAACGCTCTGTAGTAACTACAGTTTGATTAAGAGTTTCAAAAATATTATACATTAATGTATGATGCTTTCTACATTCGGAATTTGTCACAGAAATCTATTGAATGTATTGAATTTCTCACACTCGAGTAAGCACTTAAATGATCTAGAAACAAATTCCCAGAGGAATCGGAATTTAATATATAAAATATGGAAACTGTCCAGGAAATCACTTATTTGTAGAGACAGTTGAATTTATTGACCTGTTATGTATTACAGTAATGAAAATAATAATAATAACAGAGCATAACCAGTGGTGTATACCCGTAGGGTATACTCCATATACGCCGTATACTCTCAGGATTTTCTGGGCATATAGCATATACTCTAGGAATTTTATGAAAACTCAAACACTACTTTCAACTCAAAATTTTCAAAGAAAAATTCAAACTCATTTAGTTGACTCCCCCACCCCCAAATATAACAATAGCAATTATGAAATGTTATCCACGTAATGGATTACCGATAGTATACCCTCGAAAAACTTGATTGGAACATCACTGAGTATAACAGGATTGCAATCATTAGTATGTATTTAAGAAACACATGTACTCGTATGGTTACACTATACCTACCATACAGTTTTGAATTTTACTGTTAAAATAATCTATTTTCTTTATGATTTGGTACTATACCTTTTCAACTTCAATTTTCAAGTCAATTTCAGAAAGTGCAATAAGTATAAAATTCAGAAAAAGTAGAATCAATTTCACATAAAGTAAAGTCAAGAAATCTCAGAAGAAGTAACATGTACTTCAGAAATAGTTATTTCAATTTCAAAATGTTTGTGCAGTTCACCAAATTTACATGTATAGGTATAGGATGTATGTCTTCAATAAGAATTGAGTACTGGAAGCAAAGGGAAGAAGCTTTAAAACTGACGACTTTAGGCCTAACTTAGAAGATGCTTACGCCTGTGGTTACAAAATGGCAACATATCAAACAATATCGTCACTTTTTCAAAGAACTTATTTTAATTTTTTAAATCGCTCAAAACCTATTGGGTGATTCGAAGGGGGAACCAAAATGGCGTAGGTCATCGCATTGGATAATGTACCAGCTCATTCTAAGCTGAGACTATTGTATAAATAAACTATCTTCAAGAAGCTATAATTTGCAGGTTATCATCATACAGTCTGATGGTGAACCCCATCGATTATATATGGAGGACCATACAAGGTTTCTGTGATAACGCATTTGCAAGAACGACAAAATGAAGAATGGCTATTAACGCTAATAGAAATTTACCTCAAATTGAAAATCGATTACCGATACTGGAAAACTGGCTGATAACGCTATCTAGAGGATAAAACTTAATAAATGTGCTCACATATGTATATGAAGCCTTAAGTATCGTACTGACTATTTACTTAACTAAACGTACTTAACTAAATAGTACTTAGTACATCTACAAGTTGACTACTAACTAATTAGTATTACCAGTAGTTTATTCAAGATATTATTTATTAAATAAATACAATTTTCTGAACTAGAAGAAATAGAAACAGAGATTGATTTTACTGTTTCTGGAATTGATTCTACTTTTTCTGAAACTGACTTTACTTTTCTGAAATTAAAGTTGAAAGGGTGTATATTTTTTGTGCGATAAGCATGTTGATTAGAATGGTCATTGGGTTGAATTATGTTTGTCAATTGTAATTTGAATAAACTATAGTAAACTAGGATTAAAAAAATGCTGCAGAAAATGCAACAAGACCTAAATCAAGACATAGAAACAAGCAGAAAAGAAAGCAGAGAAGATATCAAAGAGCTTCAAATAGATATAAAAGTACTGAGAGAGGGAATACTGCAAAACAAGGAAGAAATGAAGGAACTGAAAGAGGAGTTAGAAAAGATAAAGTTGTAAAAAACGAAGGGAGAAGCAGAAATGCTCAGGAAAATCGAAAAATTGGAGGGAAAAATTGAAAGAACAGAAAAAGACCAAATCAAATGCAACCTAGTAATCACATGCGAAAATCTAAAAAACGTGGCAAGCGAAGAACTGAAAACGCAGATGGAAAAATTGATAGCAAAAGAAATGTTAACACATCAATTCGGAATGCCAGGCAAATCGTGAGCAACAAATACGTAGTATAAATGGCGAACTGGAACGAAAAAATGTTGATTTTAAAAAACAAAAACAAACTAAGAGGAAGCGATATATATATATAGAGATAGCGAAATGACAAATCAAGAACGAATAACCCAGTAGAAAATAAGAGACGCTGCTAAAGCATAAAAGATAAAAGACACGAACGTAAGCATGAAGATTCCAAAAAACTAGAGGAAGCCGGAGACAGCGACACACAGAGGACGACAAAGCAATGGCCAAGGACAAGAGAAGAAAAAGAAAAAACAAAAACCACCAACAAAAAGTTAAAAAAGAAGAAAAGAAGAAAAGAAGAAACAAAATAACAAAAATTGGATCATGGAACGTAAGAACAATTGTTAACAGCTGGTAAAATACAAGAAAAAGCAAACAAAATGACCAAATACAAATTAGAAATATTGGCACTACACGAGGTGTGATGGAAAAATGAAGGAAAAATAGACAGTAGAAGAACTTTACGGGCCATAAAAAAATATAAAGTTGATGATGATATCTTCGAAACGAAACGTTGTACTGAACATTTATAAACGCTGCCTTATAGAGCTAAAAATGTGGCAACGAGAGAGTGCCTTTTGTTTTTTATACCTTTTCAAATAACTTCAGGAAAACATAAAAACGATATCGCAAAATTTCGGATTTAATCTCCGGAAGTACGCAGAATTTTTTGGTTTTCTCAACAGAATATTACTGACCACTAAATTGGGCGACTTTTTTTCTAATTTAATCGCCTTTGTAACTTTTACGGTTTCCGAGATCTCCATGTTGTTGATCCTAATCTTGGACACCCTATATTAAATATTAGAATTTATTGTTTTTTAAAAGGTTAAAAGGTTTTCATTGTTTTCTAAATAAAAATGCAGCCTGCTTTTAAACTTCTCGCAAACCATCTGAAAGTTGTATGTTATCAGAAACTGACTTTGTATCAGCACTATTTTTTACATCATGTCATAGTATATTCAAGATAATTCAACATTTTTTCTAAATTAAAATGTTAATACCAAAGTTTAGATTAAAATGATGGAAAAAAAATAGGAAATTGATCTTTACTTCCCGTCAAATTTTTGTTCTTAAGAGTAATTTCTTAAATATTATAGATTTCGTCGCGGCCTTATTTCAGAGCGAAAACATGCCTGGATTTAATTAGTAATGACACTGTCAATTACGATGTATTCACGCGATTTCATGTGCTCGAGCAATTTATTTTTGTATTATTTATTCAACCCTCAATTAATTGCTTTCTAAATTGTACAAGAGTATTGACAATTCGTTATAATGTTAGTTCTCACTATATCAATCAATGGACTTACTTGCGTTAGTTTGCGAATTAGTATGTTTGTTCGATAGATAATTTCTGTGGTATTATGGCTAAAATATTGTATTTTTATTTGTTAAATATGTTTCTACAGATGCATTGAAAGATGTGATTTTGATTTCATCAGTTTAGCATTTATAAGTTTACAGAACACGATGAAATTGAAAGATACAAATTTACTAATTCAATATGTATCCAAATCTCTTCTGTAAGTTTTGTAAAGAGCTATATGTCAGCTTATACCATAGTACTTATAACATATTCTCAACTTTTAGCAAGATCTGCCCAAGTGTTATTTCAAATATAATAATAAATATATCGAATTGAATAAAATAAAGTAAGCAGTTTTAAAATTTTCAAAACTGTTTTTATTATTTATTCGCAATAATGGATTCGCCATATTGTGGCTTCTTCAGGCGAAAAAATAGTAGTGGAAAAACAGTTTTGAAAATTTTAAAAGTTCTTTACTTGATATAAGCTGAACTTTCGGAGAAGACTCATAGATGGTCTATGATCCCTCTGGATGACTCGTAGTATCCAGTTGACTCCCGTATTCAGTGCCTCGCCTTATCGTAGTACTGGAGCTCGTGCGACAACACTTACATCACATAGCCGCATGTCCAGTTGCTAATCGACTTGAGAAGCCATAGCGATGAATTCCCGCGCTCGCAATCCAATATGTGCGCCATCTACTCGCGCATCCTGCACAGTAACATTTTCGTTTCGTCACACGTTAACGAGATCAAGATAGTCCCCAGGCTATACAAATCTTTATGTAACTTGTTTTTTTTTCTATTTCCAGATTTTCGTTATCACCCCCCTTTGTTAGCTAAGCTACCCGATCTCATACTTCATTTCATCCACATCAATTAACCTATAAATATATCTATTACACAGGCCTACATTTTTTTATTTTCATAAAAAAGAGTTTCAAGTTTAATAGGTGTCCTATAGTAAATGGGGTGTGCTGATCACGAATCTGTGCTTAGTTTTTTTCCAGCACGTCAGGTTTTCAGGAAAAGTGTGTTTGAAATTTTTCATAGAAACTGCCAAAAATATTGAGAAAATATTTATTGAAACTATATTTAATTTAAAATTACACTGCAAAATTGATTTGTTCATTAAAAAAACAATACAGTGTAATCTACGTTTGACAATCTTTGGTGTTTTTTTTTTAATATAATCGTTCTCTTTTTCCCTCAAAACTGCGTTTTGTAGTTTTCTATTTGTGGATTTTTGTAAGCGAGTCCCTCTTCAAGGTCCAGCAGTAATCAGCCATCATTCTAATATCCCATCTCCCTTGGTAACATCTCTCCATCTCCTTTATGTCTTGATGGAACCTCACTTCCTGTTCGTCGCTGACAGCTCCAAGATTTTCGGGAAAAGAGTCAACGTGGGAATTCAGAAAATGAAGTTTGACGCTCATATTGCATCCCAGTTTTTTATAATTTTCGACCATGTTGGCTACAATTTCTTTGTAGTTTGGCGACTTGTTGTTTCCAAGGAAACCGTCTATGACTTCTACGAAAGAACTCCATGCTTCAGATTCATCCTGGGTCATTGTATTCTGGAACAATCTGTCCGATTTTAAGGTTCGAATTTCAGGGCCTACAAAAATTCCTTCTTTAAGTTTAGCTTCAGAAAGTGCAGGAAAATTGTAGCACAGGTATTTAAAGCAGTCAGCTTGTTTATTTAAAGCTTTGACAAACTGCTTCATCAATCCTAACTGTATGTGAAGGGGAGGCAAAAGAACTCATTTTGGGTCAACTAATGCATCACGCAGCACATTTTTTTTTTGTTCCGGTACAAGTCTTTCTCTGACTGGCCATTCTTTCTTAACGTAATGTAAATTTCGTGCTCAACTGTCCCACTCGCACAAAATACATGGATACTTTGTGAATCCAGACTGCTGATCCAAAAGCATGGATATTATTTTGAGGTCTCCACAGAGTTGCCAACAATAGTAGCTACACTTTATTGCATTTAGCAACAGCTCATGATTCTCATACGTTTCTTTGAGATGTATGGAGTGAGCAACAAGAACCGAGGTATAAGTATTACCATTGTGCAACAAGACACCCTTCAGACTTCTCTTAGAAGAATCAATAAATAACCTCTATGATGTGGAATCGTAATTGTCAGCTCTCAGTTTCATGACTACTTCAGGAATATTATTACAATACACCAGTGAACCCTCTTGAGAGAAATATTCCGCGAACTCTTTTTCACGATGACTATACCACGAAAATGTGGTTCCTGCAGCCAACAGATTTTTGTCTTTCAGTCGTGATCCTAAGATTTGTGCAGCATCCTTCGATAGGCCCAAGTTTCTCACTAAGTCGTTTAGTTCAGCTTCGATAAACTGTTGAGGTTGGTCTATATCAGGATTGGATTCGTCTTCATCAGTTTTTTCGTATGAACTTTCATCTGATGATTGCTGTTGGATGGTGTGAAGAAAAGGTGGAGGAATGGGAATTCCTGGTTCATGAGGTACAGGTCGTTTAGCAGACGGTAAATCAGGATACTGAATAGTATGTATATTTTTCGAATTGAAACCCTTGACATCGCAGGAGCAAAAGTAACAGTCATCTCCATGGTTTTTTCGTTCCCTCCATACCATAGGAATGCCAAAGGGTAAAGAGCTACGTGTACCTTTTGTCCCTTTTCTCAGTAGCTCGACACACTGAAAGCACACTTTGTGTGGAGCACAAGGTTTGTCCTGATCACCAAGCTTTACACCGAAATAACCGTGATAAGCTTTCTTGATAAATTCTGTTGTGTTTCGTTGATGCTTTGCTATCGTTAAATCACCACACACGTAACAAAATATTTCAGGACTGTTTTTGCACTTTCTTGATTATATTATGACGCACTAAACACTCAGAAAACAAAACACAACTTGATGCTACAAACAACTGACGCTAAATAACTATTTTGTAAACAACTGCCGATGCCATCAAGTTGACCTTGACAGATACGAAAATGAAACAGTGTTGTCATTGGAATTAAATAAACATAATATTATACTAAAATATTTTCTATCGATGTATCAAGTATTTTAAAGAAATAATTTTAATGCAATTTAGGAAATATCATAAAGTTACTTCTTTGCTCTAGTACAAAATATCTCACAAGGTTTTTTTTAATTTTGTAAAAAATCTTGACGTGATGGGCTCAAACCAAATTCACATTCAGAATCAACGTACCCGTATTATCTAAGGACTCTTATCAATTTCAAAACACCAAAAATAGTGTCAACCTGTGTTATTAGTAAACCATAAAATCAATTGTCTGTGGTTATAACTTTGGTTAACTTTTAATCTTTTAGGCTTCTAAATATTATGTTTACAATAAACTTGTGTAGCACATCCCCAATACATACGACGTCTGAATCGTTCCAATAACTGGTATACACTTCTCTTCCCAGTCATTCTTATGAGCTCGATAAATAATCTTCATAACGCAAGGCACGTTCCTCGGGAGTTTTTCCATCTGGGTCAAGCCCACCCTCGGATATCCAGTAATTTAGAAGGCATGCCGCCATGGAGGGTTTCCACTCATAACACGAACGGAAGTGTTTAATAAGCAAAATTCACGCGCCAGACCATGGCCTACAATTAAAATTATTTGCAATGGAAATTCGCACGGATTATTTAATTTACCGCTACTATTTTTAGCAATACCTAAATTATACAGACAATGGCAAAATATCATATAACAAAAATGTGTGCCCGAAATTTTGCATATATAAAATAAACAATTGACCATAAAACTAATCACAATTGATAAATGATAGATATCTAACTACACAAACATTATAATAATAATAATTCCTACTGCTCCTCTACCTATAGCACAAAAAATATTATAATAATAATAATTCCTACTGCTCCTCTGTCTATGGCACAAAAAATATAATAATAATAATAATAACAATACTGTTGGGGTCGTCAAAGAACGGGGCGACTCGGAATGAGGGCGTACACCCGAGAGATGTGCAGAAGAGGGAGGAAAAGGACGGGGACTCTGCTTAAGCGTGTCTTGGCAGACGCACGAGATTTTACGTAATATAATGCAAAATTGTAATAATTGTGAAATATAATAAATCGATTATATCAGAAGTTTTTGGACAGTCTTTTAGATCAGAAGTGGTATAGACTCACGTGTCATTAAAAATTGTTTTGTTATAACAACAGTGTTGTGGTTATTAATTAAATATTGTGAAGATGCCGAAAATAACAAGGAAACAATTTTCATCGAGCGATGCAGGGAGTAATGAAGGAGATCGAGACAGTCGTGAAAGCCGTAGTTCTGTTCAGGAACGATCTTTTACTCCGGTGAGAAGCAATGGAATATTAAATGAGGACAGCAGACGTATTCAAGAATTAGAAGAAATGGTGAAGGCGTTATCACAAAATCAAAATAGGAGGGAAAGTTGTGGTATTATTAGTGCCGAGTGTATTCCAATATTTTCTCCTGGAAACACTACCATGTCTGCGAGAAAATGGTTAGATAAAATAGATCAATTAGGATTAGTGAACAGGTGGGATGAACATGCCAAAATTTTTAATATGCAGCAAAGATTATCAGGATTGGCTAAATCCTGGTATCAAAGTTTAAAAAGTTATTCGCATTCTTGGGAGGAATGGCGACAATTAATGATTAAAACTTTTCCTGAATCATCTGATTATGCGGCGCTGTTGAGGAAATTATTGAATCGCAATAAACAAAATCATGAATCAATGATGGATTATTATTTTGTAAAAATGCAATTAATCCAAGCGTGCGAAATAACGGGGAAAAGGCAGTTTCATTATTAATTGATGGGCTTAGAAATGATAATCAGAAAACAGGTGCCAGAGCAGGAAGGTACGAAAGTCCGGAAGAATTGTACCAAGAATATTTGTCAACAATCGAAGAGATAAATGAAGAATTGCCAAAAAGAAAATTCACCAGGCAAGAGCAGAATTTTACTAATGTAAAAAGATGCTACAATTGTCATGACACAGGACATGTTGTTCGTGAGTGTAAAAAGCCGAGAATCGAATGTAATAAGTGTCATCAATTGGGACATATTGCTTCAAATTGTCGACAAAAATTGTCGAAACGATCCATCAATCACCTTATCGAGGATGAGGGAGATAAAATTAATGAAAAATATTTCGTAGATACAAAAGTAAATGACACTATTGTGTCTGGATATATTGATTCTGGTTCTGCAGCCGTTTTAATTCGTGCAACGGATGCAAAAAGGGCTGGATTAAAGTGGCAAAAATCGCGCACCTTTGTGTCTGGTTATGGCGGCGGAAAGCAATCAGTGTTGGGAGAAACCGAAGCGGAGTTAACAGTGGATCGTGCAATTGCTAATGTAAAAATGCTGGTGGTTCCTGATAGTGCTCAAATGGTGGGCATATTAATTGGCCAGCCGTTTGTTAACAATGCGAGTGTAACCCTTGTGGTGAAAAGCGGAGAGGTACGGGTGTTCAACAACGAAGAGGTCGAACTTCCGCAGTTAGAGGCCCTGCCGCCGAAGAAGGTGACGCTGAGGGTGACGAAAACGGTGGTGATTCCTCCAAATCATGTGGGGCATGTGGAAGTTACTTCTTCCGATAACAGAGGCGGAGATGTTTTTGTGAATGGATGTCGGAGATGTTACGAGCAAGTGAGTTATGTCATTCCCAGGTGTGTGACAGGTGCCAAAAAGGGCATTATTGCTGTTATAAACGGGTCACAGGTCGCTCTCTGTTTAAATGAGAAACAGGTAATCGTAAGAGGACTATTGTGTTCGCCGGAAGTAGATGTTACATCGAAAGAGGTGAATGTTTGTATTATGCAAACTGCAAAATATGCACCTTTTAATATGTCTGATATAGAGGGACAGGTAGACGAATGCGTTGGTATTCAAGTTAAGAAAGATTTGTTAAATTTAATTAATGAATATCGTGATTGTTTTGCACAAGATGTGAGTGAGTTGGGGAAAACAGATCTTATTAAAATGAAAATTAACACCGAGGACGATACACCTGTAACTTATAGACCGTATCATTTATCGATGCCGGAAAGACAAGATGTTCGAAATCAAATAAAAGATTTGCAAGACAATGGTATTGTTCGTGATTCATTTTCGCCATATGCCAGTCCGATATTGATAGTTAAAAAGAAAAATGGCGAGTCGCGTTTATGTGTAGATTATCGAGCTTTAAATAAAAAAAAACAATTAAAGATAGATATCCTTTACCGCGAGTAGAAGATCATTTAGAGCGATTAAGTGGTAATTGCTATTTTACGGGTCTTGATTTAGCAAGCGGTTACCATCAAATTCCAATGGATATAAGTTCAATAGAAAAAACCGCATTTGTGACGCCAGATGGGCATTATGAATACCTGACACTACCTTTTGGATTATCTAATGCGCCCGCAGTGTTTCAGCGCCTTATGAATCAAGCATTGGGTCAGCATCGCTTTACAATAGCGATGATTTATATGGATGATATGCTTATACCATCAGTAACTACATATGACGGTATAGCACATTTGAAAACGATTTTAGGGTGTTTACGGAAAGCAAAACTAACGTTAAGATTAAAGAAATGTATTTTTTTCCGACAAAAGGTAGATTATTTGGGTCACGAGATTGATTGCACAGGTATTCGACCGGGGAAAAACAAAATAATGGCTGTAAAAGAGTTTCCCGAACCTCATGATGTTCGTGGGGTGCGGCAATATTTGGGATTAACCGGGTTTTTCCGTAAATATATTCAGAATTATGCTGTAATAGCACGGCCAATGACTGAATTATTAAGAAAAGATGTAAAATTCGAGTGGAGTATAGCAGCACAAGATGCTTTTGGGACGTTAAAAAATGCATTAACAAATCGTCCGGTGCTCGCACATTATGATTAAGATGCGTGAAAGGGTATCAAGATTATAATATCCTAAAACTTGAACATCAAGATATAATGTTCAGACGCTTAATAAGTGTGGTGTGTAAGGTTATCAAGATTATAATAACCTAAGAAGTGAACATCAAGATATAATGTTCAGACGCTTAAGAAGCGTGCAAGGATATCAAGATTATAATATCCTAAAACTTGAACATCAAGATATAATGTTCAGACGTTTAAGTGTGGTATCAAGATTATAGTACCGTAAGAAGTGAACATCAAGATATAATGTTCATACGCTTAAGATGCGTGAAAGGGTATCAAGATTATAATATCCTAAGAAGTGAACATCAAGATATAATGTTCAGACGCTTAAGAAGCGTGATAAGGGACATCAAGATATAATGTCCAGATAGGCAAACGAGATCTGGAGTGTCAACTCTCCAGAAGAGGGGCGACGGGCCCGGGTGTAATTAATTATTTTATGTTACAGTTAAGAGTTACGAATCTTCTCGAGGGCGAGAAGAAATCGAGGATGGCCGAACTGTTGGGGTCGTCAAAGAACGGGGCGACTCGGAATGAGGGCGTACACCCGAGAGATGTGCAGAAGAGGGAGGAAAAGGACGGGGACTCTGCTTAAGCGTGTCTTGGCAGACGCACGAGATTTTACGTAATATAATGCAAAATTGTAATAATTGTGAAATATAATAAATCGATTATATCAGAAGTTTTTGGACAGTCTTTTAATACCTACTGCTCCTCCACCTATGGCTCATTAACTGCTCTGAATAATAACAATAACAATAATTGGAGTGCTCATCCACCTGTAGCAAAATTGTGTAGTCATAATTTTTTATTGCGTGGAGGATGGGATTATTCGATCGCAGAATCCAAACAAACACATAACTTAGATGTGAACACACAAAGCAGAGAACCTTTCCATTGTTAAAATTGGATATGAAGCCGCGATCCCCTTATAAACCCGAGTTTATTCGGTCATTTCGTGGCGAATTGAATCTCGGCGAAAGACGAGGGCAAAAAAAAGCGCCAGCCTAGCCCGCCGGTATCTGCGAATTTCGTATTGGACTTGCAAATCCAGATTTACAGTTTACGTGTTCGTGGGGATTCCCCTAACGAGCCGCTCCAAAGCCCGTTTTTCATGAACGAGCGGCGTTGATGGTTGTTGTGTCGGTGCATTATGCAACGGTGCTCCGCGCTGTTATCAATTGAGAAGAATGGGCTTTGTTTGAACACAGAGGATAAACGGTATGGTGAATTATGTCGGCGGGTTATGTGTCTCATGCTCTGATTGCTGCTGAAAAACTGCCGCATAATGGAAGCACACTGGTGGTAACGTGCTTGAAACTTTTTGACTTGTTAAATGTAATATGCTTGGCTTCATAATCACGATAAAACCGGCTTTCACTAAAAATTGCTTTGAGCCCCGGTATTGCAATCTCAAGTTAACTTTAATTGGAGATTAGTTTTCTCGGATGCAATTGCTGCCAAAGTTCATGGAACGTAGCTGCATGTAGGTTAAACATAGATTGCAATATTGTTTTACTTGATATTTTTGCTTTGTGGGTACTTCAAAATAAAATTAACTTTAATCATATAAACCCCAACTTTTCGTATACTTAATAAAAAGTTCCTTTTAACCATTGCTTCTTGCATAAATACACAAATATTTTGGAGGTTGTCAAAGAACCTTTAAATAAGAGTTTCACCTTTTTCACCAGAGATCGGCGCTACCTTAACGTTATAAGCCATATCAAGGTTTATTTTATAGGTAGGTTTATTAAAAATTAACGGAGGTTATTAATAATGGTCGCGTATTTTGGTCAAAGTGATAAATTTGTAATAATGGATCACATTAACCGGTAATTAATAATAATTCAAAACTATCTTCAACTATCTCCGGTAAATGTAACGAATGCAGTCAAAATATATCATGCTTATTCCGCACTACCCATGTCATTTGGTCAGAGTAATTATTTTATAATAATTTGACTGTCGATGTGAATTCAATTTTGGAAATAAGTTTTTTATAGTAATTTCAAAATTACAATGTTTTAAACAACGAAGATGAGTTTACTCGGAATATGTTATTAGGTATTATACATTTTGAGGAAACATTGAAATCGGGCAAAACAAATTTTGACACACATGTGAATTTAAAAAAAACGGGAAATGAAATTTTTCCCAAAGAAAATTTCGTTTAAAGTATTTGTCAATTAATTGTCTACTTGACAGTACCTCATAAAAAAATGTTTTTATGAGGTTATACTTTTTAATTTGATACATGGGTAATAAATAATAAACGTAATAATTATTAATAACACCTATTATTGTATTATGTAGGTCCTGTATCTGCATCGTTTTGTTGCAGAGTATTAAGAAATATTATTTGTTCTAATTTAACCTATTTATTTATAAACTGACATACCGTCAAATAATTCTAACCTATTTCGAGTCGAATGTCTTGATTACACAGCTTAATTTTAGACAAATTCAACATAAGACTTGTCCCACTTATTTTTGGCCGCGACCGTAAATAATTAATAATTTACTTTTTTTCTTCTAACTTTTGACACATGGGAAATCAAATTTAATAACAATATCTCATATGAATTTATTCGCACATATTTATACTGCATAAATTTCCCAGTCTTAACAATGCTATGGCAAAATTATGTATGCTTACCAAATTGAACTCAAGCTTCTTTGTATGTATTATCATACATACCATTTACTACTTAATTTACGAATATGATTTGGCAATTATATTTGGCTTTGTATGTATTATCATACATACCATTTACTACTTAATTTACGAATATGATTTGGCAATTATATTTCTGCTTTACCACCACTTCTAGTTAATCCACCAACATCGCAATTTCTCTCGATAGTTTTAGTGGCAACTCTGTTAGTGTCATTAGTATTTCTCTACAACGAGATTACGGTTCAATATGTAGTGATGTGTACGCGACCGTACATACACATTTTAAGTCTCCCTGAAACATGTCTACGTTCCGGTTTATTCAATTTTGAAATTAAGATTTTGATCACAAATTCGAAATTATAAAACGTTACTAAAAATTACAACTGGAAGTATGAATTGAGTTTAATAATTTTGGACAATTTATGGTTTATATGTGTGTCAGTTGGTACTATTATTTCTTCCGCACAATAACTCGAGAACAACCAGAAAATGTTGGTCTAAACTTTTGACAACTAACAGTTTCGCAACGTAACCTCGTGTTGCAATTGCCTAATAATTCTCTATCAAATAAGTCAGTCAGTGAATTTATTAATTTAAACATTTAATTTTAGATTTCATTTTTGTTAATTTTATTGTATTGTTTGTTTATCTGTGATATGTAGGTCTAGGCATCAAGATTATTTTATAAAATTCAACTCTCTATCTCTTGCCGTTTAAGAGATCCCTATATTGAGCAAGAAAACTGGAACACCCTGTGTAGATGTCTCGACGATTTTGTACAATTTAAGTATTCATAACACATGTGGAATTAATTTTACTTTCATTTACGTATTAAAAGATAGTATTGCACAGAGCGAAATTTTCGAAATGGTGTTTTTTTTTTGTATTTTATTGCATAAGTTAGGTTAGGTTATTTCAAAAACTATTAGAATTTAAAAAAAAACAAGAGTACAATAGTTATTTACGTAAACAGTTATGAAAAGTGCGATATTGTTTCACGAATGTAATATTTGCCAAAACGAGCGAAGCGAGTTTTGCAAATTACACGAGTCAAACAATATCGCATATTTCATTACGTGTTATGTACAAAACTTTATTTAATTCCGTCATAATTATTTAATCTACTATTTAAATAAGAACGTTCCTTACTACATCACAGAATCAGATCACCTTATACCTATTGTTTCTACGGAAACATGATTGCACTGAGATAAACAAATTTGTCAAGACTAAAATAATTTACAAATTTAATAATAATGCCAAAAAACTAACTTATGATGTTGAAGACTCTGCTAATTTTGCCATGGGTAGTTTACTACCAGAAAAATCCAGAAATAGATACGCTGTAACCTACAATAAGTTTGAAGCTTGGTGGGGACTGCAGTTATGTAATGTATTTACATAACTACATTACATAACTGTGTGCGTGACAGTTGTGAAAAATTTAACGTTTCATAACGACAGAAATTGATGTAAAATTTGAATTTTCAAAACGGAATTAAATAAAAGAATTTAAATTGAGTTTAAAATAAATTTTATATTAATTATTTATGCAAAATCTAACTTCTGAACATTTGAATTATTTAGGTGATTTGCGTATCAAAAAACCGTTACAGTAACGTGTACGTTACTTGCCAGCATCACATTCAAATGTCAGATTCATTTATGACATGAATGCATATGACATTCGAATGTGATGCTGTCATATAACGTATACCTTCCTGCTTACGTTTTTTTTAAACACAATTCACCTGAATATCACTTGTGTTTCCGTGAAGAGATATACCCGCCATTCTGATCAGTTGTTGATTGGCAAAATATGGTTTGTTTCTGTCAAAAATGACAAATATGATCGTAAATTAAGGAGAGAAAGTACTTTTTTATTGGTTTAACTTTTGTAACCATTTTGTAACTGTGTAAACTCTGTTCTATTTTTATTTTTAACTAAGTTGCCTCTGGTAGGATGACAGTACTGTTGGCCAATGTAAAAAGTCACTAGACTTGAAAAAATTGGTTATATTTAAAAAAAGAGGTTGTATTTTATGACAGTGGGCAATGTTGCCATCAAATTGAGTATCTATTGAGTACATAATTTATTTGCTATTTTCATTTTATAAGAACAAATCAGTTAAATTATAATAGAAAATATAGTTGATTGGTTTACTTTAAACCAGCACACTTGAATGATTGAAGTAGTAGTAGTAGTATTTATTGCGTACTTGATACAATTAGTGTTGTACATTGCAAGATTCAGTTTAAATGGATATGGATTTACATTTAGACTAAACAATTTAAACATATATATTTAAACTAGAATTAAAATTAAGGGGTTAAGTCGCATTAGTCACAAAATGTAGTAAAATTTGTAAAAATCTAAGACATCTTGAAGATGTCGTCTATAGAGTAAAAAATGTTTGATCGCAGCCACTGCTTAAGTAATAATTTAATTATTTTAATATATGAATCACGTTGTTAGAAATTTGACGTTTAATATTTTTTTTACTGTTAGATCATTTTTGTTGGTGTTCATGTGTAAAACTTTATAAAATAAAACCACAACCTTCTGAGTTAAAAATAAAAATGAAACAGAGTATAACTATAACTTTCAAAATTTCAGTTGAATTATTTATTCGACTTCACAGAATTTGAGTACTGGCCACTAATCGCGAATGGTATGTTAAATGTGTTTTTTCAATTTTATAATCGTATTGCCAAAACTGTTGGCATGCCTCAAATATTTAATGACTTACATGCACGTTTTTTTCGTTTTGGACGTTGATGATGATTTTGAAAAATATCTATTAATATGTTTAATGTCTTGCAATTTATTAGATGATGATTTTGATTAATTGAAACAATTGTTGCTTAATTGAACATTTTTATGTAATTTCATGGTTTCGTATGTGTGGCAATGACTTTATGTTATTTGTACCTTAAAAGTTTTGTAAAAGCAGCAATATGTTTATCAAGGTGTGATCTTTCTTCTCTTATTAAAATATTTAATGACATACCAGATATTTTCTAAAAATTTATAGACATAGTAATTATTTTGAATATTTTACAATCGTCGTCAATCTAAAACATTTTGTATACTGCCTACTAATCGCAAATTGTATGTTAAATGTATCTTTCCAACATGTTATAATTGTATTGCCAAAATTTTCACAATTCCAAAATTATATAATCGTATTGCCAAAACTTGTTTCTAGTTGGAATGACGACTTGCAAGTTTATTGGTTTTGGACTAAGATAATGTTTTTGAAAAATAGCTCATCAATACGTGTAATAACTTACAATGCAGCTTATTTAAGATGATGACTTTGATTAATTGGAACATTTGTCACAAAATTGAATATTTTAATCTAATTTCATGTGGTTGTGACTTTGTGTAATTTGTAGTTTAAAAGTTTCGTAATAGTAGCAATTTTGTTTTCAAGTTTTCTTTAAATGTCTTATGTCTTATTTAAAATGTCTTATGATATGCATTTTCCAAAAATGTTTAGATATAGCGATTATTTTGCAAATTTCACAATTCGTCATCAATCTAGGATATTATGAAACTTATATTTTCTAAATTTGAAATATGTGGCTATGATATTGCAAAATTTCAGCGTTCAAACAAAATTACTGATTCAATTTTTATTTTTGTAATTTTTGTGGTGATGGTGTATCAAATTTATACGTTAGTCACTTATATGGAAGTTTGATGACTTCGTTTTCTAAAAATGACAGCGATGAGTTTGCAAATTTCACAATTAATAGTAGCAATATTTTGTTTCAATTATAAGTTTTCTTCACTTATTTAAAATGTCTAATGATATGCATTTTCCGAAAATGTTTAGACAGTGATTATTTTGCAAATTTCACAAGGCGTCATCAGTATAGAATATTTTGGAACTTATATTTTCTAAATTTGAAATATGTGGCTATGATATTGCAAAATTTCGGCGTTCAAACAAGTGTGAAATTTCTGATTCAATTTTTATTTTTGTAATTTTTGTGGTTATGGTTCATCAAATTTAAGTGTTTGTCACTTATATGGAAGTTTGATGACTTCATTTTCTAAAAATGACAGTGATGAGTTTGAAAATTTCACATTTATTATTAACTAGCTTCTACAGTTCTAAAACTAAGATCTTAAATATGAACATGTAAGATAAGATAAGATAAGATAGTTTATTATTGTTAGCACATAAAAAAATGTTTACACAGGTCAGGATCAAAAATACAGTAAATAGTGTACATAAACAATACAAATAATCACAATAACCACGTACAATAAAAATAATCGTACAATTAATTAAAGTCAAATAAGCGATCACAGATAATCACACAATCAGGTAAATCAATAGTAACAGCAACTTTTCGAGAATTGCATATCATAATGGAAAAACTGAGGAGTACAATACACCACGAATGAATATACATTGTACAAATACACCATATAAATACACTATAAAAATACTCTACAAAAGCACTATAAAAGTACACTACAAAAACACCAACCTTTACCTTACCAATTAATAATAATAATAATATCTATTCATGCCCATACTCGTGTCAGTAGAACAAAAGCAATTGGGTGATATTTGGGGGCGTTTAACCAATTAGAGCATACATATTAAGTCATTAAAATCGTAAAACACGTTCACGGCAAGATGAGCCCTTATTTAGTTCTTAAATGAACTCAAGGGCAAGTCCTTGTATAGTGATGGTAGGGTATTAAAAAATGTTGGCCCCCAGTAATTTACTCCAGTTTGTGACTTATTCAGCCTCACCTTCGAGAATATGCATAACAATAGTTTAAGAATCGAAATTAATCTGAGGATCATTTGTTACATAACACTGATCACCGGTGGTTATAAATAAGTAATCTGTATATTAACCGCGGACACAATTTTCACCTGCCAATCATGTAATAAATCATGTTAAGTTGGCGGACGTGAAATTTTTTCGGCGACGATGCCAAATCTTTTTCACATGCTCATACATTTGCGTATAACCAAACTTATTTGACGTTTAACTTGTTACATTTGATCGATTATAATAATGCATATTTTGCCATTGTAGATATTAAACCATAACCACAAGATTGATATCTGTACGATAAACGGCAGAGAAGTCGACGAATTTGATACGAACCGCGCACTGTCGCACAAGATTGCACGGGCGCAACAGCTGATTGCAGCCATTTTGAATTACCAGCCTTATAAAATTGTGTCATCATTATTATGATTATTATTTTGATGACACGAACGCCAGTTTAGAAAAATTAGAGTATAGTTGTGGACAGACGAGTTTAGGGAATAGTCATTCCGATTTCGCTTAATGTAAACAAGGTAGTGGTATATGTACAAACTTGGCAAGTCATGATTTTCAAGGACTCAAATAGAGGCCTGCAGTCAGCACTACAATTTGAGTGTGTTATGGCGCGAATAGCATTTCGTTGAAGACCGAATACTCTATGTCTGCTGGCTGAGTGACCCCAAGCCAACAGGAAGTAGGAAATTAATGACTGAAAGGTAGCAAAATACATGGTCCTCAGTACCTTCGTAGAAAGTATGTGTACAAGGTTGCGCAAAAGGATTATAGGGCTACATAGTTTTTCGCCAGCATTTCGCCATTTGCATTCCAAGTGAGCCTGGAATCAATACACAGACCTAGGAAATTCAAAGATGAGACCTCATGATCAGCAGGCTAAGTGTAAATGTCATATTAACAGTCTTAGCAGTGTTCAGGTGCAGCGCATTACTTCTGTACCAATTTTTTGCTAACTCAAGTGCATTATGGTTACTATTCCTAGCAACATCCAATTCAGCATCGCTATTTACAAGTGTTGTATCGTCAGCATATAAGATGACGTCCGTGTCGCCTGAGCGACCAGAGAAATCATGGATGTATATTAGAAACAAGAGGGGTCCCAATATAGAGCCTTGGGGTACACCATATTTTAAAGCTAGGATGTCCGAGTTCTCATTATTGACACGTATAACCTGCACACGATCCGAAAAAAAAGATCGAATCAGTTTACTGCCACCATTTTCTTCTTCTTCTTGTCAGCCTTCTGTCGTCCATCTTTGGACATAGCCCTCCCCAAGTTGCTTCCATTCTTCTCTACTACTTGCTATTTCAGTCAATTTCTTTCCTGCATGTTTCTTAATGTCGTCTGCCCAACGCATTTGTGGCCTTCATCGTCCTCTCGTATGTTCCCATGGTCTCCAGTGTACAATAAGTTTGTTCCATCTTTCATCGATTTGTCTTATGTACCAGCAAATTTCCATTTTAGCTGTGCAGCTTCCTTTCTTACATCTTTAACTTTAGTTTTTTCTCGGATCCATACGTTTCTTTTCCTATCTGATAGTCGTATGTGAAGCATATATCTTTCCATAGCGCTCTGAGCTGCAGCAGTTTTCTCCATATTGGCCTTTGTGAATATCCATACTTGTGCCCTGTATGTAAAGACAGGAAGTATGTTCTGCTTAAAAGTTCTTGTTCTTAGGTACGTGAGTACTTCTTGTTCTTTAGGATAAAACTCAGCTTTTCGAAAGGTACCCATGCAAGCCTAACTCTTCTTTTTATTTCGCTGGTTTGATTGTCTTTGTTGAGTTTTATTAGTTGTCCCAGGTATATATATATTCGGTAACTTGTTCGATTGATTTCTTTCCTATTTGTACTGTAGCAACTTCCTCTGTATTAGTTAATATCTCTGTTTTCAAATGATTCATTTTAAGGCCAATCTTTGAGGCTTGATGGTCTAGCTCTCTGAACATCTTCTCTAGCTCTGCTTTATTGTTTGCAAATAATACTATATCGTCCGCGCACCTTAAGTGATTTAGTCGTTGTACACATATTTTGATGCCACATTCATCCCATTCCAGATTTTTAAAAACATCCTCCAATGCTTGACTAAATAATTTTTGTGATATAGTGTCTCCTTGTCTTACGCCTCTTGCAATCATGATTGGTTTAGTTCCTTCATATATTTGTACTGATGTTGTAGCATTTTGATAGATGTTTGACAGTAGGCTAGTGTATCTATAATCGATCCGACTGTTTATTAGGGAGTTCTTAATTGCCCAATGTTCTACACAATCGAAAGCTTTTTCGAAATCTACATATGCTACGAATAATGGTATTTGTATTCGTTTACTCTCTCTATTAATATCTTCATTGTTAGCAGATGGTCCATAATGCCCCAGCTTGTCAATCAGGACATCATGACTTCATGACTAACGCAGTCAAATGCTTTGCTTAAATCCAGGAAAGACACCACAGAATAGAATTCCCCTTCAAAGCCCTCTAATGTTTGATTTATTAGCGACAAAATTGCTTCAGTTGTGATCCTCCTTGGGTCGTTGAAAACCACTGGTTTATAGTATTCATAATAATAATGCTTTATTTTATGTTTCATGTGGAGATAAAACGAAACAAATAATGTTACGCAATACTAATGACGAATATCAGAATTAATAATGTCGCAATCAATTACTGCGAGAAATTATACATACACACGAACAATATGCGTTCAAATCGGTTAGTAAACACAATACCAATTATACGTCCGAATGACTCACGTAGGTATTAAAGGGATACATCTATATTTGGCTATAAAAAGTAAATACAATTAACGTCAATGATCACCATAATTATCATAGTAAACAACATCTTATCGCGTCTTATCAGACATGGCGTTTTTAGTGAGCACGCTTATTCCAAGCCTGAGTGTCGCGAGTGCAACATGGAAATGATAGAGTGCGTAAAACGCGAATCCTGGAGGATCCTGGAGGTAGCCATGAAGTACCCAAACTCCTACGACATCCACGAAACCGACAAGGCGGGAAACACGCTCATCCACATCCTCGTGATGAAGAACAAACCGGATTACATCCAGGTTTTGATGGGGCTCGGCTTGACTGGGAACGAAAGGAATCACTTGGGCTATTCGGCTCTGCACATAGCTGCTGCTTTGGGGCACGTGGAGATCGTGAAGGTTCTAGCAGCTCGTGGAGCTGATGTGAACCAGAAGGACGACTTCCAGCAAACGCCGATATTCCAGGCAGTGCTCAAAGGACATTTAAAAGTTGTGCATCAGCTGAAGACGTCGGGAGCGATGCTTAATTGTGCGGATTGTGATGGTGATAACGTGCTCCACATAGCAGCCAGAAAAGGCTATAAAAGTATAGTTACGTACCTAATAACTAAAGGTGTCAGTTTGAATGCAAGAAATGTTTCTGGTGACACCCCGTTAAAAATATCAATTGAATGCGAGTTCAGTGATATAGCTGCTGTGTTAATAGCTTATAATGCCCGCACTAATATAACCTACTACAAAAGGTGGAGTTTGCTACATTTATGCGCCGCAATGGGCAATTTTGTGATTATGAAGCTCCTGCTTAAAACTGAAGTACCAGATGGGCAAGACCTCGAAGGCACCACCCCTTTGCATCTAGCTGTACAATATAAATATTTTGAGATTGCTAAGTTGCTGCTTAACAAAGGCGCTGATGTAAACCTCTCGGATAAAGATGGTTACAGCCCTCTGCACATAGCCTGCATGTCAGGAAACGAGAAGATCTTGCAGCTGCTTCTAGATGAAGGCGCAGAAATCAATGCTACGAACTTCAATGGGGACACGCCGCTTCACATCGTCTCGAGCAACAATAACTTCGCGGTAATTTCCCTGCTGCTGAGCAGAGGTGGTTGTAAACATATAAAAAATGGTAACAATAATGACCAAACACCTTTACATTTATCAGCTGAGAAAGGTGGTGTGCAGATTATTTCTTGTTTGCTGCAATGGCGTGCTGATATTGAGGCCGTTGATCACTTTGGGAGGACTCCTCTGCATTACTCGACAACCAAAGAAGTGACCTCCTCTTTGCATAATAATAAGATTCGGAGAAGGTTGGTTATTAGAAATCCTGTTATAAAAGAGTGATTTGTGAAATTTTCTGCAACTGACATGTTATTACTTATTGAGTCGTTGAAAACCATAGTTTTGTAAGTCCATTTTGTTTTATATTCAGATAAGTCCAGAAATGTCCTTTTTTTATATTTCTGGACTTCTCTGGATTAAAAAAAATATACTTACACCACTTTAGTTTTCAACGGCTCAATTGTTGAAGATATTAAATGATCTGTAAAGAGTTGGATGGAAGTTTTAAACCGTTATTAGTCTAGTTATTTTTTATGTTATAACTCATCTTTTTATTCTCATCACATGTTATATAAAAAATCGATATTTTGAATATATATTTTAAGTTGCTGCTTTTTATTATTTATACGTTAATTTTTGAAATGTATATTATCTCTGAAACAATTATTACCTAAATATTTGTAACTATTGTCTCATTTTTGTCGATTATTAATAATAACGAATATTTGTCTGTATTTTTTTATTGTTATATATATTTTTTCTACTCCTACACTTTAATTGATATATTAAACATTTGCTACCTGTACCTAAATGAGACTGTTACCACTATTATCTCATTTTTGTCGATTATTAATAATAACGAACATTTGTCTGTATTTTTTATTGTTAAATATATTTTTTCTACTCCTACACTTTAATTGATATATTAAACATTTGCTTCCTGTACCTAAATGATAGTCATTTAGATACAATTTTTTCATTAAGATACAAGTTTATCTAAAAAAGCCATGACAATGACAGATATAAAATTAATTAGTCAAGAGCCACAAACAATGTATTAGCAGTGAAATCGTTAAAAACTTACGAGAAATGTTACTCTAAAGAAACACAAATAAATAGGTCACCGGCTTTTCCGAAAAAGTCTTACTTGTTTATTTTAATGAATTATAAAAAAAAATTAAAATCTCAAACTTTGTGGACACAATATTCAATTTTGAAATCTACGTTGTGTATCAAACATAATGTGGACATATCCAAAATTACATGCTTTATTAAAAAGAAACTCTGAAAGATATAAACCTAAAAAAGCGAAAACGTTTGCGACAAACGAAATCAAGCAATTTATTACAGATATTAAACATTTATTGTCCAAGGTAAGCACAATCATTTTAGTTTTTCATTTAATGGAAAACTGTATTTCTTCATAGGTGGCATGTATATTTGGTATTATGGTATTATTATCTTTGTCGTAGAAAAAATAGTCTATGCAACTCGCATTTAATGGTTATTAAATGCTCGTTGCATAATATACTATTAATACACTGTTATTTACTTTTTTAACCATGTTTTAATGTTTTTTATTTACATCATTAATCTTTAAACTAATCCCCAAACCCAGATCGAAGAATATGTAATGGTATTATAATATATTATAATATATTTGGTATTATGGTATTATTACCTTTGTCGTAGAAAAAATAGTGTATGCAATTCGCATTTAATGGTTATTAA
This sequence comes from Othius punctulatus, assembly GCA_951805005.1. Taxonomy (NCBI): domain Eukaryota; kingdom Metazoa; phylum Arthropoda; class Insecta; order Coleoptera; family Staphylinidae; genus Othius; species Othius punctulatus. The sequence goes on along the minus strand of OX638141.1, from coordinate 45,152,726 downwards.
ATGCTCGTTGCATAATATACTATTAATACACTTTTATTTACTTTTTTAACCATGTTGTAATGATTTTTATTTACATCATTAATGTTTAAATTAATGCCCAAATTGAGTTCGGAGAATATGTAATGGTATTATAATATATTATAATATATTTGGTATTATGGTATTATTATCTTTGTCGTAGAAACAATAGTGTATGCAACTCGCATTTAATGGTTATTAAATGCTCGTTGCATAATATACTATAAATACACTGTTATTTACTTTTTTACCATGTTTTAATATTTTTTATTCACATCATTAATGTTTAAATTAATCCCCAAATCGAGTTCGGGGAATATGTAATGATATTTATGAATAATAGAATAAAAAAATATGTTCGGTTCGGCAATAAAAAACAAAACATTTTCTCTTCAAAAAATTCTAGTATGAATCCTGTAATAATAATATATGGCTTAATAAGTGTATTAAAGTAAGCAAGATTTTTACTTGTGGGTAACTTTTTATGTTAGCTACAACATAAGTGCATTCTATACCTTTTCAAGTTCAAATTGAGACCAATCAAGTTCAAATTGAAACCAATCAATTTCAAATTGAGGCCAATCAAGTTCAAATTGATACCAATCAATTTCAAATTGAGACTAAACAAAATCAAGTTGACACTAAACAATATCAAGTTGAGAGTAAACAAATAAAATTTATTATGACAACTTGATATTGTTTAGTGTCAACTTGATTTTGTTTAGTCTCAATTTGAAATTGATTGGTCTCAATTTGAAATTGATTGGTATCAATTTGAACTTGATTGGCCTCAATTTGAAATGGATCGGTCTCAATTTGAACTTGATTGGTCTCAATTTGAACTTGAAAAGGTATAGTATGTATATGTATTTCTTATAGATACTATCACTAATTGGCTATCATCCAATGGAGGCTTAAGCAATTAAGAGCCCAAAAACCAAATACATATATTCTTCTTCTTCTGTTGCCTTACACCAATGTGCGTTGGCGAATTATCATTTATTGTATAATTGTTAAAGTTTTGTTTATTGCAGCTTGGCATATGTCGCCAAACTTTCTTATTCCGGTCCAGTTCCTGATGTTCCTAAGCCATGATAGCTGTTTACGTCCGATGCCCCTTTTGCCTTCTATCTTTCCTTCGAGTATGAGCTGGGGAATTCGATATTTTGGCCCCCTTAGTATGTGACCCAGGTATCCTATCTTGCGCTGCTTTATGGTGTTGAATAGTAGTCTGTCCACACCCGCCCTTCTCAGCACTTCCTCGTTGGTAATGTGGTCTACCCATGGGATACGGAGCATTCTTCTGAATGTCCACATCTCGAACGCCTCGATCTTGTTAATGGATGCTGCTTTTATCGTCCAGGTTTCTGCTCCACATATATACATATATTAATAATAATAAAATATTAAAAATATTGCTATGTTTTTACCACAAAATGTTTATTTATATATCGACATATACTATAAAATAACGACTCGAGTTTAGACTTCTTTCGGTCACAGTGTTGTAACAGATACATTTTTTGTATCTAGATACAGATACAGATACTTCAGAAAAAATGTATCTTGATACATATCTAGATACAAATGTGAAAATGTATCTAGCTACAGATACAGATACATTTGAAAAGTATTTAGATACTTCTAGATACATTTCAGATACATGGAAAACCAAAGCAAAAATTATTTTCTCTGTGAAACTGAAACGTCTCATACTTTGAAATATTAATTGCAAATATTTATACCTAGATTCTTCCCCATGAATCAGTATGATTAGGTAGATATCATATTATTATCAGAACGTACATTTATTTTAGATGAAGTTTGATAATAAAATTAATAGTAAATGTCTCATAATAGCACAATCTGCGATAATTTTGAGTCGAAATTTTAGCAGAGTTAGCAGATTTTATTTTATCGGTATTTTACTTCCTCATTTAAACGGTAAGTACTATTCACAAAAAAACAAACTGGGACAACTCTTAATAGAAATTTTAGCATTATTTTATTTGATTGAACGAAGTTTTAAACAATTTTGACAGAAAAATAAGACGTTCTTCGAATTAATTAGTATGGTATCACAGTAATATCAGACACATTCATGTTCGAACATATCGTCGGCTTACAAGTGAAATACACAAAGTCAATTTTTGGCTGTTTTTGGTTAAGTTGTAATTTTGATGGTTTACTAAATTGTAACAAGTCTCAGAAAACTCAGAAAAAAATGTATCTAGATACGTATCTAGATACAAATGTGAAAATGTATCTAGCTACAGATACAGATACATTTGAAAAGTATCTAGATACTTCTAGATACATTTCAGATACAAAACCAAAGTAAAAATTGTTTTCTCTGTGAAACTGAAACTAAAATAAATTTAATCATAGACAAAATATAATGTTCAAACTATTTATTATTCTTAAATAATGCGAGAAACGACGTTAAACATAATTTAAGGTTGTTATATTTAGTACTTACTGATAAGTAATATTTATTTTTATTTTTTTATGATTTATTTCTTTGGCCTTTGAGTTTCGGTTATGAAAAACCATCTTCAGAGGCATATTTATGTAATGTTTATATATCTTGAATTTATTGGAAATGTAATTTTAAATTTGATAGATGTCTAATTTTGTAAAATTAAAAACGTTTCAAAACGTTCGTCTGGCAGACGATTTTGACGGGGTGTCAGAATTTGTCCACCAGCACTGAAAATCCTCTCTATGGCAGCTGAGGAAGCCAAAATAGTGTTTTTTTTTTTAATTGAGCAAACAATGCGGTTCTTTTTCAGACTTGATAAGTCGCGAGACTTATCACTCATGTACTGATAATACTCGATATCAACAGCATGTGTGTTTGATGCAGAAGGTGTATATGAGTATCTGAGTATCTGAAATACTTGGAAAATGTATCTAAATAGAATTTTTGGTACTCAAGCAAGAAAATCCTCTCTATGGCAGCTGAGGAAGGCAAAATAGTGTTATATTTTTTGAAAACTGAGCAAACAATGCGGTAGTTTTTCAGACTTGATAAGTCGCGGGACTTATCACTCATGTACTGATAATACTTGATATCAACAGCATGTGTGTTTGATGCAGAAGGTGTATCTGAGTATCTGAGTATCTGAGTATCTGAAATACGTGGAAAATGTATCTAAATAGAATTTTAGGTACTCAAGCAAGAAAATCCACTGTATGGCAGCTGAGGAAGGCAAAATAGTGTTATATTTTTTGAAAACTGAGCAAACAATGTGGTAGTTTTTCAGACTTGATAAGTCGCGGGACTTATCACTCATGTACTGATAATACTTGATATCAACACCATGTGTGTTTGATGCAGAAGGTGTATCTGAGTATCTGAGTATCTCAAATACTTGGAAAATGTATCTAAATACAATTTTAGGTACTCAAGCAAGAATGTATCTAGATATATATCTATATACTTGAAATGTATCTAGATACTGTATCTGGATACATTACAAAACTGTTCGGTCATTTTCAAGTGTATAATTTTCGCCGTATAGGTTGTTTTAATCATCATGATGGTTTCGACCTTTACTACGTGGTAGTACATATTAAAAAAAACATTAAAAAAAATTTAATATGGACTACCACGTAGTAAAAGTCGAAACAATCCTGATGAATAAAATAATAATTTAAGTTTATATCATCGAATACCTCGTTTCTAAAAGTGCTAATAAAATATCCATTTTATTGTACTTATTATAAATATTTAGAATACTTATTATACTGTCTGTAAAATTAAGGTACTAGTAATTTATTGCTTTGTAAAATGGACATCTTTGGTACTACTAATGCTAAACGAAATAACTAAGTAAGTCACAATGCAGAAAATTTTCTCCCTCTATGCCATGTGCAGTGAAAATATTTCTGTCATTATTATTCCGTTTTCAGCAAACAATAAGCAGCCGATATTTTTTTTTTCGTATGCCATTCAAATTCGCGTTCCTTTGAAACAGTTTAATTCCCTCTCGGGAAAACAACAGTAAACTAAAAGTAACCGTAAACACACAATCCTCGGCATGGAAGCAGCGATTGAAATTTATTGTGTTTTCCGTTTGTTCAGAGGACAGCAATTAATTTTGAAGTTATGAGGGAGTTACAACGTTAAAGGGCAATTATAAATTAATTTTCATTTCACCGTCGAGCCCGAACGACCGACACGATCCTCTCCAGATTTATCATTTCATTGGGGAGAGTGTGTCACGAGGAATCGGCGATCATAGAGTTGGGTTGACTTTTACAACATACAGTTGGATCGATTAATCGCCTCACCAACATAAAAAGAAAACTTGATTTATAGGTACATTTTATTATAGTAGTCATAATAATGACAGTACATGTACTTAGTAAGTGTGTTTCTCATTAAAAGGATTTTTTATGTAATATTATATATTTATTATTATATTACTATATATTGATTTTTTGTGACACTAAAAATTTATAAATGATATTAGAGTAGTTTTTAAACATCTTATTTAAGACACATAAATTTTGCGTGTTGTACAATTTTTACGTCTTAATTAATTATGTTTAACCGCATTTTCTATAAAAAGATACCAATAAAGTACAAACGATGCAACTTTTTTATATAAAATGAGCTGTATAAAAATGATTACTTCTTCATAAAAGCCTGAAGCCATGATTGAGAATATTTTTTCTCCTGTGCTAGGTATAATATATTTTATGATCCTTGAACCTTTTTATATTTTTAAAGACACTAACAACTTTTTTTATATACCTACATTTATATTCTGCATTGCAATAAACTCTACAAGTATATACAGGGTGAATAGAGAATACGAAACATTAAAGTTGGAGCCTTGATTAGTAATTTTTGAAAAAATGATGTCTAATCGTCTAACACAGAAAAAACTAAGCTTGAAATAATTTAAATTCCAGCCAATAGCCTCATAAACATCGTTATCTCTCTCTTTAAATTCCTTAACATAATACGAACAAATAGCAAAATCGTTAATAAAAACAATTAATTATTTTTCTGGTCAAATTAATTATTGATTACATGTAACCAGTTTAAATATCTAACATAATAATAGTAATAAATATGTTGTTATCCTAAATATTATTTATTTTTCTAATATAGATTAATTAAATTTTAATATAGGAATAATTGATTTTAAACAATTGCTAAAAAATATATAAAATGTTCAAATATTTGGACAAATATTTTATACAAATACAAGTTTTGACGTAATCGATTATCAAAATCGTTCGAATTTATTATTTGTAAAAATTCTCTTAAAAAGACTAACAGAATCGAACAAATAAAATTCTATTCAGCCTTTAAAAAGATTTATTCAATTTTCTATTTTATTGCAACGAAATTTTACTTTAGATTATATGAACAATTTTATGGCGTACTCTATACTCAATGTTCACAAACTTAGATGACCTTCTGGAAGTGATAGTCAGGAATTATAAGACGTTGTCTAGGAGAGAAAGTGGGGTTGTAAAACCATGGCAAGATGAATTTGAAAAACTTTGATCTCATTCTCTGAAATCTTAATTACAATTATGAATTTTGAAATCGGAATCGTTCAAATAAAATGCAACTGAAATATGCAAGCACATTTATGAATTTTTTTCCAATATACAGTTTCCACAACATACCTACACCACACGGTTCATATCTAAAGGAAAAGCAGCTATCACTAGAAAAAACAAAGTTATTGGATAGAAATATTATGAACACTATACAGCAAAAATTTATAATGTTTTGCCAGCAAGACTCATAGATATGAGCATCCATAAGACGACATGTATGAGTAATATAAATAAGTGGCTATGTGATAATGATGACAAGGTTAAGAAAATTCTTGGTTAGGTACTGGGTCGTATTATTACTATTATTATTATGTTTTGTTTATCATTCATCTAGTCATTTGAAAGTATTCAGCGACATAAACATTCATAAATGTAATATGTAACATGTAAATGTAATGTTTGAATAGAATATGATTCATAATAAAAAAACTCAACACAACTCAACTCAACTGAATTATTCGGTTATTACAAACATTTTTTGCTACTAAATTTTAAATCAGATTTTTATGAAAAATGTAATGGCGTATTCTATACCCAATTCTTTCAAACGTAGATGACCTTCGGGAAATCCATCGTCAGGAATTAGAAGCAGGTTGTCCAGTATAGAAAACTGGGTTGTCAAACCACCGCAAGATTAAGTGCAAAAATTTTGCGTCTCATACTTTGAAATATTAATTGCAATTATTTACACCAAGATTCTTCCCCATGAATCAGTATGATTAGATATCATATTATTTTCAGAACATACATTTATTTTAGATGAAATTTGATAATAAAATTGATAGTAAATGCCTGATAATAGCACAATCTGCGATAATTTTGCGTCGGAATTTTAGCAGAGTTAGCAGCTTTTATCTTATCATTATTTTACTTCCTCATTCAAACGGTAAGTACTATTCGCGAAAAAACAAACTGGGACAACTCTTAATAGAAACTTTAGCATTATTTTATTTGATTGAACGAAGTTTTAATCAACAATTTTGACAGAGAAATAAGACGTTCTTCGAATTAATTAGTATGGTATCATAGTAATATCACACACATTCACGTTCGAATATATCGTCGGCTTACAAGTGAAATACACTAAGTCAATGTTTGGCTGTTTTTGGTTAAGTTGTAATTTTTATGGTTTGAATGGACACATTCACGTTCGAATATATCGTCGGCTTACAAGTGAAATACACTAAGTCAATTTTTGGCTGTTTTTGGTTAAGTTGTAATTTTGATGGTTTACTAAATTGTAACAAATCTCAGGCTCAGTAGTGGTATAGTGAAGGGTCCTGTAGCCGAACTTCCAAATTCTGAACTCATTAAATGACTGAGTATGAAAGGTAACAGCAGAATATAAAACTTTAATTGCAGTTTCTCACATTTTATAGTTTTTGACTTAAGTGATTTCACTTCTAAGCTGACGATATAACTGTCCTCGTTTGTTTTTGTAGTACATAGTACATGAGGGAGATTTTTTTATATCTTTAAGTGCAGCCCAAAACTTTTGAATCACATATGAATTCTAAAAATACAATTTATCGTTGAAACAATAAAAAAGAATTGCATTGAAATAGATATAAAAAACGTACACAAGAATGGATAGTATAATAGAAGAAAAGGAGAATATTCTTGAAGTGTAAGAAGTATATTGTAACCGAAATACACGATAGAAATTGGTTCAGACAATAAATGAGATTGGAAGGAAATACATAGACAAGAAAACTGCACTATAATGAATAGTATAATAGAAGAAAAATAGAATGGACTCGAAAATCTTTGAAGGATTATGTAGAAAGAAAAAAGTCATGACCGGAGAAATTGAAAAGTGAGAAAGAGGCAGCTTGTTTTTAGGATGTTCGATTGTCGATTACTTAGAATGGTGGATAACCAATATTTTATAACTATGTTTTTATAACCAATTTTTAAGAATTTATAAGGAAACAGATATATTTTTGTAATAACAGTTTTAAAAATTTGTAAAAGTTAGTTTTTATTAATTACCAAATAGAACACATATTTTAGAAAATTGTAGTTGATAGAAATGATTAGGAATATATTATATTTTTTTAATAATAGAGATTTGAAAATTTGTAAACCATTGATTTTTTACAATATTTTGTGATTAATATCTCTAAATGCTCTGTAATCAGTGAATTTAAATGAATATTCAATTTTCAATATCTTAAAATATTCTGTGGTTAGTATCTCAGAATATTCTGTAGTCAGTATGATATAAAAAATATTGAGTGTTCAATATCTTAGAATATTCTGTAGTTAATACCTAAAGAAAATTATGAGGTATTAACCACAGAATATTCTAAGATATTGAACACTGAATATTTGTTATAGATGATTTTTGATAGATGTGATCAATATCTCTAAATGCTCTGTAATCAGTGAACTTAAATGAATATTCAATTTTCAATATCTTAAAATATTCTGTGGTTAGTATCTCAGAATATTCTGTAGTCAGTATTCTATAATAAATTTTCAGTGTTCAATATCTTAGAATATTCTGTAGTTAATACCTAAAGAACATTCTGAGGTATTAACCACAGAATATTCTAAGATATTGAACACTGAATATTTTTTGTAGAATACTGACTACAGAATATTCTAAGATACTAACCACTGAATATTTTAAGATCATATTTTAAGTCAGAATAATATAATTAATATTCAACGTTCAATTCTTAGAATATTCTAAGAAATAAGTTGTGAATATCTCAGAATGTTCTATAGTCAATATGTTATAACATATAATGGTCAAGTCTTGCAATACTTTAATGTCACTATAACAGAATGTTCTGTATATTAGAATATTCTGTAGTAAATACTTTAGAATGTTCAATAATTATTATCTTCAATAGTCAGTATCTTATAATGATCTATTTTTATATTACCATTTAGTATGTCATTAGTTTAAAATATTCTATGAACATTATTTTAGAATGTTATTACCAATATCTTATGCATGTAGATTATAAATTGTTACGAGAATACAACTACATATTTTTTAACTTATAAAATGAAAACTTGGTCGGTTATTGTATATTTTATAATGTTCTGTAGTGAATAGTTAACGATAATACCTTTAAATGAGTACCCTTAATATGATAGAATATTCTTACAATATTCGTTTGTCAATATCTTTAAATTTTCTATAGTCAATATCTTAGAATATTTTCTATTATACCAGTTACAGGTACATTGCACATTATTATGGTACAACATATTTGGGCTACATAAAAAAATATTTGGGCATTATCATTCGGCAGTAATTAAAATATTTTGAAACTATATGTCGGCAGTAAAAAACATATTCTAGCAATAAATAAAATATTCAAAGCCAAAAAAAAAATGTCCACCAGTATAAATAAATATTTCCTTGATATCTACCTAATGGTAATAAGATAATAACGGTAAGGTAATAACGGTAAACGTATTGATAAATTGTTTAATATAAATACGAGGGCTGTTTGACGGAAGAGTGACTTTTTAATGAAAACGTTATTTTTCTGTTCAAAATATATTTTATTTGTCAACATAACACCCTTTCAAGTGTACACACTTAGCCCGGCGAGTTTACAATTTTTTTAAACCTTCCAAAAAGTAATCTTTCGGAAAGTCTTCAAAATATGCATTTGTGTCGGTTATCTCCTCTTCATTTGCCTGAAATCTTTTTCCACACAGCCATTTTTTTAAATTTGGAAATAAGAAGAAATCACTGGGAGCCAGATCTGGCGAATATGGCGGATAAAGCAGTAATTCGTAATGCAATTCAGTCAATTTAGTTGTAGCAATTGCAGACGAATGAGAGGGCGCATTATCGTGATGGAACAACACTTTTTTTCTTCATCAAATGCGGTCGTTGTTTTTCAAGTTCGGCATCAATACATGTCTGCATAATCAGCATAATACTGGCCAGTTATGGTTTTTCCTTTTTGTAAACAATTAATAAAGATTACACCTTTAGAATCCCAAAAAACTGTGGCCATGACCTTATTGGTCGAAAAAAGTGTGTTTGCCTTTTTGGGAGCATATTCGCATGGAGAAATCCAGTATTTAGACTGTATTCTTGTTTCTGGAGTATAATGATGTATCCAAGTTTCATCTACTGCGACATATCGACGAAAAAAATCCTTTGAGTTACGTTGAAAACGGCCAAACATTCTTCTGAATTCTTAATGCGAACGCGCATTTGATCACCATTATGCAAACGCGGCAACCATCTCGCGGATAGCTTTTTCTTATTGAAATGTTCATGCAAAATATTGTATACCCGTTCGGTTGAGATGTTTACTTCATTAGCAATCTCACAAACTTTTATTCGACGATTGCCAATTACAAGGCCATAGAGTTTATTAACCATTTCTGAAGTAGTCACAGTAAATGATGGTTTCGGACGATCTGCATCAACCGTGCTCATATGGCCACTTTTAAAAGCAGAAACCACTTACAAATCATTCTATGGGACGGATCATATTCTGGATAATATTTACGTAACTTTTCCTCGGTTTCTTTAATTGTTTTTTCACGTAGAAAATAATGTTTAATCAACACTCGAATTTTTTTTTTTTTACATATTTACAAAACAACGAAAACAGTTTCCTTCAAATAAGTATAAAAAATTTTGACAGTAGACCTCCGAAAGACCTCAGGAGCTAGCAACATAATCATTATAACGAAAGTGTTACCAACCTTTGAAAAGTCACTCTTCCGTCAAACAGCCCTCGTAATTATACGCCAATAAAATTACAAAACAATAATTTAAAATCGGTATTGTAGAATGTAGACGATCAGAATTATATTTATCGTATATTTCGTATTTTCGAGTTTCGTTGAATCTGATCGAAATATTATTTTCCGTCCTGGCGAAAACTCAAATTAGCTGTTATCTTAGCACAACGTGTCGTAAAAAATGTATTCTTAACGACTAAGTTAGCGAACAAAAATAATTAAAGCACAACAACCGCAATATCAATTCTGGGAAAATTCGCGCACATAAACAATTACCTGTGGAATCTAATTTGAAACTTATTTAAAGTTTGATAAACTCCTGCGTTTTAATCCTCGTCTGAGAATCGGCGTTCTGCGGTGGGAGACGCATTTAATCCACCGCCAGAGAAGGACTTAACATATTTATGGGGCCTTAATCGGATTTTAAATCTCCACTGGAGCCTCGCGCTCAACGTATTTTTTTTCAATTCGTGAAATAACTACTTACACTTTTAACTAATTATGACGTTATTTACATTTACAATTGAAATTGTCTCCAACAATGAAAAATCTTATACATGGTGTATATGAATTCCTTGACCAAACTAATATACCCTTATAATTTTTTTTATGTAACCCAAATGTACAGAGGTGTAACTGAATTGTTTGGGCAAACTGCACGACATTCTGGACATGTGTCCAGAAATACTTACTTAAAAAGTTACAGGCTAATTTTAAATTTATCAAATGTGCTGAACTCAATTATATATTGCTGAATACGATGAATTTTCTGCAAAATTAAAAAAAAAATGCTGTAAAACTTGAACAAATCTATGCTCAGTTGTTGTTTCTCTATTAGTTTTTTTATTTGTACTTCTCTATCTTAATCGGCGTTAAGATTCCTGATAGTTTGCAAATTGAAACAGTGTTTCCTCTTAAATTTAAAAACATGTATTTTGCTTCGAAACTTGAAAAAATCTATGCTCAATTGTTTTTTCTCTATTTTTTTTTATTTTTTATTTTATATCTGTATCTTAATCGGCGTTAATATTGCTGATAGTTTGCAAATTTAAACAGTTTTGCCTCTTTAATGATAACAAAGTTACCAATGCTGAACACTTCAATTCGGATCACCCTGTGTACTGCCCGATTATACTTTTGGTTTGTTTTTACTACCGCTTTATCCTTTTTTAATGTCCGTTTCCCCTTTCTTATTTAAATTCTGCCTGATTATACTGCTGGTTTATTTTATATACTGCCGCTTTGCCCTTTTTTTACTGGCGATTTCTTTATAATTCGGCTTGGTTTATTCGCTGTCATTCTAATAGCAAAATACATTCTAGACAAAGTAATCAATTTTACTCTCAATGCAGCGAAAAGTTCAAAAGGTCGCATTATTTTTTCACGTTTCTCTGCAGTGTGTATTGGAATAGGACCCTTTGTTTCCGGGTCTGCCATAAATGCGAGGATTAATCCAAACATGTGACTCAATTTCCGATCGGTCGCGACGATGACGCGGAAACTAATTTTCTCTAATGGAGTATTTGTTGATGCACTGCGCGTCTTTATAACGACGCAAAATGCGAAAATTAGATGTTTGCGTTATGGTAATTACCGGCAAAATGAGGCTTAATTGTGTTTGTTCAGTGATAAGGTTGATTATGTTTATTTGTGAACTGTATCTGCTGGGACACTACTCATGAGGAATTAATTATATACGTTTCGTGAAGAAATTCGAATACAAGAATTCGTACATGTAAATAATTCATCACTGTAATAGTAGGTACACAAATTGAATATTCAGTACTCAAGTCTAAAATGAGAAAATTTCAAGAATTTACATTATTTCAATGAAGTATTTATAATAGTCTTTGTAAATTATAAATTATCCAAGACAGAAAACAGAGCCAATAGCCTAATAAAGATTGTTCTCTCTCTCTGTCTCCTTCTCTCTAAAATTATTTAAAATTGTAAAATATTTTTTTTGCAACATTATCAAAAAACATTTGTGTGTAAATTTAAATTATAATAAATATCTATGTAGGAAAGAGTGTAAAAATTATATAATTCTTAATATTAAAATCATATTAATTTAAAATTACAGTTAAAATTAATCCTTTGGTAGTTTGATTAACATGAATTTCTATTAATCTATGATGAACTTATGTAACAGTTAATCGTTTTAGAAATAAATTTTCAAAACCCATTTAATTCCACCTCCAAATGTGAACATAGCAATCCACCCTATATCAAAGTGCACTTTTCTTGGTCTTCTCTTTCTACAAGATGTGATAATTTAATGTCATTTGAGGCAATTACTTTGTCCAAAATATTATTTCTAAAGTAATGAAAAAACTATAGTAATAGTAAGTAATAGTAATATAGTTTCTAAGTATATAATCAAGACGCGGATTTCTAGGTATTATGCTATACATCAGTTTTAATAGCAGACAAAATGACCTTGTACGAATACGAATTTCAGCAAATGAAGTAACGTGACAATTTTTTTTTTGTGCTTTTATGCATATTTTCAGTTTTTAAGCTTATAATTGCTTTAATGCATTTTTTGTGCATATTTCCTTATTTTTTGTGCTTATTTGCTTGTTTCTCAATTTTACAGCATATTATTTATATTAGCTAGGAATATATTTTGTTGCACAGTATTGTAATGAGAATTTAGTAATGATATTACTCTGTTACGTCTAGAGGCTTGCTTATCACAAAATCATCAACAAAGCGAGAGTGCGTACGTGATATTTGGTAAACAAAGCTTGATTATTTCGGGGATTACCCTATTTTTACGTTTTACTTACCCCAGAACGCATCTGGGGTAAGTATGCTATCAATTCAGTCCAATTTATCTCAATCTTCAGTGCGTTGTGCTTGTGCCTTGTGTGTATTACGTGTTTATAAGTTATCTTGTATAAAATTCCGAAAGTAAAACCTTCCGTCGATAAATGGATACGTGGACATTCTGAATTAAAATATGAGAACCGCAAATTAATTTGCAGGGCTTGTATCAAACCGGCAAGTTTTATTTTGTGTTGCTATTGGCCTAGGTACAAGCATGTATTATGTTGCAGATTAACTGCGAGAAAAAAATTAACATAACACAACATATCAAAACAAAAGTTCACCTGGAAAATTTAAAAAAACACAAATTTGCAAGCAGTACCCTAAGTACCCAGCAAACTATTTCCGAGTCTTTTGCGAGTTCTTCTACACAGAATGAAAAGGAATTTTACTTTGATTTATGGAATACGATGGTATCTTCTAATATTCCGTTAAAAAAACTAGATAATAGTATGTTTAAATCTGTTTTGCAAAAATATACCGGTAGACATATTCCTGCCGAATCAACCATTCGCAAAAACTATGTCGAGCAAGTATATAAACACACTATTGACGAAATAATAAAGATAATTGGCAACAATTACATATGGTTCTGTGTAGATGAAACTACTGATTCATGTTGTCGGTGCATCGCCCATTTAATGATTGGAATATTAAACGAAGACTCCACCAATGCATTTTTAATTAGTTCCAAGCAGTTAGAAAAAACAAATGGCAATACCGTTGCCAAATTCGTTCACGATGGATTAACACTTTTTTTTCCAAACCCCGTACCAAATGTTAAATTATTATTGATGCTTTCTGATGCCGCTGCATATATGTTGAAGGCATATTCTAATTTAAAAGTATTTTATGAGCAATTAATGCATTGCACCTGTTTGGCACATGGTTTTAATCGAGTTGCTGAAACGATTAGACTGCAATTTCCCCTGGTCAATGATTTGATAACAACCGGGAAGAAAATTTTCCTAAAAACTCCACTGAGGGTTGAAATGTTTAGGGAAAGAATGCCAAATGTACCTCTTCCTCCGGCACCGGTTATAACTAGATGGGGTACATGGCTAGATGCTGCCTGCTATTATGCCGACCATTTCGATTCATTTAAGGAGCTTGTGTTAGAGTTTCCCGAAAATGTGTCTGAGGCAATTAAAGAATGCCACAAAGTTCTTAAATATAGGAGGAAATTGTACAAAATTTAGCATTCCTAAAAACCACCTACAGTTTCGTAAGCAAAGCGATTGATTAACTCCAAGCAAAGGACACAACTTTGGTAGATGCGGTTCAAATAGTTGAAGATTTTAGCAACGACGTCTCAAACGTACGGGGGTCTATAGGAGAGATTATTAAAAATAAATGTGATGCAGTTTTGTCAAAAAAAAAAGGGTTTGGTGAGTTACAAAAAATATCAACAGTTTTAAAAGTCGATTTCGTGGAAGATTTGCTGATAAATATTACAATTGTTCCCAAATATAAATATGCACCGATTACAAGTGTGGATGTGGAGAGAAGCTTTTCACACTTAAAAAATGTGCTCAGTGATAGGAGAATGGGATTTTCCGTTGAAAATTTAGAAAAACATTTAATTATTTGATTATTTAAAAATGAGTAGTAATCATTATTTGTTATTAATTATTATTGTTATTAATATTAATCACCAAAACCTATATTATTAAAATATTACTTTTATCTACCTATAGTGCGTTCTTGTCAATAAAATTATGTTTTGTTTTGTTTTTCTGTCTTTTCATAAAAAATAAAATATGCCTTTTCATGTTTTTTCTGCGTTTTTGTGCTTATTCTAATCTTTATGCTATTTTATATGCTTATTTCCTAAGATTTTTATTTATTATTAAGGGCTTATTTTGTAATTTTTTATGCTTATAAATCCGCGCTTTGGGTATAATATAATATAAATATATGCATATATAATATATTTTCGTTTGAGCTTGGGTCAAACATTAATTCTGTGAAACATGGAGGATTACATTATACACTGAAATTAACGTTGTCAACTCCGTAAAAATTTAATTACCTCCAGAGCGGGAAGAAATTAACAATTGCGTGGCTGTTTGCTGCTTGATGATTAAATTTCATGCAAACATACATTTCCATCCGTTGTTGGCTTTGAAATAAGCGAACAGGCCTACAATAATTGTAGCAAATAATTCACCCTCAAGTTCTATGACTTGGCGAGTCATGGCTTGGTGTTTCATATAATAACCATCGGTTTGTGTGTCGGTGGGATATGGGATATTCACAGAGTCAAGTTCGTAGCTTCGAGCTAATGATCTAAGTAATTATTGGGCTAACGTAGCCCGCATTATTCGTGAGGATCGGGTTCAAGGTCGGTTGACTTGGGTAACGTAAATCGACCGTTTGTTGCGGAAAATTTAATAATAATTAGGTTAATATTATGATACGAGGAAGCCATACGATATTGTTGTTTGTTAGTTGTATTTTCATTGAACTGTAAAATCGCTCTCAATTTTTATCTCCTAAACTCTGGCTTCCTGGGAGGAAGCACTTAAAGGCTTTAAGATTACGACTTTGGTGTGTACAATATACAATTTTTCATGTGCTGTGGGATTAAGCTTGGGGGTTTTGTCTTCTCAGCGTCTAAGACAGGAGCCATAAATTTTAAATTCATTACACCCCCGAGTTTAACATCCTGATTTAATACAGGCTCTGATGTTGCATTATTTATAATCAAAATTTACACGAATTAAGTTAACGCGATGTCAAAAACGTTCAGGCTCCGACTATTTGGAGTCTTGGATTTGATTGGGTTTGACTTATACCAAGGATATATTCAATGTTTTGTTTTAAACTTTTATAATATAATACATTTTATTTTTTATATAATTTATCAAATTTAATGTTTATATAAAATATAGAATTTTTTAAAGCTTATTGTAATAAATAGATCAACACTACTGGCTGGACTTTATTTTCAATAGAGCTTTAATGTTTCAAAAGCTAACTACTTAAAGTATATGCGGAATAAAATAAACTAGCATGGGAGCATGTGACCGATCGCAGATAGCATAAAGTTGAGAAAATATATTGTACATTGGAAACGTACGAACTTGTACGCTCTCGATGCACAAAAAACATAAAATATTTTTCAGCACCGATTCAATAAATAACCGAAATTCTCCGTAGTGTACTCTAATAACTTTTATATCATTTTACATATTTATAGTTTTTGAAACTCTTACAATTTAGTCTAAACTACTTTCAAATTTAATCTGCTACACAAACCGATACTCGAATATATTTCGACAAAAATCCTAACAAGCGTTAACATAAACGATCAATGAAATGGTTTTCAATTGCATTAAACTGTTTGATTTTATTGCTTAATTCGGTAAGTGCATTGCAATGTCGGTCGTCTTTTAGCTGCAGAATGCACCAACTTCTCGTTAGTCAGTTCCAGACGTTATAGAAGTGCACTTTGACCCTTTGCCGCAAGGCCGCAGTAATGAAAGGACGTGAGGAAGTTTGTGTGCCCTCAATAACTTCAATATTGGGATATTATTTTTGTCAGGCATCTACATAGAATGGTCCAGAAAATTATTAAATATATAAGGTGGAAATATCGCAATATTTCCATTTCCATTGCAATACATTTACTACTACTATAATTATATAATAAGTATTATTTGTAATGCTCGATAAAAAATATATATTAATAAAGTAAAACTATTAATAATAAATGTCCATATGAAACATTGAGTTGGTACTCGTGGTAATTTAGAAACAATAATTAAAAATAATAAACAAGTTATTAATAAAATTACATAAATACATGTTCTACTTAATACAAATTTGAAACATTGGCTATATTTCTAGTACTGCAGTAATAATATTAATACTTATAGTACTTATAGTCAATAATAAATAGTTTAAATTAAATTATATTTTAAATTATTTTTTAAATTATTGTAGTATTGCGTGTAATAAAATAATATCATTGTCACTAATAATGATCATAAAAAATCCAAAACTACCCAGATTTCGTTATATCGGAAAACGGTAAATATTTTAAGTAAACCCGTTTATTATTTTTTTTAATTGAAAATTTCATGTGATGGAACTATTACTAATTAGCAAGCAATATTTTTATATCATGTGAATTTTTAATATTGTATAATTGTATGTGTAATTAACAATAAGCTATTAAGTTTTCATAAAAACTTAATAAATTGACAAAAAAACAAAAAAACAAAAATTGTGTTGTTAAATTTGCGTTGTTATTTGGTTTTTCTTCATATTTCTGCTTAATACTCAACTGAGACACTTAATACTGACATCTTTCATTGTCAGTTGTATTGTATTAACTAACCACAACTATACCATCTTCAGACGTTTATCATGTCTCATGTTCAATCGTTCAATGAGAGACACAATAGTTTAGGTATTAGCAGATATTGGCAAAGCGGTACAGTTTTGTTAAATTTGCGGTATTAGTGATTGTACGCTGGAAATTCATTTGGCTTTTCTTCATTTTTCTGCTTAATGGTCAACTGAGAATATATCTTTCATTGTCAGTTGTATGGTATTAACTAACCACAGCTACACCAACTTCAGACGTCCATCATGTCTCATGTTCAATCGTTCAATGAGAGACACAATAGTTTAGGTATTTGCAAAGAGATACTGTTTTGTTAAATTTGCGGTGTTAGTGATTGTACGCTGGAAATTCATTTTGTTTTATTTTCATTTTTCTGCTTAATGGTCAACTGAGAAAACATATTTCATTGTCAGTTGTATTGTATTACCTAACCACAACTATACCATTTTCAGACCTCCATCATGTATCATGTTCAATCGTTCAATGAGAGACACAATAATTTAGGTATTGGCAGGTATTGGCAAAGAGATACAGTTTTGATAAATTTGCGTTGTTAGTGATTGTACGCTGGAAATTCATTTAAATTCATTTGGTTTTTCTTCATTTTTCTGCTTAATAGTTAACTGAGAATATATTTTTCATTGTCAGTTGTATTGTATTAACTAACCACAGCTATACCATTTTCAGACGTCCATCATGTCTCATGTTCAATCGTTTAATAAGTGACACAATAGTTTAGGTATTGGCAGGTATTGGCAAAGAGACACAGTTTTGTTAAATTTGCGGTGTTAGTGATTGTACGCTGGAAATTTATTTGGTTTTTCTTCATATTTCTGCTAAATAGTCAACTGAGAATACATCTTTCATTTTCAGTTGTATTGTATTACCTAACCACAACTATAACATTTTCAGACGTCCATCATGTCTCATGTTCAATCGTTCAATGAGAGACACAATAGTTTAGGTATTGGCAGGTATTGGCAAAGAGGTACAGTTTAGTTAAATTTGCGGTATTAGTGATTGAACGCTGGAAATTCATTTGGTTTTTCTACATTTTTCTGCTTAATAGTCAACTGGGAATACATCTTTCATTGTCAGATATATTGTATTACCTAACCACAACTATGCCATCTTCAGACGTCCATCATGTCTCATGTTCAATCGTTCAATGAGAAACACAATAGTTTAGATATTGGCAGGTATTGGCAAAGAGATACAGTTTTGTTAAATTTGCAGTGTTAGTGATTGTACGCTGAAATTTTATTTGGTTTTTCTACATATTTCTGCTAAATAGTCAACTGGGAATATATCGTTCATTCTCAGTTGTATTGTATTAACTAACCACAGCTATATCATCTTCAGACGTCCATCATGTCTCATGTTCAATCGTTTAATGAGAGATACAATAAGTATTAACAGATTCGTTCAACTGAAACAAATTATAATCATCCTCTTGATGTATATTCCTAAATTGTAGAGGATTGTGTAAAAATTAGATTACATCCGAAAAGTATGTGCATCGTTCTTTGAAAATTGGTATTATTTCTGTAAAAATTTCAATTATTCTGTTGAAATATCAATGATTGTGTTAAAATATCAATTATTCTGCTATAAATAATTTTTATTATTAGTGTCAACATTTCAATTATTTTACAAGTATTGCAATAAAATTATTCTGATTTTGAACTTGGGGCAATTTATAACATATTTCACAACTATGACTGCATGTCAACTTCATTTTGACAAAATTTCAATGATAACTGTTAAAATTTCATTTATTTATAATAAAACTTCAATTATTACTGCCAACAATTTCATTGATAACTGTCAAATTTCCAATTATTTTTGTCAAAGTTTTAATAATCCTACACATACTTTAAATATTACTGTAAGTTATCAAATATTACTTTCACAATTTAATAATTACTTTAAAAAAATCTATTATTACTATCATAATTTTAATTACTGTAAAATTTTCGAAGGTTAAACGAAATTTTTAATTATTTCTATAAGAATTTCATATTATTTTCTGTCAAAATTTTACAAATTTCGTTCAATCATTCTGTAAAAATGTAAATGATGGCTTTAATTCAATTATCCAGCTATACATTTAATGATTCATTTAATGATAGTGTCACAATTTCACTATTTAACAGAACAATTAAAAATGTCATTGTAACGATTGAAAGTTTTAAAGTAATGAAAATTTGGTCTGTAATAATTGGTTTTTTTTAATTGGTAATAATAATTGGTTAGATGGTAATAATTGAATCCTGAAAGTAATATTTGAAAACTTATAATTAGCTAATTTAAGTGACAAAAATAATTAAAATTTTGAGAGGAATCAATGAAATTTTGGCAGTTATAATTGAAAGTACCTATAATTCAAACAATTGAAATTTTAACAGTAGTCCTTGAATGTTTTTGAAAATTAATATTAAGATGAAGCAAATTCTGAAATCAGTGTTATTTATTTCATTTTTTTACCAGTATTATAATAACATTTATTCTGATTTTGAAAAAAACTGCACTTAAGTCAAAATGGCGAAAATCAATTCTGAGTACTTGTGTTTGAAGATATGTCCATATTTATTGATATACTTGCTCTAACTAGCAGTTTGACAGAATAATTTTTGTAGGTGATGGCTGTATTTTTGGCAGAAATTATTGAAATTAAAAATTAATATTTTAACAGGTAAGTATTGAAATTTATATAGAACAATTAAAAATGTCATAGTTGCTCTAACTAGCAGTTTGGCAGTATAATTTTTGTAGGTGATGCATGTATTTATAGCAGGAATAATTGAAATTAAAAATTTAAATTTCAACAGGTAAGTATTGAAATTTTTAAAGAACAATTATGTTTTAAAGTTTTAAAGTAATGGAAATTTGGACTGTAATAATTTATTGGTTTTTAATTGGTAGTAATAATTGGTTAGACGGTAATAATTGACTCCTGAAAGTAATATTTGAAAACTTATAATTAGCTAATTTAAGTGACAAAAATAATATAAATTTTGAGAGGAATCAATGAAATGTTGGCAGTTTAAATTGAAAGTACCTATAATTCAAACAATTGAAATTTTAACAGTAGTCATTGAATGTTTTTCAAAATTAATATTGAGATGAAGTAAATTCTGAAATCAGTGTTAGTTATTTATTTCATTTTTTTACCAGTATTACAATAACATTTATTCTCATTTTGAAATAAACTGCACTTTAGTCAAAATGGCGATAATTCTGAGTACTTGTGTATGATGATATGTCCTTATTTATTGATATACTTGCTCTAACTAGCAATTTGGCAGTATAATTTTTGTAGGTGATACATGTATTGTTGGCAGAAAATATTAAAATTAAAAATTAATATTTTAACAGGTAAGTATTGAAATTTTTATAGAACAATTAAAAATGTCATAGTAACGATTGAAAGTTTTAAAGTAATAGAAATTTGGACTGTAATAATTGTTTTTTTTTAATTGGTAATAATTATAGGTTAGACGGTAATAATTGAATCCTGAAAGTAATATTTGAAAACTTATAATTAGCAAATTTAAGTGACAACAATAATTTAAATTTTGAGAGGAATCAATGAAATTTTAGCAATTATAATTGTAGGAACCTATAATTCAAACAATTGAAATTTTAACAGTAGTCATTGACTGTGATTCAAAATTAATATTGAGATGAAGTAAATTCTGAAATCAGTATTATTTATTTCATTTTTTTACCAGTATTACAATAACATCTATTCTGATTTTGAAATAAACTGCACTTTAGTCAAAAAGAGCCGTTTGGCAGAATAATTTTTGTAGGTGATGCATGTATTTTTGGCAGAAATTATTGAAATTAAAAAATTATATTTTAACAGGTAAGTATTGAAATTTGTATAGAACAATTAAAATTGTCATAGTAACGATTGAAAGTTTTAAAGTAATGGAAATTTGGACGGTAATAATTGTTTTTTTTTTAATTAGTAATAATAATTGTTTAGACGGTAATAATTGAATTCTGAAAGTAATATTTGAAAACTTATAATTAGCTAATTTAAGTGACAAAAGTAATTTAAATTTTGAGAGGAATCAGTGAAATTTTGGCAGTTATAATTGAAAGTACCTATAATTCAAACATTGAAATTTTAACAGTAGTCATTGAATATTTTTCAAAATTAATATTGAGATGAAGTTAATTCTGAAATCAGTGTTATTTAATCCATTTTTTTACCAGTATTACATTAACATTTATTCTGATTTTGAAATAAACGGAACTTTCGTCAAAATGGTGATATTTAATTCTGAGTACTTGTGTATGATGATATGTCCATATTTATTGCTATACATGCCATAACACATCATTTTTCGACGATTACAATGTCAATAAATTGAAACTTGTTCAGGTATATGGTTTGAATTTTTTTTGGCAATAATTTATATTTACGAAAAAGTGAAAAAGTAAATTCTGAAATCAGTTTAATTTTTTTATATTTTTATTTTCAATCTTCTCAGAATTGCGAATCTTCGTTGAATAATATTATTCATATACCCATGACACATCATTTTTCGATGATTACAATGGCAATATATTGAAACTTGTTGCAATTAATTATATTTACGAAAAAGTGCAAAAATGTTGTAATGTACAATCCTGGGAAGGTATTGATAGACACATATATGTATACTCCAGACATTTTTCATAACCAAAAATACTAACTACTCCTAAATTTTATATTATTATTATTATTATTATTATTTAATGTTAGAATATCAATATTTATTAAAATTAAATAATAAAGGTACACAGAAATACCAATAAATGTAATAATGATATTATTATTATTGTTATCGTTGAATGCGACTGCAGTTTCTAAAATCTAAATTCAGTTTTCAAATCCACTTGAGAGTGATCAAATTGTGGTCGAAACTGCAGTCGTATTAAACGTAAAAATATAAGTGATATAAAACGTAGTAAAATGTGCAGTATCTATTCCCGATAACAACATTATTAACTATTACATAGTAAAGGCTTCGTCCATCTATTTTATTATAATTAGTATTTATTGATAAGGTGCAAAAGTATCATTAAATAATTTTAAGATTTTTTAAGGTATTTGTTGTAAAAAAACCCAGTAAATTTAGTAATCATATTTGTCGGTAAAACCGGTTAACCATTTACCGGAAATGGAATCCCTAGATAAAACATAATAAATCATCAAATGAAAGTCTCATATGAGAGCAGAAATATTATTGGATTTAATTAGTTTTGAGAATATTAATCAAGTAATCAATAAAACGAGATATCAAGTCGTCATCAAGCACGGTACGATACATCACAGACGGGATTTTGTACCCTTCACGTCCCGCAGGTGTCAGGAGCGTAATTGCCTTTATTGATTGTATAAAGCACCCCTTTTCTCAATATATTTATATCAAAACAAACTTCGTGTATAAACCCTTTCTGCTGCCTTTTTTGGTAAGTGTCAATATTTTGTTTGTGCTTTTAAAATGTTCAAGAACTTAATTTTAAACACGTATAATATTTTTTTAGTTTAGATATTTAGACGGTAATAATTGAATCCTGAAAGTAATATTTAAAAACTTATAATTAACTCATTTAGGTGAGAAAAATAATTGGAAATTTCAGAGGTATCAATGAAATTTTGGCAGTTATAATTGAAAGTATAATTCAAATAATTGAAATTTTAACAGTAATCATGGAATTTTTTTTTTTAATTAATATTGAGATAAGAGTAAATTTTGAGTTTACTTTCTGTTTTTTTTTTATTTGCAATCTTCTCAGAATTGCGAGTCTTCGTTGAATAATATTACTTTAAAAAATGTTCTTGTGTAAGATATTAACATTTTTACGTGGATGTTTAGCGGTAACTTCAAGAGTCGTTCGATGAGGTAATTCGTTAATTGGATTTACCGAAGGTGCCTCTAGTGTACACATCTCTCCTGTATCAATTTCATCAACCGATAAAGGGTTATAGAAGCCCACGGCTATCAAAACTGGGGTTACTTGGCAAGTTTAATCTTATAATCGATGATGCTGGGGGTGCATCGTATATACGTAAATCAAAGTAAACTGTGGATAAAATAGATATTGATCAAGGTGCATTAACGAATGCAAGTACAAAAGTTGACTTGAAATAACCCGATAATGCATCGTTCAATAAAATAAAAAAATGTTTATCTATATTAGATTATTAATTATTATACTTATATTTGTAATAAATGCATCGACATGCAGTTCATTTGGAGAAGGACTAAAGAAACAGTAGCATTCATTTTATCTAATATACAGAGTGTCAATTTGAAAAGTTGCACCGACTTTTTTCATAGAACTAATGATTATTTTTAAAATTACTCAAAACCATTTGGGTGGTTCGGAGGGGGAACCAAAATGGCGTAGTGTCGACCCTCTACCAACCCTTTAAGCCACAGCCACCCCTATCTAAAAAAAATGGCACCCCCCCCCCCCTACTTGTGATACATCGTTGGAAAGCTCTTGAAAAATGCTTTCCAGTCGTTATTAATACAATATGATATGGTGAACTACTTTTGGAGTTAAGAGCAAATAAAATGGATATGTTTTTTCTTTACTCAGGGTCAAAAAGTGGGATCAAAATAAATTAGATGGCAGGTAAAGCCTCGATGCAAAGTACTGCTGTCCTTGGTTGATCCTCTTCTATAGTCGACGTTCTCGCTGAATCGCCTTTGGGGTTTAAATTCTCGTTGAATCCTCTTGGACTCCTTTCAACTGTTCCGTGTTGACAATTATTCCCTAGTTCACGTCGAGTGTTTACAGATGCTCGAACACAAATAATTATTATCCCGAAATTGATTATATACCCGTAAACAAAACGCAAATAAAACTGTTTTTGAATAACGCGTGAATGTAAATAATTATTATTCGACGATATTTGTTTCTGTACAACTGTTTTCTTTTTCTCTGCTGACCGACGTGGATGCTCCGGTATCTAAAGCGAATCTCATTGTTGATCGGCGTTCAACCTTTTTAAAATCTCGATTAAACAAGTGATTCTCGCTTGTTAAAATCCGCCTACGTTGATCAAAATAAACGTCTAAATTGTGGAGTTGCTACCCGAATCCAGTTTGTAACCACGGCAACGAGTCAACAAATTATAATTATGATTATAATTATCTATATACCGGTGAAACCATAATTTCAATTGTGATTTGAATCTGATATTCGCGATCCTTGTATTTTTCTGCTTCTATATGAATATCGAACGTCTTTGTACGATGAGTTTGAATTTTCCATTGAATTTTATACATATTACTGAGTTATTACAATTATTTTACGTTAATTGTACCCTGAATTAATTATAATTCTAGCTATACAAATCCTATTTGACTACCTAAGTAATCTTATTAATATTTAAATACCCTAAGTCTAATATATTCAGTATTATTTTCTATAAACAAAATCCTATCTAACGTACACAATAAAATAACAAATTAAATCTATTAAATAACATCACAATATATACAGGGTGAATCACGAGGAACGGTAAATATTTGTAGGAGAGGTAGTATGGGTAAATATATAAAAATCAAAAATTATTATTATTATTATTGTAATAATTATTATTATTATGTCTTGAGTTGACAAATGCATTGAAGTCAACGAGTTCTATCTTTGAGAATTTGCGTAATAATAATAATTGACAATAAACTCATCTAAAAAATACAGCTGTACCTATATTCGAAACTATTGAGAATTATATCTATGTTCATATGTTTTTTATACTTATTTTGACCGTAACTATCACTCCTTAAAATATTTACCTTTTCTCGCAAAATAATGGTATCATAAAATAAGTGGTGGAATGAAATGTGACTCTTAACTGAAAATAATCTAGGAGATGATTATGAAGGTCCATCTTCACTGCAACGTCGCTCGCATTAAGAATTATAATATCAATCATTAATTTCATCATGAAAATAGATTTGAACAAATCAGTTTTTGTTTTTAGTATTTCACGGTTGTAACGGGATAATCATAAATGTGTATTAACTTTAAAATAGCAGTATCTGGTCTTCAATGGAACTATATAATTTTTGATGAAACGAAATGTTCTTGCCCAAGTAATTCCATATAATTTGCTGCGAAGCTTTCACTCACTTCAGGGCATTCAGAGAATTACAAATCAAAGCCACTTGAGTCGCGTTTATTTGAGGATGATTTAATACAATTACAATCTGACGACTTTCCTAATATTTACGAATACGAGAAGCAGCTCGGTCGTGTCTGAAACCAAGTTCGGAGGCTTATTACCGTCCACTCTGCTAAATAAGACATCCATTCCAATGCTTAAAATGTAATCCCCCGTATTATGAATTAATCTAATCGGATTATTTAAAATTTCAAGCGCAGTACGTGACATAACCATTTCTGGCGTGTAACTTCGAAGTACAGAATGAGTATAATATGCAAATCTCGTTGAAGCGCGTAGCATATAGTATCCTGTAAATGACGTAACTATTTCCGGATTGTAAATCGGAAGTAGGGATTGCGCATAAAATGTAAATCTTATTAGGGCACATATCAAATAGAAATTCATCTGAGAATTAAGCAGCGCACTATGTTCAGTGGTGTGTTGTCGTGGGAAAGCGCTGAAGAGGATCGCATATGTTCGGTTGACGCCAGTAACCATTCGTGACTTCTAATTTAATTCACATCACAGAACTAAGCACGCGAAGGATTTATTTAAACAATATTTGTTGAACATGAAAAATATTGTTTAAATATTGTTTGAAAATTATTATTAAGTGTTATTCATAATATTTAATAAACTATCAACTTTTCAGTAAAAAGCTGAACTAAAAATAATTAGCTGAAGATATCTGACAAAGCATGTAAGTTTGATTTTTAGAGTTGAAAACTTAAAATATGTAACAGTTCAATTTTCAGAATATTATCTTTAGATTCCAGAACCAAGCCAGTAGTATTGTAAAATATTATAAGTGGGATACCTCATAACTTGTAAACTATGGACTTTTCAGGAGTGAAAAAACTGAATTAAAAATCATCAGCTGAAGATATTCGATAAAGAATTGTTGTTATATTTAGAGCCAAAAACGTAAAACATGTAACAATTCAATTTTTAGAATGTTATCATTAAGTTAGCATAATAGGATAAAACTTAAAATATCTATATTTTTGTAAGTACGTGAGGTAGTACAGATAGAATAAACGATAATAATAGTAATATTATTATTATTTATAATAATATATTTTATAATTAATAGAATAACATATTATTGCGCTAAGGTTGATGTAACAACTTCCGGCTTATAAATAGGAATTGCGAATATACTCTAACGTAGAATGTATTACTTGTATTACGTAGAAATGTTTTTACGAATAAAGCTATTCATCATTACCAGATTAATTAAATTGGGGCTATGTGAATTTGACTTTAATTTGTAGTTTTATATGTACAAGTCAATTCGTAGTGTGAAATGGGACTACACCATGAAGTTATACGGTTACGGTATAATCGATCACAATTCAAATCGCTAATTTCGATTCGCAATTGCCGTTTTCTGCTTTACAAATGGCACTTCATTAAATTCGCAGCCGTCACCGAGGCGTAATTCTATGAAGGCCGTTAACGAAACAAAGACCGTTTTCCTGTAATAAATGGGCGCCGTTAAAGCGACGCATTCCGTACACAGTAAATTTTATAATCTCCTCGTTATAGTCGCTGCTGAATAATTTAGATTATCCACCCCAGATGAGGACGTTCGATGAGCTCAAAATCGCATTAATCGCGAATTCCGTCGTTATTAATATCTGGGAGTAATCGTGCGCTCTGTAATGCAGAAATGGCTAGAAGAGATAATGAATATTTCATTTTTGTGATTATTTGATAGTTAAGGAAGAAAAATGCATCTATCATGCTGTAAATAGAGATAGAAAAATGGATATTTCATTTTTATTGCATAATGAGACTGGAGAGATTGGAGGAAAATTCATTATGGTGGAAAGAAAGTTAAAGAAAAAGAATAATGTTTAATTATCTCTGCAATTCAATACCATACCAGAGGAGATTTATAACATCATTCATGCATGGCGGAAAATCAAAAGAAGATAGATGTGTATTTTTTGTAAAGAATCGCAAATAATGCAAAGAAGAATTTGTAAAGAAGGCGTGGTAAAAACTCCAATGCAAATTGAAGTTAGAATGGGATATGAATATTCATAGTTATTTATTGGTCAATGTTGGAGGCATCTCCTTCGTGATACATCATGAAATTAAATAAAACAAACACTTTTCCTTGTTTATATCACACAGATTATTAAAATTAGTGACTATAGTTTCGATCACGTTCTGATCATTATCAAACTTAGAGTCTTATACTTATTCATCATTACAAGGTTGTATGTGCAAATCTGTAAATTTTGGAATAAAGTTTTTAAATATATTTGCTATTACAGAATATGATATATGTTGCACTGTAAATAGATATGTTTTTATCACAGATTCCTGATAATTAGATTTTAACCTTCCAACAAGTTGAAAGGTCCCATGTTGAAAACTTAGAGCCTGGTAACACTATAGACCTAAACATTGAAAAATTTTACATGCAACCTTATAACATTAAGCCGACGATTTGTCAAAATTTAATAAAAATCATATGAACATAGGTATAATTCTCAGTATTACTATTATTATTTTATAGTTTATAGTTGACAAGTGTATTGAAGTCCATGATTCTATTTTTAAGACATTGCTTAATAATAATCATACCAAAAACCCAACGGTTCCCATTTGAAATTTTAAAGTTGACCTTCACATAACAATCTCAAGGTCATTTCAAGGTCACACCACATCACCACTAAATATATTTTAGCAATCCATACAACTTTTATCTGAAACCTTTTTCACGAAACCGTCTTCCTTCCAAGATTTCCTGGTGTATCCAATTTTTTCAACTCCCTGTATATTGCTTTTGGAAAAAAAAAATCATAATCAAAAACGTAAAATGATAAAAAATTAACTGTAATAATACGTCGCTCGCATTAAGAATGATAATACATTGAATATCATCATCATCATCATCATCATCATCATGAAAATAAGTTTGGACTATTCAGTCACACTACATCACCACTAAATAGATTTTATCAATCCATACAACTTTTATCTGAAACATTTTTCACGAAACCGTCTTCCTTCCGAGATTTCCTAGTGTATCCATATTTTTTCAACTCCCTGTATATTGGTTTTGGAATAAAAATTAATCATAATCAAAAACGTAAAATGATAAAAAAATTAGCTGTAATAATACTAGAGGGTTAAATACATGTTCTACAAAAAAATCTAGCAATTTTTAATAACATATTTTACTGCAATTAAGTCAGTCCATAAAAATATTCGAAAAATAAATACAATATAAAATGCAGATATATCAAATTTACATTAAAAATTAGTTAGTTAATTAAGTCCATCATAAAGTAATGTAAGTATGTGCCTAAAATGCCATTGCTAGTTTAGGTAAACTTGTTGATTTTAATATCCTCAGGGTATAACTGTTTTATTTTAGTTAACAGTAATGCATATACAGGGTGTCCAAGATAAGTATCAACAGCATGGGGATCTGGAAAACCGCAAAAGTTACAAAGGCGGTTAAATTTTAAAAAAGTTGCGCAATTTAGTGGCCAGTAATACTCCAGACAATTCCGCTTACTTCCGGAGATATTGGACAAAATCCGAAATTTTGTGATATCGTTTTTATGTTTTGCTGAAGTTATTTAAATAGGTATCAAAAAACTAAAGGCACTTTCTCATTCCCACTTTTATAGCTCTACAAGACAGTGTTTATAAATTTTCAGTACAATGTTTCGTTTCGAAGAAACCATCATCAACTTGATTTTTTTATATGGCCTGTAATAAATGTACACCCTGTATTGGATAGCATTTCCTATTACGAATTCAACGAGTATGGTATGGTAAAGGCTTGCTGATTACATTTCGTACATTTTCATTGATTCCTCCAATCCAATTATTTTTATCACTTAAATTAGTTAATTATAAGTTTTCAAATATTACTTTCAGGATTAAATTATTACCGTGTAACCAATTATTGTAACCAATTAGAAATTTTCAATTACATTTGTCAACACAATTTTTGGAAAAATAGTGGAAAAACTATGTTAAAAAAATGACCTCCAACAATTATTTTTTTGCATTTAGTACATATGCGAAGTAAATACTTTCCGAAAAATGCATTTACAGTGTTATTGCAGTCCAAAATTCCATTACTTTAAAACTTTCAATCGTTACTATGACATTATGAATTTTTCTGTCCAAATTTCAATACTTACCTGTTAAAATATTAATAATCCTATCAACCTTTTTAAAGCTGGAGTTTTGCTGGAGTTATTCAAAAAGGTATCAAAAAACTAAAGGCACTTTCTCATTCCCACTTCTTTAGCTCTACAAGGCAGCGTTTATAAATTTTTAGTACAACGTTTTGTTTCGAAGAAATCATCATCAACTTTATATTTTTATATGGCCCGTAAATAAAGTTCACCCTGTATTAAAAAGCATTTCCTATTACTAATTCAACGATTTATATCACAGTATGATTTCTCATGTTTTTATTCAGAAAAAAAAAACATTTCGAACATGTTGGTCTAGTAGGCGTTGAACTGAGCGGCGAAGACAAAATATATCACATATTTTTATGATTTTAAGATAATTAAATGAACAGAACAATTCTCATAATATCACAGTAAAAAGGTAATTAGTGTGGTTCTGAATAACTATAATGTTTCTTTGTTTAACGACTATTCCTGCTAAATTGTTTTTAGTTACTATTTTGGTACCTATTCTGGGTTCAAATTAAGTAATAATTGTTGTCTTCGTCGTCATTAAAAGAACAGAACAATTCTCATATTACAGTAAAAAAATTATAATAATTGTAGTTCTAAATAACTATAATATTTCACTGTTTAACAACTATTCTTCCTAAACTATTTTTTGTTAGTATTTCGGTACCTATTCTGGGTTAAAATTTAGTAATAATTGTTGTCTTCGTCGTCATTAAATGAACAGAACAATTCTCATATCACAGTAAAAAAATAGTAAGTGTAGTTCTTAATAACTATAATGTTTCAATGTATAACAACTATTCTTGCTAAATTATTTTTTGTTAGTATTTCGGTACATATTCTGGGTTAAAATTATGTAATAATGTTTGTCTTTGTCGCCATTAAATGAACAGAACAATACTCATACAGTAAACAAATAATAAGTGTGGTCCTAAATAGCTATAATGTTTCAATGTTTTTACAACTATTCTAGGTAAATTGATTTTAGTTACTATTTGGTACCTATTTTGGGTTAAAATTACATAATATTTTTTTCTTCGTGGTCATTTGAACGCCTACTACAAGAAAATGTTGGAAATGTATTAACAACCCTTTTTCTGAATAAAAATATTAGAAACCATACTGTGATATAAATAGTTGAATTCGTAATAGGAAATGCTATCCAATACAGGCTGTACATTTTTTACAGGCCATATAAAAGAACAAAGTTGATGATGGTTTCTTCGAAACGAAACGTGGTATTGAAAATTTGTAAACGCTGTCTTGTAGTTAAAATGTGGCAATGAGAAAGTGCCTTTGGTTTTCTTATACCTTTTCATATAACTTCAAAACGAAATCGCAAGATTTCTGATTTTGTCGAATATCTCTGGAAGTAAGCGAAAATTTCTGGTTTTCTTAAAATAATATTACTGACCACTAAATTGTG
The DNA here is from genome assembly GCA_951805005.1 of Othius punctulatus. Classification (NCBI taxonomy): domain Eukaryota; kingdom Metazoa; phylum Arthropoda; class Insecta; order Coleoptera; family Staphylinidae; genus Othius; species Othius punctulatus. The sequence goes on along the minus strand of OX638141.1, from coordinate 45,121,413 downwards.
CAACTTTTTTGCAATTTAACAGCCTTTGTAACTTTTACGGTTTCCGAGATCCCCATGCTGTTGATCCTTATCTTGGACACCATATATATTTGTTTTAGAATAAAACTAAATCAAAATCATTTATGATACAAAAATAGTCGTAATAATACTAGAAGGGTATTACTACATATAATGATATTTTGTAGCAATACTAAGCTACACTTTCTACTTACTTTCTCTCTATACTTACTTTCTAGCAATTTTTAGTAACACAATTTACTGCGACAAGTCAGTTTATTTAGAGAATCGAAAAATAAATACAATATAAAATGTTGGTATATCAAATTTGTATTAAAAATTGACAAAATATTGATTTTCTTTTAATTTTTGATATAAATTAATGTATGTGCCTAAAATTCCATATTTTGCTAGATTAGGTAAAACTTGTTGATTGTGATATGCTCAATGTATAATTATTATATTTTAGTTATAGTGTCATCCATTAGTTATACCAGTTATTATTATATTAATTATTATTTTATTTCTTCTTTATTAGGAGCACTTACTGGTAGTATATTTAGGGTATAAAGATGTTTCTTAGTTTATGTTGTTTTTATTATTTATTCTTCACCTGACTAGTTTCGGCTATTTGTAAGCCATATTCGGATATATCAAATTTGTATAAAAAATTGACAAAATTTTGATTTTCTTTTAATTTTTGATATAAATTAATGTGTGTGCCTAAAATTCCATATCTTGCTAGATTAGGCAAAACTTATTGATTGTGATATGCTCAATGTATAATTATTATATTTTAGTTATAGTTTCATCCATTAGTTATACCAGTTATTATTATATTTATTATTGTTTTCTTTCTTCTTTATTAGGAGCACTTACTGGTAGTATATTTGGAGTATAAAGATGTTTCCTAGTTTATGTTGTTTTTATTATTTATTCTTCGCCTGACTAGTTTCGGCTATTTGTAAGCCATATTCTGCTATATCAAATTTGTATTAAAAATTGACAAAATATTGATTTTCTTTTAATTTTTATATATAAATTAATGTATGTGCCTAAAATTCCATATCTTGCTAGATTAGGTAAAACTTATTGATTGTGATATGCTCAATATATAATTATTAAATTTTAGTTATAGTTTCATCCATTAGTTATACCAGTTATTATTTTATTTATTATTGTTTTCTTTCTTCTTTATTAGGAGCACTTACTGGTAGTATATTTAGGATACAAAGATGTTTCTTAGTATATATTGTTTTTATTATTTTATTTATTTATTGCTATTTGTAAACCATCTTTAGAGGGTTTTTATGTTTTTAAGTACAATATGTGTAATAATAGATGATTTTTTTCATTGTACTTAAAAATTTAACATCTCTGAAGATGTTCTGAAGAACATCTGAAGAACATTCCGAAGAAATAGCCGAAAATAGTCAGGTGGCGAACATATAATAAAATTAATAAAGACAACATAAACTAAGAAACATCTTTATATCCTAAATATACTACCAGCAAGTATTTACTCCTAATAAAGAAGAAAGAAAATAATAAAAAATATTATATTTTAGTTAGTAGTAATTTATATATTTGTTTGAAAATAAAAAGAAATATAATATTAATTATATTATGTTATTATGGTAATTATAACATGGACTTGCTTCCATCCTAAAAGGATCTGCCAATTTTTGGTCTGCCTATTTTGGCTATTGCATGGAGAAAAAAAAATAGACAATTTAACAATATTGGGATTTATTTTTTCTTTTGTTAACATTGTTTTGGTTACATTAAAGCGATGGAAAATCAACTCCAAATTGATTTTCCATCACTTGAAGTGCTCAATTTGCATTAAATGCGATCATAGTTAAAATGAGGCATTTCAGCTTTTACCATAGTTTACATGAATATTTGCATGGATGTTGACCAGACGCGGTCAATATTAATTAATCCCCCAACCACATACACCATTTCATCGTTTTAGCGTTTCGGCCTTGAATTAAAGTGCAGGAAGTCCGTTTTAGGAGGAAATTGGTAATTTAATATTTATTCGTGTTCGTGTACATTTGAATATTTCTGTGGTAAGTTCAATTTGCAAAAATATCATATATTATATTCTCACGTGGAAAATATATTTCTTGTCATAAGTTAAGGACTTTGTCGGGAAAAGCATCAGTTCTGTTTCGCAAATACCCTATCGCTAACTTATCTTTCATAAGTTAGGGGAAGGGTAGGGGTATTTTTTCGGAATAGTTTGCTCACGATGTTTTTTTTTTGTTGACAAAATCAAGACTGATGAGTTTTCTGACAATATCCTTAACATATGATAAGCAGTACCATTCAGACCTCGATATAAAAGTCACAAATTCACAAACTTAAATGAATGCTGAAAATGAATGCTGAAAATAGTTTTCCTAAGTACGTTTATCGAGGCATGTAGCAGTAAAGAAACACAAATTCTCACGTAAACAAATTAATAAGTGCTTACATTTTGTCGGCCACTTGCAATTATTTCCGTCCACTTATAAAGTTTCAGATTGTTACCTAACGAATCTACCGGTTTCGTCTGAAATATTTCCTCTTATCAATTCCTATTCTGGATATTGGAATCTGGATCTGGAATATTCGATTCAGCGCATTTTCGGTTCTTTTCAGATGTTAAAAATATAACTAAAATTTATACCGGTTTCGAATAATATTTTTACTCTTACGAGACGAGCTTCTGGTCAATTGTTGATCATTTAGAATCTTTGCAGCTCCAGCTGCACCCTAGCTTATAATAATGGTGAATCTAAACCTATACCGATTACTTCTAAAATATCTGCTCTATCAGTTGCGCCTCTGGCCAATTGTTAATAATACCGACACTTTGCGGTTTCGATTGTATTAACTGGCTTTTAATACCTGTTATTGAAAGTTATAGCGGTTGGTGTAAAATATCGCCGCTGGCAGATGGGGCAGTTGGGGTCAGTTATTATATTTACATATTTTCGGTTTCAGTTGTACCGGTTTAATTGAAAATATCGGCAGTTTTGGTACCATGCAATTATTAATACCGATACGAATTTTGTGGATGTTACATCTTTAAACTTAAGGGCAAAAGAAATACATCTAAATGTAATAATTTATGAGGATAGTGTGTCACAATGAAGGAATATTTACGATTTACTAATATGTAAAAATGAAAAACATTTTTAAAGAAATCCTCTCTATAAATTGAATCCATTATAAGAATTGCGATAAGATTACGAATATTTGCAACAATGGACATCTGGAACTTTGGTTCTTGCAGAGAAAACACATTAAGGATTTCAATTAAGTCGTGTACATGCAATATTGTCCCTAATTACACTTCATTGTGTTTTTTTTTTGCTGAAAAAATTCTCAACTGAGACAGTCCATTTCGTGCATGTACCTTTTGTCGATGGCCGTGATCCACTCCATATCCAATTACCGTGCGATTGCTACAAAAATAAAACACTAAAGAACCCTCTTCCGGCCGGAAAATTAGTTTTCCGAAAACGGAAGTCACTGATCGCGAGTCATTGGCGTAGATGGGAGTACATGTTCGCCGCCGCGTTGGAGCAACAACTGGCCACACGCCGCCGCCTCCGACGAGATGTTGCGCACAGCACACCTGCCCCGTGCTCCACACGGACGCACAGACACACACACGCACACAGGTGCGTAATCCCGTACACCTTAGTGCGTGAGGAACCCCCGAAAATCCCATCCGCCCCCCATCGATTCAGGAATGCAGTCATGATCGCATTGCTCAAATTTTGTTTTATAATTTTCCGGAGTTTTGCGGACGAATTTTTTTTTAATAATTTTTTAATCAATGTTTCTATAACAGACATGAGATTGAAAGAGTAGGTTCTGTCAGTCAAAATGAATAATAACTAGAAACCAAGTAGCAATCTATCTACATCGTCCATGTAGATTATAGATGTTACAAATAACATAAATATGATAAGTATGAGTAAACAGCAACTTCCGGTTTCGATTTTTTCCAAATTATTTTACATTTACATTACCTGACACACTACATGCGTCACTTTGAAATGCTTTCGTCGACTTCTCTACTAATTGTTGACTAATTTTCATTTGCAAAATAATGGCATGGTAATAGCTTTACAAATTGTAATCTGGTTATTTGTTCAGCATCATATAACTTTAATCTTACATTTAAGAAATTCATTTTCTTTAAAGTTTGGGAGATTGGAACCCTATGAGTTTCAACACTGTTTAGTTTAACATAAGTATCCATTTGAAACTGTAACAATGTTTCAATGAAGATGTACGAAGACGGATGGCTATTACTAAAATCTTCATTAAAGTAAGTTAATTATCATAATATCATTAAAGTAAGTAAGTAAGTAAGTAAGTATCTTCATTAAGTTCGGTGTGGCCTTTGCTTCTGTTAATTCCAGGGCCTCCAGCAAATGTGCCTGTTTCCACAAAGTGGATCATCTCCAGTACGTCTCTATCGAAAGTGGATTATCTCCAGTACGTCTCTATCGAAAGTGGATTATCTCGAGTACGTCTCTATCAAAAGTGGATTATCTCCAGTACTTCTCTATCGAAAGTGGATTATCTCCAGTACGTCTCTATCGAAAGTCGATTATCTCCAGTACGTCTCTATCGAAGGTGGATTTTCTCCAGTACGTCTCTATCGAAAGTGGATTATCTCCAGTACGTCTCTATCGAAAGTGGATTGTCTCCAGTACGTCTCTATCGAAAGTGAATTATCTCCAGTACGTCTGTATCGAAAGTGGATTTTCTCCAGTACGTCTCTATCGAATGTGGATTGTCTCCAATATGTCTCTATTAAAAGTGTATTATCTCCAGTTCGTCTCTATCGGAAGTGGATTATCTCCAGTACGTCTTTATCGAAAGTTTATTATCTCCCATACGTCTCTATCGAAAGTGGATTATCTCCAGGACGTCTCTATCGAAAGTGGATTATCTCCAGTACGTCTCTATCGAAAGTGGATTATCTCCAGTACGTCTCTATCGAAAGTGAATTATCTCCAGTACGTCTCTATCGAAAGTCGATTATCTCCAGTACGTCTCTATCGAAAGTGGATTATCTCCAGTACGTCTCTATCGAAAGTAGATTGCCTCCAGTACGTCTCTATCGAAAGTGGATTGTCTCCAGTACGTTTCTATCGAAATTGGATTGTCTCCAGTACATCTCTGTCGAAAGTGGATTATCTCCAGTACGTCTCTATCGAAAGTGGATTATCTCCAGTACGTCTCTATCGAAAGTGGATTATCTCCAGTACGTCTCTATTGAAAGTGAATTGTCTCCAGTACGTTTCGATCGAAAGTGGATTGTCTCCAGTACATCTCTATCGAAAGCGGATTATCTCCAGTACGTCTCTATCGAAAGTGAATTATCTCCAGTACGTCTTTATCGAAAGTGGATTATCTCCAGTACATCTTTATCGAAAGTGGATTACCTCTAGTACGTCTTTATCGAAAGTGGATTCTCCAGTACGTCGAAAGTGGATTATCTCCAGTACGTCTGTATCGAAAGTGGATTATCTCCAGTACGTCTCTATCGAAAGTGGATTATCTCCAGTACGTCCCAATCGAAAGTGGATTATCTCCAGTACGTCCCTATCGAAAGTATTTTTTTATGTAGTTTTGGTAGACTATACAACTCTGGGGCTTTAGGGTACATAATTTTCAAGTGGTAGATATCGTGGGGGTTTAATAACTCTGTGGATTTTTTACAGCTTCAATACACCCCAATTAGACCTGTAGTGTCATACATCAATGCACCTTCTTATAAACTTTGCAAACTATTAAATAAGATGTTACAGAAATGGATTGGGTTCGAATCTAAATATGCAGTGAAAAATTCAATTCAATTAGCTAATAATATTAAGACTTTAACTATCCCGTCAAATAGTAAATTAATCTTCTTTGATGTTTCAAGTCAATTTACCTCAATCCCCCTACAAGAATTAAATCTCATTTTAAAAGAGAAACTTAAACTAGTAACATAAATGAAAAAGAGAGAATAGAACTACATAGTTTACTATCTATTTGCATTCAACAAAATTATTTTAAATTCCAAAACAAAGTTTATATTCAAACTGATGGTCTGCCAATGGGTTCCCCTGTATCCCCACTGTTGTCAGAAATTTATATGGCACTTTCAAAAAATTAGTCTACGAAAATTTAAAAAAATTCAACCAAGTCAAATTTTGGAGCAGATATCTAGACGACATTATGGTTATTTGGGCTGGCACACAGAGACAACTTAAACAATTTTTCTCATTTCAAAATTCTATTAATAATAACATTAAATTCACAATGGAAAAGGAGACCAATAACTCACTCAACTTTTTGGACCTAACAATATCAAAAATTGACAATAAGCTAGACCTAAAAATTTTTAGGAAAAATACTTATACGGATACAATATTTCCAGCCAGCTCTTACCAATGCATTTCATGTAAAATGTCAGCTTTCCACAGTTTCATTCACAAACTGTTAAATGTTCCCATGTCCACCATAAATTATAATGAAGAGGTGAAAATAATCAAACAAATTGCCACAAATAATGGATACGATAGTAGAATAATAGATCAATTAATCACAAAACACACAACAAACATGTCTAAGAAATTATTGTATAATGTTACGAATATTAATAAACTAGAAGAAACTGGTCGTATATAAATTATGTAAATAGAGTAAGTGTGAATATTAAAAATAAGTTGCATAAATTAGGTATTAAATGTGTAGTTACAAATAAATCTAATCTAAGCAATATTCTGACTAGCACCAAGAACAAAAAAACTATAGGAGAGCAAAGTGGCATTTACAAGTTACAGTGTTCAGAAATCAAATCTATTTTTTTGTTGAATATATTAATTTATCAATCTTAATTGTTCTTGAGACCACTCAATTTTTAAATGACCCACTGAGGGGTTACGACCCGCAGTTAAAGAATTATTGCTATATATCAATATTTTATACAAATAAATATGTTGTAATAATACCTACATATGTCGAATGATTTTGTTAGAAATGTAAAACATCGAGATACATTTGTGGGCCGCATATCCACTAGCAGGTAGAGAATTAGATAAGAAAGGGACTCGTGAGGCAGTAGGTTTAACGCCAACGGAACTTCTGCTATGCAAATTGCACCGCCTGAATATATAGAACCAACTATAACATTTAATAAATCACTTATTTATTGCATATTTGAACACAAATTAGATAAATAGATAGATATTTATTTGACGAAAAACTGTAATGCAGCATATGAAAAAGGTGCACAATTAAATAACTACAATTACTATTACAATTAACATAATATTTGATACACACAAATTGTATAAAATAAAAAGAAAAAAAAAACCGCTCAACTAAAACTAGAACAAACAAATATATAAAATTATTGAACACTAGAAGAAAAATATTCATGAATGCTATAAAAGGCTTTATGTTTGAAGATGCCCTCCATGCACAATTGCTGGAATACTGGAATAAGTTCAGACTCTTAGCTCGCTTATATGTGCTTGGCAGATAATTAAATATCTTTACAACGTAGTCCTGTGCAAAGAATTTCTCATATGTGCAACTGTTGTTATGTGGTTATGAATCTGACCACTCTTAATGAAACCTCCAATATTACGATACACATAGCAGTGGCACGTCATTATGTACAGATTGAACACTGTCTGAATCCTGTACTCAACAAAAGCATGTCTACGATGTTTCATTGAATCACCATGTTTAAGATTAGCCATAACTCTTACTGCACCTTCTGAACTGTCAATATATAGACCTCATACCGGAGCTGTTTTCCCAGTACACTAGTTCATACCGCAAGAGCGATATAACATATGCACAATACACAGTTCGTAGACCTTCGCCGTCACAAATATGTTTGATTCGCCGAATCATAAAAACTCCCGTCGATAATCTGCCCTAGAGGTTCGCTAAATGAAGCCTCCAACCAAGAGAGCTATCCAAATAGAGCCCTGATAATTTACATGATTTAGTTTACATCCACTACTTCATCATTCGCGACAATATCTACATGTCTTCCGAATATTAAAATTTTCATTTTTTTCTGGATTCATTAGAAGTTTATTTTTTGTGAATCATTTTAAAGGTTATCATTTATGTTGGTTATCAAAGAACTACTATTACCACTCCCTAACAAACTAGTGTCATCTGCACACATTGATGTTCCAATTGATGGGTTATTCCGAAAATTTAGAGGAAGGTCGTTTATGAAAATTACAAACATAATAGGACCTAAGATTGAGCCTTGAGGTGCACCGCAACTTAACATTTTTTCCTCAGAGATATTGATCAGAGATATTATCTGCTCAAAGCAGAGGACATCACATAAATAAATTAATGCTCACGTTAGATGTATTAACCAAGGTAGTAAGAAGATCGTATAAAAGCTAAAGGAGGACGAGGCTCTTGACAGTTGATTCCAAAAAAAGTATCGTCACGTAGCTTGTGAGTTCCAGAGTCGAGCAGACACTCGAGAGATACTAGCATTGTGTCCTGCTGTATGTGTGTGATTTATATTTAAAAAATGAGGGAGTAAGTGATGAAATTCAAAATACTAAATGTTATAATGTTATAAACAAAATACAACATTTCATAAACTTCAAACTTCAAACTTCCAACTTACTTTATTGGACATGAATTACATGTGAGGTCAAGACAATATAAGTTAGGAAAATACTACATTGTATGTAAAAAAAATCCTGTACTGAATAGAAAGCATGCTCTTTTAAGTGTTCGCTAAGTTGCTTTTCGAAACTGAGCATTTTCTGGTGCTGCCATTGTACTGGAAGATGATTCAGAATTTTTATCCCCACCGATGTTGGATCTGTAAGGTGAAGTCTATTTGATGGTACGACTAGATGATGTTGCGACCTCGTCCGATATTCATGCACAGTACTCCTAGATGGAAGATTGTGATTTTTGCAAAGTAAATACTTGGGATGCATGAGCTGAAAGCCCCCACGCTTCAATTCCATAAGGCATCCGAGTGTAGAAGATAGCATAGTAGGTGGTTATAGCTGCCTGGATGTTTACGATGTCCTTCATTCTTCTGATTGCGTAGATACTTGATGCCATTTTCATACAAAAATGTTCTACGTGTACTTTCCATGTCAATCGACTGTCTAAATGTATTCCAAGGAATTTTGGCGAAGTCTTGGATACTTGTTGCAGCCTACTGGAGGTAAAAAAGAGTACATTTGTATTGGCTGTATTAAGGCACAGCTCATTCGCATCGAACCATTCAGATGCATTGCCACAAGCTGTACTTAGCTTTTGTTGTGCTACTCCGGTATTTTTGTCAGATACCAGTACAGTCGTGTCGTCTGCGTACATGAAAGTACGGCATTTAAGATTGTTCGGCAGGGCGTTTATGTATATGATAAATACTATCGGCCCCAGTCTAGATACTTGAGGGACTCCTCGCCGTATGTATCTCCATTAAAATCAACAATTTGTGCTCTATCTTCCAGGTAAGACGTCATAAGCAGCAACAAAATCCTTTGAATCCATAGTGGTCTAGTTTTTCCAGAAGGATTTTATGTGACATGCAGTCAAATAGTTTACTCATGTCACAAAATTGGGCAAAACATAAGTTATGGTCTTCCATCGCCTGGTAGATGTTGTCTAGAAGATTCATTATTGCATTCGTTGTATTTAAGTTTCTCTGAAATCCGAATTGACCCTCTGTGATGTATTTGTTTTTTAAAATTAAATCATATCACAAATCAAATTAAATAAAAGAATCAGTTATTATAAACCACAAGTTAGTGATAAATTTCAAATTTTCCACTAAATCATAAAACATATTGAAATATATTAAAATAAAATAAAAGAAAAGAAAAAGATAATACAAATTAATATCTCTCATATTTTAAAACAAATTTGAATGAAACCTTCTGGGAAAAATTTATAAAACTTTTTTTTTATAGTTTCATTTATTTATGAATTATTGATCCATTTTTATGATTATGTCGTGACTTCTGGCTGATCTGGGAAAATTCATATTTGAAAAATTGTATTGGGACCTTCAGGTCATGTCCTCCGGCTGAACTAGGGAAGATACCATATTGTTATTAAAAATATATGAAAAGCTACGAAATTGAAATTAAATTGACAGAACTATTATTAAATTTTAAAACAAATTTGAATGGAACTTTCTGGTCGTGACTTCCGGCTGAACTTAGAAAATTCATGTTTGAAAATTGGTATTGGAACCTTCTGGTCGTGACTACCGGCTGAACTGGGGAAGATACAATATAATGTTTAAAGATATATCATTGAAAACAATTATTTTTAATAAAGAAATGAAAATAAAGATAAAGGAATGAAAACTTAATTAAATAGGTTTCCTTCTGTCGAGATTATCGGTAGAATTGGTTTCCTTATGTCAAATAAATTGTAAAAGAAATCATAAAAGATACACATATTTTCAATTATACTTTAGTCTCAGAAATTATCATTCATCATTGAATACTCATTAATATTGTATTATATCGTTATTTGTTCGGGACTGATTTGTATTAAAATTTTAACATGTCACATAGATTTATTTGCATTTATTTTGATGAATAAAAACAATAGCTCTCTTTAACTCTAATTACCTGTTTTATTTTTCGATTCTCTCGCGTTTTCAGGAATAAATGTATTCCCCAGATGGCATGGGTTATAAAACAGTGAAGTAAAATAAAAAATATTTTTACATGATCGTAGAAGATAATGAAATGGCTACAAATTTAGTGAAATTAAAAAAATGTTTCCATTTCAAAAAATTGCCTATGTCATACGTGAAAGGCTGGTGACGTCATACTTGTTTTGAAGACGCTAAACAGTGCGCAATAAAGAACAAAAATCGCCCTATCCGAGGATTTTTTTCTGGAAATTCTCATTTCATAAATACCGAATTTATTCCAGTTAAGGTTTCCACCCTGTATAAAAAATAACGATGGTTAGTTTAATTTCAGTTTAGATAGTCCAAATAAAACTGAAAAGTTCTCATTATAATTTGAAAATAATCCAGGATTATCCGGTTTGATTTTCGTAAAAATTTTCGTAAAATAAAAGTAAATTTTATTTACAAAAAATTACACTTTTTGTATTCAAATGCGAATTTAGAAATGGAATACAATTAGAAATAACTTTTTCGTAAACTGTATTATACAAGAGGGTGTCTTTGCTTGATGAAAACATGAAGAAAAGTTCGATTTGTCCTGTTAGCAATACTCAGCTCATGGTAAGCAAGGTAGAACTTTCATGGCAAGCTTGAATCATTAAACTTGATTTCACAAAAACTGCATTTGTAATATCAGTTGAACCCTGAGAATTGCATAACCAATTAAAAAATCATCATTTTCTTGTTGTGTTGATGCGTTGCCATATTATGGCAAGCTTGAATCATTAAACTTGATTTCTGAAAAACTGCATTGTTAAAATCAGTAGAACCCCGATAATTGCATTTTACAAATTAAAAAATCATTATTTTCTTGTCATGTCATGTTGATGCGTTGCCATATTATCGACACAAATTTTATAAGTTTCCTTGATTAGAATTGTTTTCTATCAAATTTAAAATTTATTATTATATTTTATTAAGTACACGAAAAATAGCATGTTTGCATCTTTACAGCCACAAAAATATATCCAACAACAAAAGAATAGAGTACTGATAGTAATTTGACATTACTGAGATGGTTTATGCCATTGAAGGGATTTTTGAAATGGTGAGCCATTATTTTAATAACAATGGTTGCTCCAGAGCTGCAGATCTTGTTTTTAATCAAAATAATCCCCATAAAAATATCAAAACCTTCTTCAATGGAACAAACGATCTTAGAACTGTCAAATTGATAGTTTCGTACGCTAATCTTTTGTTGCCCGATACATGTTTGTTCCTGAAATGTTTATTTTCTACTTTGCTCACCTTAAAAAAATAATTTCTTGAAAACTAATCGACTGATATTAAGTAATCTTTCGAATGAGCTATTCTCAGCCCCTACTCCCATTTAAAAAAAATGGGCTTACCTCCCCTGCGGCAAGGGAGTTAAACAATTGTAGATCATTAGCTTGCCAAAAGTTGTCCCTCTTTAATTGAAAAATTACGTATTTCAGCGATTTCCTGAAAAAAAAAATCGTGAACTGATTTGGATCTGAACACTTTATACATCAAGCACAAAACTCTAAAGACTAAGAAGAAAAATATGAAAATATAAAATTTACATTACGAAATTAGACATAAAAAAATTCAAACTGTTAACAACAACAACAACACTAAAATATATGTTAGTACTCTCCATAATTATGTTTCAGGTTTACGATTTTAATATTCTAAAAAGAAAAGAAAATATATTACTAATTCAGTTTACAGGTATTTCCTGAAAAAAAAAATCTCTTATGGCTTTTAGAAAACTGATTTCACGTTTAGCCATCAAATGGGTAAATTTTGGTGACGTTTTTTTTTTGATGAGACAACATTGATTCATTGCAGTTTCTCAACAAGTATTGTATGTATTGAATATACCCTCAATTATTACTGCCGAACTTCCAAATATTCCGTCATAATTTCTACACTATCTGCCAAATATGAGTCATTTTGATCAACTCTTCAATGATTACTGTAAAAATTTCAATTATTCGTATTTTAATGATAATGGCCATTATTGACCATTTTGTGAAACAGATTTGCTATGTCTAATTGCCTTAATTTAGTAATATGTATCAGTATTTCAAACAAAAAAGTAGCAAAACAATTTTTATTATAATTAAATATTCAGTTCCTGTCAAACTTTCCAATATTCTGTAAAAATTTCAATGGTTTGTGTCAAAGTTTCAATAGTTCAGTCAAAACCTCGATTAATATGTCAAATTTGAGTAATTTTTGTCAAATTTTCGATTATATGTAATAAAATTTAATTTATTTTTATCAAGATGTGAAGTATTACTGTCGAATTTTCAAAATATTCTATCACAATATCAATAATACCTGTAAAATGTTCAGCGATAACTATCAAATATCACAGATATGCTAGAAAAGACTGAGTTTTGTATGTCAAATGCTGGTCTTTTTCTAGTGCTACCATTAATTCTCTTAGTTAAGTTTTATCAGTATTTCAAAGAAAACAATATCAAAACATTTTTATTATAATTAAATATTTAGTTTATGTCAAAATTTCATTTACTCTATCAATATTTCAATGGTTACTAATATAACCTTTCAAAATATTTTTATGTACAGTCTAGGTCAGATAAATGTTGTACAACCTCAAAGTTCGTTATTGTCAGAATTTTAAAATTTTATTATGTAAGATAAAATTTTATTATGTAAGATAAAATTTTATGATTATAAGTCAGACTTAAGCGTCGACTTTTGACGTCCGTGAAAAGTCTATTTGACGTTTAATAGATTGCCAATAACTATACAAGTAATTCGTATGAGTTCCAATTGATAAACTCCAATTGTATGGTGCTAATTATACATAGTAAGTGACTAATATGGCATAATAATTTGTACCAAAGAATCAGAGTACCACCCACCTTGTATAGCTTCTTAAAATGGTCTAGTTGCATAAATAACGTTGTAGCACTCCTATAAGAATAGGCAGCTATAACGATGATTTGCTTTTAAACAGATATTGTGTTCTCTTACTTACGTGCAAATGTAGCAATTCTATACCTATACAACTTGATTGATATTATCTAAAAAACAGTTTCAGAAAAAGTTATTTTGAGATGCCCACTTAAACACATACAACACATCTAAAAAAATTGATTGCGCATATTTCTCCTCATCAAAGTTGAGAAATGAGCATTCAGTAGAATAGTTTAACGTCTCAAAAACACATTGGAGTACAATCGTATTTTCAATTTTTACAAGTTACAAGCAACTTGTAACTTGTAACAATATGATTTCTGAATGTCGGCCATGTTGTGTTTAAACCATATCTCATCTCGTCATTATGTAACGTATTTGATTGCCGAAAAGTTTTGTGATATTAAAGCATACATCACATCTAAAAAAATTGATGGCGTAAATTTCTCCTCTTCAGTGTTGAGATTTGAGCATTCATCTAAACTAGTTGACGTCTCATAAACTCATTAGAGTGTCAAACCTGTATACAATTTCACAAGTTAAAAGCAAAATATGATTTCTGGATGTCGGCCAAGTTGCGTTCCAAATTACATATCTCATCATTATGCAACGTATTTGATTGCAGAAAAGTTTCGAGATATTCGTACACAATACGACAAATCGCAATGCTTCATTCCGAGATTATTACACAGCCCGGAATTTCCAATACTGAACTCCTGACATTGTCCGGGATGATTCCAGAATCCGCCCTCATTTCATTTAAGCATCCCCCTAAGCCCCGATAAAAGAAACTATTTCAAAACTTAAGGCAAAGATAACGTGTAGTAAAAACTGTGAGTGCGAGCAGAGCAGTAGATGAAACTAAAAGTATAAATCAGCACTTTAGCGTGTGGCTCGCAATATCGAAAGTGGGACGAACTACTAAACATTGATGTATTGTTTTACTTGCACCGTAACGGCCCTCTACGGAATAAAGTTATGGTATAAATATATATTTTTTTATTATTATTATTGAAAGCTTCCATTTCTGAGATCACAGGCCTTAAAGATCAAATTCTTAGAACTGTATATTTAGAGTTAAATAAGTCAATTTTATTATTGCCATATGTGGCAATCGGCTAGCGCCCATAGATTCAAAATTTGAACGCAAAAACATACCACACACAGTTAGGGCCGATATTTCCAAACTATAGCATAAGTTTTATAGCAATCCAAAGTTTAGGATACATTTTCTACCAATATTTACATAAGCAGAAAGAAGTTATAGACTACCTCCTCAACCTTTCTCCCTTAAATTTTCCGGATTACCTTTGTATTTATCCTGACAAAAAGTACTTTTGACTTAAGTGGTTTAGCATTTGAAACCACCGATGATGAGGATTTAGTAATTGTTGAAAATAATTTAGACCGTGAGATAGCTATTCTAATGTATCGGTGGATGAAAATATTTTTGTGTGTAAACCGTGTATAAAAAACTTGTATTGTTTAAAATTTAACTTAGATACAGTTATATTGATTAGCAATTATAATTATACTTTCAAGACTTCCATATTTTTGTTGTATTGTATTCATGTCTTAAAGTATTAAGGAATTATTTTTAATTATATTTGTTGTGTCAAATATAAATATGCCAAATAAAGTTACTATATTATTATATTTATTGTTTATTGCTTAATCTAAGGATAAAACAAAGAGCAATTTTTAACACATTTTATTTTCTCGGTACAATGTTGCATTATTATATTATTATTATATTACCATGAATTATTGTTTTTATACTACATTCGTTGCAGTCAAAAGTCATCTTTTAGTATACAAACTTATTATTTCTCAAAATTTGTAACAAAAAGTACTTTTGTGGTTTGTGGTTTGTGGCTTAAGTGGTTTAGCATTTGAAACCACCGATGATGAGGATTTAGTTATTGTAGAAAATAATTTAGACCGTGAGATAGCTATTCTACTTTATCGGTGGGTGAAAATATTTTTGTGTGTAAACCGTATATAAAAAACTTGTATTGTTTAAAATTTAACTTAGATATTGTGTCAAATATAAATATGCTAAATAAAGTTACTATATTATTGTATTTATTGTTTATTGCTTAATCTAAGGATGAAACAAAGAGCAATTTTTAACACATTTTATTTTCTCTGTACAATATTGCATTATTATATTATTATTATATTCCCAAAAATTATTGTTTTTATACAACATTCGTTGCAGTCAAAAGTCATCTTTTAGTATACAAACTTATTATTTCTCAAAATTTGTAACAAAAAGTACTTTTGACTTAAGTGGTTTAGCATTTGAAACCACCGATGATGAGGATTTAGTAATTGTAGAAAATAATTTAGACCGTGAGATAGCTATTCTACTTTATCGGTGGATGAAAATATTTTTGTGTGTACACCGTATATAAAAAAACTTGTATTGTTTAAAATTTAACTTAGATACAGTTATATTGATTAGCAATTATAATTATATTTCCAAACTTCCATATTTTTGTTGTATTGTATTCATGTCTTAAAGTATTAAGGAATTATTTGTACTTATGTTTGTTGTGTCAAATATAAATATGCTAAATTAAGTTACTATATTATTATATTTATTGTTTATTGCTTAATCTAAGGATGAAACAAAGAGCAATTTTTAACACATTTTATTTTCTCTGTACAATTTTGCATTATTATATTATTATTATATTACAATAAATTATTATTTTTATACAACATTCGTTGAAGTCAAAAGTCATATTTTAGTATACAAACTAATTTTGTCTCAAAATTTGTAAATTTTTGATATATTCTTAAACTTTAATACAGTACTATAAAGATTTTTGATTTTACTAATTGTATTACAAAAGAATAGAAAGGAAATTGAGGACGATAGACTAACTTGTTAAGTTCCATCATTAAAGATCACATAAATTTCAAACATAAATGATTGGTTTTTAAAATGTATTTAGGCATTGAAACATTAGTAAGTTAGGTATAAAGGCCCGTCGAGAGCTGACAGTGACTCATTGTTCCATATTGCCTGAATTCGACATACGTTTCTTATTTAATTTCATTCTATTACATTTGCCTTACGCATGCAAAACGCGATTCTTTGCTCGAAAAAAACATGAGTGATTGTCAGCTCTCGTCGGAGAATATAATTATATTTATATTCTTATTAAATATATACCACCAATCGATTGATTTTTGTGTAGAATGGATCATTTCTAGCAATTATGGTTTCATAAAAATTAATCAAATCTGTCAACATTTCTTCACTTCAAAATAACAGTTATATAAATTAGTTATGATTAACTACCTCCAAACTTAAAACGTGAATTTACGGATTTTTGTGAAACATTTTTCTTGGAAATCATTTTATTTCTCAACATTTTACCAATGAACACTTAAATTTCATAAAATACTGTATGCATATATGCAACCCAATTTGCTCATATCTATTTATAAGTTTATGAAGCACTTTCTAACCTTAAAACAAAATATTATTATGAACCTTCACATTTATTTAACACACGAATAATACATACCATTGATTTATAATGCATCCAGACGTGTAAGATACTAAATTAATTATGTACTTCATCAATACCTCTAATAACATGCATTAATTAAGTTTAAGATGAATTATTACGAGCGCTTAGATTGCGACCCAAATGCCTCCTACGAAGACATAAAGCGAAGCTACCAGACATTAGCTAGAGTCACCCATCCTGATAAAGCAAACGATTTCTCCGAAGAGTTCATCCAAATAGACGAGGCATGGAAAGTTTTGCGAGATCCGGCACTGAGAAGTGCATATGATGCCTCGCTTTGCAGCAGTAACTACGATGAAGTTCCTTTAATCCATGCCGAGATTTATGTCAGTGAGCTGGTTTTCGATGACTGCTCTGTTGCAAGTTTCTTGTGCCGATGCGGTGAGACTTTCCAAATCGAGAAAGCAAATGTGATTAAGAGTGACGAGTGTATATTTGAGTGTGCGGAATGTTCAAACTGTATTTTAGTGAGAAATAAATAACACTTGCATTCTGTAATAATTTAATTAATATGTATATGTTGAAAAATGTAAATGGTGAACGGATTATAAACGTTCCAACAGTAGCCTAAAGGCTGATTCATAGATTTCTTATGCGATGCTCCGTTACGCTATGGAATGGAAGCTAACAGTCAACAGTGCATTGAACAATTAAATATGCTCATCACTGCTCCTAGATTTGGTTAGGTTAGAACAGGGTTAGAATCAAAGAATACACAGAATACAATGCACATCAAGAGCCTGGTTAGAATCCTATAGTACCAGCCATAGGCCCCCAAAACATATAGTACCAGACATAGGCCACCAAACAAGCCTTGGTCCACAGCACCGTAGTTACATGTAGGTTTGCCAAACTTATCTATATCAGGTCTACCAATATAGCTGAAACAGCACCAAATTCGATAAAGATTTAACTGGTCGACGTACAAATTAGTGCACCTGTCATTAATGTCAAAGATGAAGATGGCTGACGGTTCCACTATTTTGCGAAGAAATAGGCCTGGCACAAAGGCAAAGGTAAAACCCTAATATCCAAAGAAATCTTAAAGCAATAACCACCTGGCCATTGCCACTTTGTATATCAAATAATTTGTTAAAATTGTCATTTGCAACAAATGTTTTCATACAGCAATCAATAACAACTTCATTATTGCTCCAGCAGTTGTTCAACGAAAGAGCGCCATAAAATACTGTTTGGTAACTTAATTTGCTTACTAGGACTTTTGCCGTTGGCCTGATGAAGCGTTTGAGGAGATGGACAGTACGCTGGCCGTCCAGCAGTACATACAGCAGCTCATCCGCAAAGATCCTGCCAATATCGAACTCATACTCAAGATGCCTGAAGCGCAGGAAGAAGGTGTATGGAAATATGAGCACCTTAGGTAAGCATTAGGAATATGCAGCGAACATTTAGGGCCTTAACAAGTTCGGTGCCACCACCACTCTGAGTTTATGTTTTTTTCCATGACCATCACATTTAATTGACTAGGTGGCACATGGTTTCCTGTATGCGCGCAATATAGATTACCTTTTTATTCCTGTCACTGTAGTCTTTTGAAAATACTTCGGATGGGCCTCGGTGCTTGCTGTATTTTGCGAAAAAGTAATGTCTATATTTAGTTTAGTCGGTAGTAGTATATTAAATTAGGCAGAGCAGAAATGATGCTTGTATTCTGGGGAATTTACTAATAAATAGGAGATGAGGATTGATGGTAATGTTTATAAATTTCCAGGCAATTTTGTATGGAGTTGAATGGCTTGGCAGTGCGTTTGCAGGGAGAGTGCCACCCAGAGACATGTACGCAAATGACGGCTACGGAGCAGTGGATTTTTCTGTGCGCGGCACATAAGACGCCGAAGGAGTGCCCTGCAATTGATTATACCCGGCACACTTTAGATGGGGCGGCGTGCCTGCTAAACAGCAATAAGTATTTTCCGAGCAGGTACAAAAACGTTACCATTAGTAAAAATATATAACAATTGTTGCACCTTGTTGTATTCTTATTAATTTCAGGGTTAGCATTAAGGAATCATCGGTGGCAAAATTGGGTTCAGTTTGCAGAAGGGTCTACAGAATCTTCTCGCACGCGTACTTCCACCACCGCAGTATATTCGACGATTTCGAGAACGAGACGTACCTGTGCCGAAGATTCACGCATTTCGTTACGAAATACAATCTGATGTCGAAAGACAACCTCATTGTCCCAATCCTGGAGGACGAGAACGCTCCGGGCGAGTCAGAGGCCTGAAAGTAACTCTTGGGTTTATTGAACGCCTCTATGTGGATGTTCGATAAGTGAACGGTGGATATTAAATGTGTGAAAATGATATAAATATTGATGTATAGAGATACTGACATTGAGATGCGAGGTTTGGTTGTATATTTTCGAATTGAGCCCCACAGGGCATTTTAAAATTATAATTGTCTTCTAAGCTGCAATGTGAAAATTATTGGTTTCTACTGTATATACCCTATAAATTGATGTACCATAGAATGTGAGAATGTGTAATGGTAAGTGTCTTCAGATTGTATAACAGTGTAGGATTTATTATTTATATTTTACCAATTGTTGCTTTCTATGTAACTAACAAATTTATGTAATTTTATTAGATTCATTTGAAGAACCATACCATTAAGTGAAAAGTAATTTGTTTTAATATTTTGAGCAGAGAGGGTTATACAAAACTGTAGTGACTAATAATATCTGTAATGCTTATCTCACTAGTTACATTTTCGCAGTGTAGGTAGCAGATATAAGCAAATATAACTCTGAATATAAAACGCTGCATTCAAGCAAACTGGATGTATGTATGGAAAACGCCAACTTAACGTCAATAAGCATGATTAATATATAATGTACATATGTATACATCTATTGACAATGAACAAATTATAAGTTTGTAGGTTTAAATCTCTCTTCGTATATTGTACTATTAAAATACATAAACCTAATTAAGCGATTTATATTAAAACTATAAAATGACATACATTGTTTCAGTCACCTAAGATAAAATGTATTCCAGATCTTTTTATGCTAAGCGAAGTTATGTTTCTCTAGCCTTATTACAAACTTGAAGTGGGAGTAGATTTTTTTTTAAGAACGTATTCAATTTTCTTTTCCTTTAGGTGTTCTATAAGGCCTCAAAATGTTTTACGCTATTATTAGAAAACCACGATTGAATTATTAAGTAACAAAATTTATTGGAACGTAATAATAAAAATTATAATAGATGTTCCAAATGACCACCAATGTCTTTGGAAGGGTTGTCAGACTTCAAAATAATGTGCAATAGAGTAGATTGGCGTTCATTTGGAAAGCTTGTGGCACTTCAAGTGTTAGTATACTGTTATTGACAATTTGATCTTAGTCAGTACAAGATATTGTTTCCAAACAATCTACCGTAATTTAATTTATTTTTAGTTTAATTCAGTTTGATATCAAATGTGTTATTTACAATTCAAAGGTTAAAATCAACACAATCGTAACCGTCAAACTCCAGCGCCAGCAGTTGTTTTGCCATAATTTTTCGGTCTCCTGTTCCCTCGGTACTGCTGATTTCTGTTTTTACTTTTTCCACTGTTGTCTTGTGGATGTTCTTTTTGGTAAGTTATTCTGATTCCTGGTGCTTGGTACCTAAACAAAGAAAATATTAACGGAATAATGGCAACACATAATGTTTATAAATTTCCCATATAGTCTATATCGACGCATTCTTTTTTAAAAGGTATGAGCTCGAAAAATCCAGATTTTGCTTTACACATTTAAATTTTTATCAAAACACATTAAATTTTCCATAGAATCGAAATAGCTAAACGGTATAAGCAAAAGAAAATTACAAAAGAAATTGTTTTGTTGTTTTCCTTTTTCTTTTTAAAAAGAATGGGTCGACATGGTCTCTATACCAACTATATTTTTGTGCTTAACAATCTCACCCCAACTCTTCCGTACTTAGAGGTTCTGTGGACAGCAATATGTGAATCATTGGTAGCTTCCGTTTAACCACCAGCTGGTCAAGCTGTGGAATCAAGGGATCCCAGTACTCCTCTACCCTATAAACAATTCGTTTTAGATTATAATAGCGATTGGTGCTTCTGACTTACAGGCGATAACAAATTTTCGTAATTTGGTGTAAGGTATTGTCCATTTCTCGTTTCATAATTTCTGCACATGTTATGGTTTTGCCAACCGATGGCCCAAAGCCTGTCCATACAACAAACTTGACGTCCGAGATTTCATTTAGTGCATGAGAGAGGAGGTTTCTGATTTTACTGCCACCACGAACCTAAAAAGTGTAAAGCAAAATACTATCAGCCTTATTCATAACCCAGATTTCACTGAAACAGGAGTATAGTCATATTAAATATATGCCACTCAATGGATAGTGGGCTTCTGGAACAAGAATAGAACAAGGCAATAAAGTTTAATTTGATAATAATATTGAAGTCCAGAAGTCCGGTTTTGTTACAAAATAATTCTATAGAGTAGAGCACTTTTGGACATGGTTTAATGTAATTCTTCAGTATAGCCAATAATGACTTATATTCTGTTGTTCTACCAGCTGGACATGGTGCAGTTTAAAGCATAAAGCGTGTTGGAGATATCAACTCAGATTAATATAAATGTGAACTTGGTTTAAAATAATTCTGTCGACGATATGTTATTACGACTTTAAATATACAACCTGCAAATATACATACGTAAAATTACCTTTCGGGTTACTCACATGCATCCATAGAAAATTTTTTGGCAAGTTCGATATGGGAATTTTATCACGGTCCAGGGGTTCTTCTACATTTTTGCCTTTCTTATAATTCTCCATATCTAGAGGAATATAATCAAATATTTCTTTTAAATCCAATGTTGTACAACTTTGAAGGTTGATCCAAAGTTTGCATTATTTTAGGTTAAGTCCAGTATGCAGTATGCAATACAAACCTGGTATGAAGTTGAATCCAATTGACCTTACTTTTAATAAATTTTAAAATTAATATATTTTTTCAAATCTGATGTAAGCTTTTGCGCCAGCTTTAAAATTTGTATTTATTATCATCTCCACAATGGTAACAATATAACAATTAAATTGCCTCACTCTTGATGATGCACATCATGCAAGGTGAATATGTTCAAGTGGTTTCCTTTTAAACCAACACCATTAAAACTCACTTAATTTAAAATATCAAACTGAGCCGAGTGATCGTTTTAATATGTGCAACTGAGTCAGATGGGAGATTTATATCTCCCCACTACAGAATGGGAAAATATGATTCTACTCACTTAGACAAAGGGGGGTAACTTGGGAGCATAGCGTTCTTCCATTAATTTGTGCCAACCTTTCTTCCGTCTTCTTACGAGTCTTCTGTATTTAACACTTAAATCATTCAATAGCGAATAGCGCGTTGCATGGAGTCTTGTTACAGGGACTATAATTCAGCTTTTAATTGTGGTTTATTTAACAGCAATCCATATACATATGAGCATTGTAAAATAAAACGAAACAAAATAGTACTTCTACACAAATATCAGTAACTTTTAATAAAAAAAAAACAAACTTTTCTATGTAACAACATCTCTAAATGCTATAGTTGTAATGGCTTTTTGGTGGCCAGCATATTCCCGCTCCATTGCACCAGTTTTCACATTCCATAATCTAGCGACAGTATCCGATGATCCTGGAATAAACAGATATAATTAAAGAATTTGATTGCCATATTAATGATTAATTTCGTACGAAAACATAATTAATCAAAATGCCTTGATCTCGAAGGTAATATCAATCGCTCATATTTAAAATATAGGAATGGTGATTGCTGATTAAAAGGTGCAATTTTGCTACTGACTAACCGACTGCATTAAAAAGGCTTTCAGAATTTTTTTAAGCCATAGCGCCATTTTTTCTACTTTATACTTTTATAATTACCAGTGAATATGTACTGCGAATCAGCGCTAAAAGCAGCATCCCATACCCAACGCTGGCTGTCATGTTTCAATTCTTGCAATAATGTGAAATCACAAGTTCTCCAAATTTTAGCTGTTTGGTCTGCCGATGTTGTTGCTAATAAACTATAAAAAAGCATAATCAATTACAAGTATATTAAAGTAATTATAACAAACCATAGAAATTAAATTCTTATTTTAGGGATGATTGACCTTTCCTCAAGCAAGGAAAATAGTTAATAACTTGGTTAAAATAAAGACTCTTCCTAATGGTGATATTTTCGGTTTTTGATTTTGCGTAAGAGTTCTAGTAACCATCTTCTAGTTATTAAGGTTTAGGAAATTCAACGGCTAGCAAATCTGAGTGGGGCACTTTATTTTACGGCACATATTTACTAGGGAAATTACCTTGAGTCTGGGCTGAATTTGCATTTCAATGCTTGCCTAGGATGTGCATCAAACTTTTGTCTAGGATTAATAACAAGGCTATCCTCATCACTCGAACTGGAGATGTTCCAAATGTAGCACCGGCCTTTACTGTTAACGGCAGCCAAACGAGTGCCTTCCTGATCTATCGCCAGGTCTAATATCATGTTATCCCCATCAGGAATCTGAAAAATAATTAATAAGTGCTTGTTTACTTAAACCAACGTTGGTTTTTCCAACTGCTTTATATGTATTTAAATATAATTAATGATTAAGGGTTAATCAAGACAATTTGTATTGCATTCTAAACAAATACTCACATATGAATGTGAGTAATCACTTTTCATGTTCCAAATATTTATATTTCCATTTTGATCGCCAATAAAGAGGTCCACTTGATTGGGGTGCAGCCTGGCGCATGTAATAGGCGCCATTACATCAAAGTGCCGCGGGTTACTAGAGGATCGTAAATCCCAAATCCTAACTTTTCCATCCTCACCACCTGAATACATCCAGTTGCCTTTCTCTTGAAATCCGACGCAGGTCACGTTTTTTGGGACTCCCTCATAATTTATCACAGCGCTAGGATTGTTCGTGGCTAAATCAAAAACTCTGACGTGTTGGTAACTTGCCGCTGCTAGTAGTTTACGATCAGGTGTTATCTCCAACATATTTACTTGCTAGTATTATAGTTAAGAAAATTATGACAAGATTCAAAATATGTTTTAAAAGAACAGGTGCATAAGACGGCCTTAGATATCCGTGATTCTGCGTAGGTGAGAAAAAGACGACGAAGAAGTGAGTTCAGAGGAGCCCTAAGCACCACTCAAGTCGAGGGAGAGTAGGGGATATGGAGGGACTCTGAATTTGAGCCGAGACGTGGAAAGGCAACTACCAGCTGTATACATTATCGACAGTAGTGTCTAGTAGTCGGTATAAGTAAAAAATACAGTAGTGGATCTTATCGAATAGTATCTATGGTTAATTCATATGCCTGCACCATTACTTGCAGAGACCTGACCTACATTATGTGGTATATATTGCACAAAAGGATACCGATTCTGTGTGTTGCATTGTCCGTTGACAAATACCAGTGTGAGTTTGCCATATTTTGATTGTGTGATCATATCCAGCTGTTGCGAGAATTATTTGTTCGTTATCTGATGATCCATCTCCGGTCATCTTGTTAGTGCTGCAAAGACTTTATTAAATGTTTACCTGAAGCTGTTTACACACAACTTGACATAACCTGGAAATTGATGCGCAAATTTGGTTGCCTATAGTTTTTATGTACTGCCAGCGCAGAAACGTTAAATTATATTAAAATAAAAAGAAACCATCAATCCACACAAATCTAACATTGTACATTACAGCTATCCATAGTTATAAGTAAACTTATAATTATTAATAATGAAAAAATCTAGTTATGGATCTATTATGTTAGGATGAGCCTTCACCAGTCTTGCATCAAGATTGGGAACAAACTCTGGCAATAGCTAATCATAAGTTGAGACTTCTGTGTTTTTTTTACATTTTCTTTAAACGAATCAGGAAATTAATGTTAAATCATAATACTAAGAGAAATGTTTATTCCGTAACTATAAATACATGTTATTAATAGGCAGTGCCTTTTTAAAACTACCCTGTTGTCGTAAAGTTTGAAAATTACATATAGAAGCAACGAAATAGACATATTACAACATTTATGTGTGCGATGGAAATACTGTACTATAAATAATTATATATATGAAGATGATAAAAACATTCAAAATAATATGTTAAACAGTCTTATCCTAACAGCTATATTTAAATCAATTTGTCGTTAAAACTATATAAAATATTGCAAATAATTGAACCACTTTAGTTTTACTTATACATACTTAACACATACATACCTAATTAGACTTAATAATACAAACGTCATTAAATAGCTAAGCTAATAGCTAGAAAATAATATAGTTACATGTATATATACGAAAGCTCCTCGTAAGTAAAACTCAAGTATCATTTGGCAATTCACATTTTACAGGTCGGTATCATACCAAGCCGCAACCTGATTGTTGTCTTGCGGTGGGGTCGGTAATTGATCGATATGGTCGAAATTGAGATCAGGCTCCGCGCTACCGACTTCCATGGCATCAATCGCGCTGAAAGTCGACCCGTTGCCGCCGCCATGCGATCCTATTTCTAAGCCCTGCATGTCTATTGGTATCTGGTCATACCCTAAAACACAAAAAAAAATGAAAAAATCTTTCATAGAGAGAAGTGCAATCACGTCCATCCAATAAAGAGCTGAACATTGAAAGTAGGAACTAAAGCTTCACAATGAGTTGCGCTCTATATTAATCTCAAATATGATGTGACACTTACTCACAATTGACGGAAACATGCAATTTCAAATTACAAACATGCAGTTAATAATACTAAGTTCAGAAAACCCTCGGCTTTATAATACAACAAAAAAAAAAAGATTTTTGAAAGTACATATGCTGAACAAGTAATATTTTCTTGTTTCAAATCACACAATCCAGAAATTTTTTGCGAGTTTTATTTGTAAGTAATGGGATTTCCATTTTAAAGGCGGAGGTAATAAGAGTCCGAGGGTTTTGTGAATAATTAATATGCGGGATAATATTAAATAATATTAAGAGAGCTAGTTACAAAATTATATGCACCATTGGCTGTTAATAGTTTTGTATTATAAATATATTTTTTAATAGTGTTATATCGTTGTTAATATTTGAAGTCCTTCATTTGATATATTACCTTGTTGTTGATACGGTCTACCACCATGACTGCTGTGGACACTAGGGGGGCCTTGGCCATATAAGTTATCATATGCCTGATCAGGACTCAAAATGTCCTAAAATAATTTGTACAAAATGCAAACAAAAAGAAAAAATAAAACAACAGAAATAATAAAATGCCTATCTCAGTCGCAATCATGTAGGCAAATTATACAAATAAAATAAAACTGTATAATCTAATAGTCTGAAAGCACTCGACTACTTACATTTCCCTCACATTGCATTGCAATTAGAACTTTCAACCGATGCTTACCTGCAGATCAGGCCCCATGCCCAGGTCCGCGTTCCAGACGTTCTCCTCTCGGAACAAAGAATTCGTCAACTCCATCGACAATCGCTTTTTGTAGTCTTGGGGTTTGTCCTCGCTCATTCGGAATAATACTGCAGCTGCGTATGTAGCAACACCTATATGTTAACAACCGTTATCTAATCTATCGCCTGGGTGATTTCATGCGTATTACCTTCGTTTCGGGAATGTAGCAGTTCGGTTAGCGGAGCCGTCGCACCTTCCTGCTCTATCATCTCAGCCCCCTCCTTGTCGGCAGCCAGTTCGCACAGGACGCCGGCTGCCACACGCTGGATGTTCTCGATGTCGTTAAAGAGTAGCTGCACGAATATCGGAATCACCATCTGCTGGCGGATTATAGCTCGGTTGTGGGACTCGCGGGCTAAGATGTGGAGCGCACCCACAGTTCCCTCCACGATCTCCTCCATGCGCACACCGTCGGCGTATGTGCCTGTTTGTTGGCTTCCACCACTTGCCACGCTTGCTCTTTGCTACGAAACATAAATAAAATATTAATGCAATTTAAGCACTTAAAAATTGTATGTACAGCTTCGCGGGACATTTAAAAGAATGTTTTGGTAAATTATTGAAAACAATTCATAAATCACCAAAAACAATCTCCATTGGAGAAAATTTCCCAGTTCTCTTTTTTTTTATTAAGTTGCCATTTTAAGCAATAATACTCTTACCCTTTGTGTGTCTTGGAAGGCCCTCATCAACAACTGAACGAGGTGATGAATGGCCCCGTGCTCCCTCAACGGTGCGTGGTTGGCCGGACAAAGCGCCAAGTTTCGTATCAAACCAATAACAGCCTTTATCAATGGCCATCTAGATGGTGGATTGAGCAGCTTCACGATGACCTGAATACCATAGTTCAGACGAACCGCGTTTTGCGCCATCTCTGACTCAACGTGCCTCGATGTGAGGTGTCGCAGAGCACACACGGCAGGTTCAGTGATCTCCTCGCGGTCCCCAGCCTGGACGATCGTTCGCACTAGGGCATCCACACCGCCGACCTGGCAGACGGTTACCTTGTTCCTCTGATTGTTGCAAGTTAAGTTGGAGAGTATGCCGGCAGCGCAAGTGACAACATTCACATCTTGTGATTGAAGAACTTGCACGAGGGACTGCAGTAGCCCTTCAAGCCCGTCTACTTTTGTAGCTGCATCAGATAAATTGCGTAATGTCCAAAGGCAGTTTTGAACCAAACGCTGGCTCGGGTTGCCCAGGTGCATAGCCAGAGCCTGCATCCCACCAGCCTCAACGATCGCTGGTTTATTACTTGAACATACTGATAAAACCTGAAAGATAAAAATAAAACAAGTTACAAAATGATCAAAACATGCATAAAAATAAAATGCGACTTGGAGGTATAAAAACAAATTTTCCGGAAAATACCTATTAATTTTTTTGAAAATTTGCAAGATTATTAATGGTTTTGACATTCACAATCATAGCATCCTAATGCTAGTCAACAAAAATAGTATAGTGTATCGTATATTCATAAAAGTAGTCCATCAGTCGACATCAGTTCATCTGAAACAAGTCACAGACACATGTTTGAATTTTCACAGCCTCCCCTGATGGACTTCTTTTATGAACATACGGTACAACGAGCGTATAAAGATGACTATTAATCATGAGAAACGAGGTTTATGTTAAATTGACGGTTAGCAATTGCTGTCATGGAAATGTTACGGTGGTTTATAATAGTTTAGAATATGATCCCCAGCCTATTTGTTATAAATTTCAAAATTATATTATTTACCTTCAATACTCGTGATGTAGTCCACAGCAACTTCTCGTAATCGTAGGATCTCATGATTCTGACCAGTTCAATTGGTCCTTGTGAAGCCAAAATTATCAATTTGCTCTCTTGGTTACCATATGCCAAAATTTGTAAGCAATCAGTTACGATTGCTAGAAATTTTACGTTGTTCCTTTGCAAAAGTGCCACCATTTTCTGTAATCCACCAGCTAGTCTTACAGCCATTTTAGATCCGTCCTGGTGCAACAAAAGGTTGTGCAATGTGGTGATGGCGTAAAACAGCACGCTCTCGACGGGTGAGCTCAACAGCTTCACGAGTGCGGGAATGCCGCCGCTCTTGAAAATGGCGAGCAGACCTTGACGGTGGTGGGACAACTTGTGAAGAGTCCCCACTGCTCCCTTGGTCGTCTCAAGATCGTTTGAATTGGAGATGGCACGGACCAGTGCAGCCACCATCTGAGGGCTGTTCATTATAGCGTGCCTGGACGCTTCCTTCTTCGACAGCTGGTGCACCATCATGGCCGCTTGCGAAACGACCACCTGGTCCTCGTCGTTCAGGAGCTTGATCAGCTCCGGAATGGCGCGAGTCGCCAGATCTGCGTCGTCTTGGTAGTTGATCAGATTCACAACGGCGTGTTTCAGCATCTGGCTGGGCTCGGCTAAGCGCTGCACCGCTGTCTGGTGGCCTGGATCGAATTGCGTTGAAGGTATCTCGATGCCCTCCTC
Source organism: Othius punctulatus (assembly GCA_951805005.1). Taxonomy (NCBI): domain Eukaryota; kingdom Metazoa; phylum Arthropoda; class Insecta; order Coleoptera; family Staphylinidae; genus Othius; species Othius punctulatus. The sequence goes on along the minus strand of OX638141.1, from coordinate 45,092,287 downwards.
AAGTGTTTCCGGGAACATGGCCGCCCTTACACGCTGGGAGCGTGTTTGATTGAGTTGATTGTTCATCTCTATAAATTCATAAATATAAAGGTGAATAATTTACAAAGTTAAATTACATCAATATGTATATGTGGTACGAAGGTAAAAGCTGATAAGTCCAAAATCAAAAGTTAAAATATTATTGGGTTTTGACACCAAGAAATGGCAATGCAACGATCATCTATATTCTCTTCTTCTTCTCTTTGGCTGAGGTTTTTACTTATATTCTCTAGAGAAATATTGATTGCCAATTAGCATTTGAATAAATAAAATTTCGCATTGCTGAGTAATCGACAGATTTTCAGATGCAGAACAGATATTGTATACATGTAAGGACCAAATATTTAAAAAAAGGTGCATAATATTAATATGTTAAAATTACCATCAACTTGGTCCTGTGTGAATCCCTGGGCATAGCCTTGATCGAGATCAAACAAATCCATTTCCTCATCCTCTTTGCCAGATAAGGACGGTACCTGTGTGGCTGCTCCGGAATGAATTCCAGAGTCGCCCATGTAAGAATTCTGCTGCCACATGAGGGTTTGTTCCTTGGCCGACCCTATTGGCAAGTCCGGCCCGCCCTGGTAATTACCATGGGACACTGAAACAATTTATATATTTATAACACCAGTGGACAACAAAATGTATGTAGGTTTCTTATGTTTTAACCATTTTTACAGTAGGGAGTTTACATATTAAATGTTTAAGCGTAAAGGAACTTACTGGGGCGGTTCTGATTAGCCTGCATGTAACTCATGGTGACTGGGTGATCTATCACACCTGGAACAAAAATACAGATATAAATAAAACACTATTTATAAGATTATATAGTACAAAGATAAAATGTTGAAGCACTAAGACCACATTCCCACACTGCGTTCAAATTTAACCAATCAGAACAAAAATAGTATTCTACAATCTGCAAAACGCTAGTGCATGAACCTAGTTTTTGTACAAATAAATGGATTTAGATCAATAGAGAACGTTACTTAAACAAATTTTTGAATTCAAGACGTCAATGAGTAAATCTAATCCACAAGTCATAACAATGAAAAAAATTCATATGTATCAATGCATCGACAAATATTAAATAAGTCTTCAAGATTAAGTGTGTTAAGGCTCTGACTTCTTGTCATGCCTTGTTAGTGAGATGGTCACAAATTTTATTTAAAGTGTTGCCGATACATGTCTGTAAGCAATTTTTGAATCCAGCAATATAATTTGTATATCTTATTATTGTATGTTTTATATGTGAAACCAAGTTAAGCACCAAAGTATAAATAGGTCATATTGCATAAACAAAACATGAAGTAAAGTAAACAGAGCATGAGTAATTCAGGAAGCAGGGTGCATACACATTGGCATCAATGGAATGCTTAAAACATGTTTGGCTCATGGCTTTCAGTTCGAAACTACCTGTATTGGTATTTCTCGGAAAAGATGACAGCTGAGTAACCAGCATAATCAGGAATGTTCTATCATTGCAACATACGTTTAATTAATGAGGTCCGCAGATGCTATGTGTATCACACATCATTGGATTTGTTAGGGAAATACATATGTGAGCCTCGTAAACGAAACAGCAATAAAAAAACCTGCTGAAAATAATAATTTTGTACAGCCATCAATCAAAATCAATAAACAAAACAACCCACTTCAACTGCATACAGGTGTACAAATTAAATGAGATATCAATCAGAATTTGCTAGATCTACATCAAAACCCGCTTAACGCTCTGTGCGAGAAAAAAAACTCTTCCGAAGAATGCCATAATCTGGGGTCCAAGCACAAAGACAGCCTCCATGTTGTAGTAAAGTTCATCGACTTATCTCGTTCACTTGCAGGCAACAGCGAGCGTGCCCACTGCTTTTGCATGTAAACACTCGAAATAAGAGCTGGACTCACCTTGCACCACAAAATTACACTTTTATCCGCCAGCCGACGATAATTCACAGATATTTGCTAATTGTGAATCACCGAAATCACCACACCCGTAGAAAACACCGTCGTTTCGGAAGGAATGCGAGCCGCGCACGCGCACTTCCACCCGCTTCCCTCGTAGCACATTCCTGGCGGGAAACTTTGGATGAAATTCAAATCTGGGCAAAATAATCAAGAGAAACTGAGTAAGCAACATCGGCTACTTTCCTTTAATACAAAAATCGCAGCTTACTTATTCAATCCCCTTTTCTTCTTTTAAGAGATATAACGAGTGATCAACAATTATTATTATGGTTTGCTAGTTAGGCAACCAAATAATCATATTGGTACAACTGAAAATGAAAAGATAATCCTCTAGATTGCTTTTGAGAATCAAAAGCTTTTGAAACATAGTGTCAAATCTAGTTACTTTCTTACTTGGAGTGAAGAAATTCCCCAGTTTTTATTAGTTATTAAAGGGTCCAAGAAGATGTAAAATGAGCTGGAGATGAGTGTGTGCAACTTTTTTATGAGAAGAAATAGCTCGGTTTTTATTAATGTGAGTAACCAAATCTAGTAACTTTAGTGACTTTTATCTTGTGTTAGGAACTTTCAACGGAAACTTTTGCATCGTAAAAAGGACATAAATGAGATTATTTTGACATGAAAGTCACAAATAACAACTGTAAATATTGAAAATATGTTGTGAATATGTTGTTTAGTATCTTGTCTAATAGTTTTGCACCTATGTTTGTTTATTTTCTAACAAAGATTGGTCAAGTTCAGTTAACTGAAAAAAGAGTCAATAAAATTTAAATTTCGCCGTCAGTAAATGCATAATTTAAAACTATTACCATTCCCCCAGAAAGGATAAAGCAAATTAAAGTAGTCAGTACCAATCGCACTTATGAAAAATTCCTAATTGTTACATTAAAAAAATTGGGCTAAGTATCGAAGCAGTTTTTAGTTTTTCTATCACCGATCAAAGGCAAACTGCGGGGGAAATATAAAACCATATTATTTCATCGTGAAATAATACTGTAGTTTTTATAATTAATTGAAGTAGTTAACGAGTGCTATCGAAGAAAATAATCTTGCATGCTTGTATAAGTAGTTATAATTAAATAACAAAATACAAAGTGATTTAAATGTATGTAATATATCCAAATTTTATAACAAATTTTACATCATAATCCTAATCTTCTTGCTTGAATTCTTCCTATCCATTGTATTAAGCTCACTCTGCTGCACCGCGGCTTCGGAGAAAATCCTTTTAACTTTCTCCTGTCGCTCCACATCACTGAAATCAAAACGGTTTCAAGTGTTCGTTCAAACAAGAATGAAACAAAGTACCTTCTAATCTTCCTATTAATTTTAACCCTTCCCAGGAATGCTTTGTCCCTTCTAATTTCCCTAAGCGCACCCTTCTTCTCACGTTTTAATTTGTGTAGTAACTTGTCCCTGTCCGCTTTTTCCCTGGACTGAACCTTGTGCTTTTTGCCTTCGAATACCTTCACAATATTAGGCTCGTAGAGCCTCAAAGCTTTCGGTTTTTTCTTCTCCAGCATGATATAATCTAACTTACGATTGTTCTTATACTCAACTAACGATTCTGTTAATTTCGTGATTTGAAGTGCAATACTTTCCGGGTACACCTCACCAGTTAAACGATTCAGATAACTCAAACACGTCTCAAATATCTCCGGGCACGATTGCAGTGACTGGAAGTTATTATAGAATCTGAGAAGTAATCCTAGTGTCACGTTTAAGACTTTAACTTTAAATGAATCGTCAAAATCTTTGCTTTCGATTAAGTCCAGGGCGTCTAGTTTAAGGTCATCGTGTGTTTTAAATTTTTGCATGACTACTAAAGATGTTGATGTGTGTTTAAATGGTGGCAATACTTTTAATAATTGCATGCCAGTCTTTGGTATAGCCATGTGAAGTATACCGCATAAAAATCTTATAGCTGCCGGGAGGTACCTTTTCGATAAAACTGTGTACTGAAAAACAAATAAGACGTGATATGAGCAACATTTGTTAGGTTAGGTTAGTTTATGATTTTATATATATTTACAGGTTAAGTTGTGTAAGATACGTCTTGTTATAAGTTACATTAGGTAAGGCTTTTTATAAACTAAACTAGTAATGGGTCGAGTTATAATCTTTTTTTTTTTAGATCCACCAAGGTCACAATTTCTCTCGAAACCATTGGTGGCAACTCCGTTAGTGTCATTAGTGTTTCTTGAAAACGAGGCAACATTCAATATGTAGTGATTTATGTAATGATTTTTGTAGTGATTTTTGTTTTGACCAACATTAAGCAACAGGTGGCGGATCTTTAAAAAAAACAGACTATTTGTAAAATCAGCTTTATAAAAATTTATAGTTTAGCTTACAAATGGCGGCTTTTATAAATGTATAGGTGCAGTTAAGTTACGTAGGCTTCTATGACTGCTGCCAAGTTTAATAAATTAGCAGATTTTAAATGTTAATAACAGTAAATAACAGTGTTAAAATGAACCTATTACCGCAAAAGTTTCAATAAACCATTCCAACATTTTATCACATGAATTTTATTTTGCCTGAATGAGAACATAATTTAGAAATTGATTGGAACAGTATTTTCGATTAAAAATAACAGCAAAAGTGCATCACAGAAGAGGCTAAATGATTATAGATACCTTTGGATAGGTCTGGAAGTTATTTTCCTGTCAGTTTCCTCTGGCAGTGATATTTGATGCTAAATATCATGTGGTTGGAATGGTTTGTTGTGAACTTTAGCACCGAAAGTCTTGATTATACTTACAAAGTAAACGTTAAACAAAAACTCACCTCTGCAATAATTGATACTAGAAATAACCCGTAGCTGACATCCCTTCTCGTCCGGATTTTACATGTCGTTAACATTTGTTCGATAAAGACAATACTAGGAATGACGACTCGATGTCTAAAATCAGAAGTGGAAAATAGGCAGCTTATGAGCTTCAGATATAAAAGTACACCGACATTTGGAAATTTTGTTCGTTTGTTTTTGTAGTCTTCCTTCTTCTCCTTTATGACCTCCAGCAGAGAGGTGTGCGCGTTTTCCGGATTCAGTACTGCTAAATCAAATATTTGCGGCACTAAATACGAGTATATCAGGAAGCAGGATTTGATTGTTTTTCTGTCTGCATCACTGGAAATATCATTTAAATATTGCAGCAAGTATACAAATAAAAGTCCTAGTGATTCTTTGTTGCCTTCTTTTAAGCTAGGATGGTTGCATTTAATCATCCGTTCTATAATAACGCCGTGATGCTGTGGTGGATGGCTTTGCAGAGTTAACTGTAAACTCTCGTAGCTTTCAGGTAGCGAATAAGTGTAAGGAAGCTCTTCACGCGCCTTCTCCATCATGTCTTTCCTTTTTGATAGCTCATCTTTAATTGCATCTATATCGCCAGCATATATTTCGTCGCCCGATTTTAATCTTTTGTCTTCAGTATTGTCATTTGAAATGTTTTTACGCTTTTTTAAAGGTGCAACTGCCTCATCATAAATTTTGCCTTCATGTTTTTGTCTATCTGTTATAATTTCGTCTTTGCCTACAGTTTCGGCAGTAATTAAATCATTTTCTGCTTCGCTCTCGCTTTCGTCACTCACTTTTAAATCAGATAGATTATCTTCTGAATCAGTTTCCACTTCATCTTCGTCTTCTTCTGCTGATTGTATATCGCATGCTTCTTCATCCTGGATACTGTCATTACATTCTTCTTCAGACGGTTCAGCAAATACTACATTTGATTTGCCTTCATCGTTGTAAGATAAGGTAATATCATTAGGATCCCAATCATACTCAAAATTATCATCAAGATCGTCCGCACTTTTATGTTTAATTGTACTTTTTTTATCATTTACTATACCATGCATTCTATCTAATCGTTCTTGTTCCAATCTGCAAATAAATAAGGATTCATTAATTGTCACGCAAGCATAATAAATACGAATTAAGTTACTTTTCTAATTTTTCTTTCTCTTCCTTAGCGATTTCATCTTCTGTTTTTAATTTATCAGAAGGTGTGCCCCGAGCTTCAAATTTCAATTCCCTCATCATCTTATCATAGTCATCGACTTTTGGTTTGGGTTTAACCACCTCCTCCTCCTCCTTCTGATTTTTGCTTTTGCTTACTAGCGGGAGTAAATCCTTCCACTCAGTGTCCAATTTCTGGGTCAGCTCCAAGGTGGCTTCTTTCTGCTTCTGCTTCTCGGCCTTGCGCTTTTTGGATTCGACAATGAGCTGCTCGATTAAGTCTTTGTGAGACCTGGTACCGTCGGCTTTTTTCAGCATCCCACCGCCGAAATGGGCATCCCCGACAAATGAGGATTCCAAGTTGCCGGTTTTCGCACGGCCATCTAAACTATCTTCGTCATCATCGTCGGAACGTGGATCATCGAACTTCTCGATTTCACTCAACGTTTGTCCTTTGTGGGTGAGGATTTCATCGTCGGCTAAGTTAAATATTGACTTCTTGTTGTGCTGCTTCACACGCACGGCGGTGTACCTAGCCATGGTTTTGTCTTCGGAGCTGAGGCCTTTGTTGCGCTCCCCGATACGTCTATCCGTGAACTTGTTGCTTTTATTTTGCACCTCATATTGTGGAAGAAGTGTGCGTTTTCGTTTCTTTTCAGCCTTGGCCCGGGACACACCAGGCAATCCACGATCATTCTTGAACTTTCGTCCTAGGACCTTCAATTTTTCTTTATTTATGTGCACCTCGAAGGGGTTGAGGGCCGTTTTGCGTTTGAGATCCTTTTTGTTGTTAACATTTTCTGCTAAGCTTCGTTTCTTGTTTTTTACTTTAACCATTTTTATAGGTTATATTACACGCACATGTCACATAAACGTGAAGTTGTTTACATGGATATTATTTATTGAAAATGATTAATTCAAGTACTAATTAAATCCATGCCATGTTATAAATTTTGAATAAGCGTGCTATAGGCATTATAAAATACCTGTAAACTATTATTCACAATAAGTAAATAAGTATAGGAAATATGGCTTGTGGTGTACTTCAAGTCAATAATGGTTTGCAGTTCATTCCTATCAACAAGCATTTAATGCTTTTCTTATCACTGAACATGCTAATCTGCTTATATCAGTGTTTTATACTATAATGATGTGTTGAACTAATCGAATAGTTTGATGTCATAAGATGAATATGAACATTGAGGATATCAAAAGTGTTTTAGCAGTAACAGCATCGATATGCACTATACTGCAATTTTTATCTGGAACGTATGTGTGGCCTCAATCCATACGTGTAAAAGTAGGTACTCATTTGATTTATCGGCATTTTAGGTTGGTGTGCCAAAAGTTTGTGCAAAAAGGCAGCACGGGTGATGTATCTCCGTTCCCGTTCGTCAGCGGCTGCCTGTCGACAAGTCTTTGGTTACGGTATGGCTTCCTCATACAAGAACGCTCCTTAATCCTTGTCAATACAATAGGGGCCACATTATTTTTTGCTTATGTGCTTACATTTTACATTTACAGTATTAAAAAGGTACCTCAACCAATGACGTTCTTTACAATGCAATAATGAATTCGTTTTTAGTGGGCTGTTGTGAAGCAGTTTAGCGTCTGTGTGCTTATACTTGTGGGTGTATTGTTTTATTCGTCAACGCCTGTCGCAACCGACCCAGACACTATCCAGTTAATTAGAAACCGCATTGGCACGTTATGCTGCATCGTGACTATAGTATTCTTCGCATCGCCTTTCTCTTCGCTCTTACATGTGATTAAAGTCAAGAGCAGTGAGAGTCTGCCGTTCCCTTTAATCGTGACCACATTTATCGTGTCATGCCAGTGGTATGCTTATGGGCTGTTACTTAAAGACACCTTTATACAGGTTCGTATGTGAACTGTGCCGTAAAAGTTAGTGATTTACTGGCATCATGACTGCTAAAAAAATAGTATGAAATTATCTCCTAGTTCAGACCTGGTCATGTAAAAGTTATGGATAAATAAACCCAAAAGTATGTTATAACTGCCTGTCCTTTACGTTTCTAGTCTCCATGCTAGTATCTTAAATCTGCAGATATTCATTGGATAGTGGATAATAAAACCGGCACTAAGTTTTACTTCTGAATTGATAATATATTTTAATCCAAATAATTTTTCGTTATAGCAATTTAATATAATTTCAGTAATTTCACTAACTTTTGTGGCATATTATTTAGGGGGAACAAAAAATGTGTTGCTACTTACCTGTATACTTTTAGATTCCCAATTTCTTGGGAGCCGTTTTATCTTCAATTCAGTTGTCGCTGTTCTGCTTGTTTCCGAAGAAGTACAAACCTCTAGATTCGAATATTAGAATTACGTAATTTTTAACAAGAGATCTTACATTACTGTGTGAATAATGTTGATAAGTGTGTATTGCATATTGTATTTAAATTTTTAAGGCAGTATTATAAATATGTTATCATATATATTTTCTTTTAATTTAGTATTGCAATATTTTGTCCTGGTAAACTCAACTTACATAGAGTAAGAATCGCAAAACTTGCGGTAAACAAATGTTATTCTCGACTATGCAATTTAAATGCGAGAAATTTGATAACTTGAAATTAAGTTTTGGTTCAAAATACACAACTGTAGACCTAAAACTACTGCGCTCGTATATGAATGCCGAGAATTAATAAGAAACATTTGGTAAATAGAAGTAATCGAGATGTAATTTATTGTTTACAAACAAGTGTTAACAAAACGCAGAAACTAAAAACTGCAAACCTGGAAACGGCAATTCATGCTGAGACCGATTTGTTTCTTCCACGTTGAAACAATAATATCACTAACCGTAGTATATGAAATATGGTGTCCACTAAGATTAATTTGATTAAATCACATTAAAATTGCAGGCGGTAAAGTTACAGTGGCGTGTCCTGATAAGCAGTTTGGCAACGTTGACATGCCTCTTATCCATGTCCCTGAAACAAACGAAGATAATGTACCTAACCTAACTCGACCTATAGTAGTTACGATTTGTTATGCAAGTAATGTTAAAACACGAGAAGATTGTTTCGTATGCATATAGAGTGAGTTTTTATTTCGCTGAACATAGGCATAGAATTCATATGTTTAAATTTAGAAACCATATCAACCATTCTAGAATATGCAACCAAACTTACAGGTGGGGATTATTTTTTCTATTGCCTAACTTTCATTTTATTTATGACTTATTCAAAATAACGATAAAAGAATAAATCGTTTCAGGATAGATCTGTCGAATGAGGTGGCCAAGCAATGCTGTGGAGTTTCGTAAATTTGAAACCACACGTTCTCGGTAGTTAAATTTTGTACTTGCGGTATGATACCTCTGAAGAAGTTACAAAAATTTAGTTGCATATTTTAGGGCAGATTATCTTTCAATAATTATTCCAGGCAATAAGTTTCTTGCTAGGATATGTTATAATGCATGGACACAGTCTTTTTAAAATTAAACATTCATTTTATGAATATGATCACCGAAATAAAGAAACTCACTGTTACATATCTGTTCACATATTGAAGTATGTCTGTAACAACTTACCTCTTGTAGTGCAAAAACATTCTATGCTACTCAACGATCGCATGTACACTGTAGTCACACCACCAATAATTAGAATCTGTGTTCCCAGATAAGCGGTGGTATGGCCATGCCTAGCGACCTCCATTTCAGCGTGCTCTTCCCAAACGTTGTCCTCCTTGTTCAACATATCTATGCTGCTAAAGCTTATGGTATTATTTATAGCATTCTTGTTTCTGCCTGCACCAGCAATTAGGTAGAGGTTATTAGACATGGCAAAGAAACTGGCGAAGCATCGGGGCACACGCAGACGAGTCACTTCGGTCCATCTATAAGAAGTAATTAGATTGTGATTATAGTGTCTGTATTGCTTCTTCATGTAATCATCATAATAATAATAATCTGCTACTCGTTCTAGTTATGTATTATGTGAGTAAGTTGCTTATACTTGGTTGCTTTACCGGGTATGGGGGCAACACCATCTCAAATTAGGGAACTGTCTCCCATGAAGCTAGTTGGCTTCACTGAAGACATATTAGTACAGTAGTATTTGTTGAAAGACTATCCCTAGCCATTTGGAACCCTTCTAATATAATCAAATATTCTAGTGGTGTATCCACATATTGGGTGTCACAGGAAAGAGTGTGTCATCCCTCATGGGTCATCCCCCCACACCCTAATATGTGGGATTATTTATCTGTACAATAATTTTTAGTCAAATATGAATGAACGATTTTCTCCATCTATAGTGTAATGGAGCTTTACTGTGACATCTATAAATACTTACTGATTATTTTCTATGTCGTAACACTCCACGCTATCAGTAAGCGGCTTCTGTGATGATCCACACATGCCACCGCCTACCCAAATTTTCTCTTCAAACTTCGTACAAGCTATACCCATGCGTGGATGCCTGAGGGGAGCAACATATTCCCATATGCCTGTGGTCGGATTGTACTTCTCCACAGTATCGGTTACTCTGGAACGGTTCACACAGAATTAGGAACACCTTACACAGTGTGATGTAAGCTAGAATGATAGTCATGTTCTTGAAATTTCTACCATAATACATTTTATATTTTGTGTTCATAGATTGATTGTCTGCCGGATAATGCCACCTATTATAATAGGTGCTTTCCTCTCATAAGTTAATCGAGTATGAAATGAGTGAGAAATTTCAAATTCAAATTGGTATTGCTTCTTATATGAGAATTAGAATTATTGTAGATACCAAACCAAGCTTACAACGTTTGCAAATTACCCCCATAACTTATTGACCCATATCTCTTAAAACCTCGCAAACATAAAAGAGGAGGGGGGGGATAAATCTCAAAATTTGTCTCAAAATTAGCAGAGATTCTGGCACCTCATGTCACTGTTATTAATTGATACCGGTTTTGAACATTTTTCTATGTTGTAGAGGTGTTATACATTCTTTACTACATTATTTCGATTACTTTGCCAAAAAATTATCTATCCTTCAAGGCAGATTAATAGATTTCTTACGCGATGCAACTCTACGCTGTGATAATGATATCGCTATGGGCATTTTCAACAGCGTTCAATGCGCGTTGAAAAAACGGCCACCATGAATAAACCTTTACTTGGTGCAAGATTGCATCGAACCATTCAACAAGGCTTTTCCAAATGCCAATGTACCTTACACAACGTTTGCTCGGCTTAAAGGAAGAATTTGTGAGCGTTTTGAAAATTCTCTTTGATTTTAGAGTAATTAATTACACCATACAAGTTCAGTCATTTAAGTTTAAAGTAGCTCCAGTATACACCCAGTCACTGAATCTAAATCATAGGCAACTATTTTTTGATGCATTGTTGCAAACCAGAAATAAAAATCAAACACGACAACCTTTTAGCTCACTCTGTATATAAATACTAACAGTATAAGTACCTAATAGTTGATTATAAGCTAGTAATATTAGTAACATTAGTTAATATAACATTTGTATTGCATTTGGAGCAGTTTGTGAAAAGTTTTCACACTTCCTAGCGTTTGAACCGGCGAAATATGGCACATAAACACGGAATTTACTTGGATCATAGTCTATTAGTAATCACTTAATTTTAATCTACACTTAATCTAAGGTTAAAGAAATGCCAGAAATAAAAGTAGTCAGAAACGCATTTAAGTGCGGAAATTATGTCAACTGGATGAGCGGACGGAGGTCCAGAACGAACATACATAAGACTCTAGCTAGCAGAAACTAGCGAATATAATAATAATAATAATAATAATTTATGGTATTATTTTACTTATTATTATTTTAAACACATAACTGGTCATTTATGGGAAATTAACATTAAACTTCTCTTGACATCGCTTTCTGCACTCCTAGAAGATTTTTTGAGAGGAAAGAAGAAACGAAGGTGTAATTGCGAACAGACAAGTAGTTAACAACATAGGATACGCTGATGAGACCGTACTGCTTGCCACAAGTTTGGAAGACTTGCAAGAACTATTAAATGCTGTGTCAGATGCAAGCAACAATATAGATTGAGAACAACATAGAACATGAAGATTAATTCAAACAAAGTAAACAAATCTGTTAGTCATAAGTAAATCCAGACTTGGCAGTTAATTGAAAGGGTTTCTTCTTATAAATATCTTGGCTGCTACGCAAATGAGACCAGGACATGGGCAGGAAATTCGTTGAAGTATAAAGCAAGCCAGAACTTCATTTCGGAATATTGAAGAGTCTGTTTCTAAAAATATTTCTCCGTTTGCGCCTACTTCGGTGCTATGTATTTTAGTATTCTTCTGTATGATGTTGAAGCATGGAAGGTATCTGTAAAAAACTGGCAACGTTCGAGATGTGGGGTTGTAGAAGAATGCTGAACATTCATTTGACAGCGAGAATACCTGAGGATACCATGCAAAAGCGTACATGTTCATAATCAAGGCGCGGATTTCTAGGTATAATGCTATACATCAGTTTTAATAGCAGACCAAAATGACCTCGTATCTATACAAATTTCAGCAAATGAAGTAACGTGACATTTTTTTTTTGTGCCTTTATGAATATTTTTAGTTTTTAAGCTTATAATTGCTTTAATGCATTTTTTGTGCATATTCCCTTATTTTTTGTGCTTATTTGCTTATTTCTAAATTTTATAGCATATTATTTATATTAGCTAGGAATATATTTTGTTGCACATTATTGTAATGAGAATTCAGTATTAATATTACTCCGTTACGTCTAGAGTGCTTGGTTATCACAAAATCATCAACAAAGCGAGCGTGCGTACGTGATATTTGGTAAACAAAGCTTGATTATTTCGGGGATTACTCTATTTTTACGTGCACAGAACGCATCTGGGGCAAGTGTGCCATCAATTCAGTCCAATTTATCTCAATATTCAGTGCGTTGTGCTTGTGCCTTGTGTGTATTACGTGTTTATAAGTTTCTTGTATAAAATGCCGAAAGTAAAACCTTCCGTCGATGAATGGATACGTGGACATTCTGAATTAAAATATGAGAACGGCAAATTAATTTGCAGGGCTTGTATCAAACCGGTAAGTTTTATTTTGTGTTGCTATTGGCCTAGGTACAAGCATGTATTATGTTGCAGATTAACTGCGAGAAAAAATTTAACATAACACAACATATCAAAACAACAGTTCACCTGGAAAATTAAAAAAAACACAAATCTGCAACCAGTACCCTGAGTACCCAGCAAACTATTTCCGAGTGTTTTGCGAATTCTCCTACACAGAATGAAAAGGAATTTTACTTTGATTTATGCAATACGATGGTATCTTCTAACATTCCGTTAAAAAAACTAGATAATAGTATGTTTAAATCTTTTTAACAAAAATACACCGGTAGACATATTCCTGCCGAATCAGCCATTCGAAAAACTATGTCGAACAAGTATATAAACACACTATTGAGGAAATAAAAAAGATAATTGGCAACAATTACATATGGTTCTGTGTAGATGAAACTTCTGATTCATGTGGTCGGTACATCGTCCATTTAATGATTGGAGTATTAAACGAAGGCTCCACCAATGCATTTTTAATTAGTTCCAACCAGTTAGAAAAAATCTTTCACGATGGATTAACACTTTTTTTTTTGCCAAACCCCTTACCAAATGATAAATGATTATTGATGCTTTCTGATGCCGCTGCATGGTTTTAATCGAGTGTCTGAAACGATTAGACTGCAATTTCCCCTGGTCAATGATTTGATAAAAACCGGGAAGAAAATTATCCTAAAAGCTCCACTGAGGGTTGAAATGTTTAGGGAAATAATGCCAAATGTACCTCTTCCTCCGGCAGCGGTTATAACTAGATGGGGTATATGGCTAGATGCTGCCTGCTATTATGCCGACCATTTCGATTCATTTAAGAAGCTTGTGTTGAGAGTTTCCCGAAAATGTGTCAGAGGCAATTAAAGAATGCCACAATCATAAAGATAGGAGGGTTGTACAAAATTTAGCATTCCTAAAAACCAACTACAGTTTCGTAAGCAAAGCGATTGATAAACTCCAAGCCAATGACACGAATTTCTTAGATGCGGTTTAAATAGTTGAAGATTTTAGGAACGATGTCTCAAACGTACGGGGATCTATAGGAGAGATTATTAACAAAAAATGTGATGCAGTTTTGTCAAAAAATGAAGGGTTTGGAGAGTTAAAAAAAATATCAACAGTTTTAAAAGGAGATTTCGTGGAAGATTTGCTGATAAATATTACAATTGTTCCCAAATTTAAATATGCAACGATTACAAGTGTGGATGTGGAGATAAGCTTTTTACACTTAAAAAATGTGCTCAGTGATAGGAGAATGGGATTTTCCGTTGAAAATTTAGAAAAACCATTTAATTTTTAGTTAATTTAAAAATGAAAAGTAATCATTATTTGTTATTAATTATTATTGTTATTAATATTAATCACCAAAACCCATGTTATTAAAATATTACTTTTATCTACCTATAGTGCATTCTTGTTAATAAAATTACGTTTTGTTTTGTTTTTCTGTATTTTCATAAAAAATAAAATATGCCTTTTCATGCCTTTTCTGCGTTTTTGTGCTTATTCTAATCTGTATGCTATTTTATATGCTTATTTTCTAAGATTTTTAAGCATTTTTAAGCGCGTATTTTGTAATATTTTATGCTTATAAATCCGCGCTTTGTTCATAATATGTTCCTAAAGAGTTAATCGTTGTTGTGTAGGATTTCTTGAATTGAATCTGAATTTGATATCCTATTAGCGCAATAAAGATGGTTTATGTTCTCTACCTTAAACACTACTGTAAATCCATAGGAAAGTACAATGAACAAAGCAATGGCCAAGCTACGAAGAGTCAAATACATTTTTTTTAGGATACAGGTGTGGTGTTGCATGAACGCTCCCCGATTAATGTAGAAGTACTGCGACGTATTAATATACTCGAAGTTATAAATACGATCAAAACACGAAAACTCATATCAGACATGTTATGGGAAGTAATAAATATCGACTGCTGCATGACATCATTTAAGGAAAGATCGAAATCTAACAAAGCGTATTAGATATGAACGTTATGAAGGATATATTAAATGGAAATTGCCTTTGGGAAGTATTCAAATTGTTATTTTTATGATGGACCTGGATCCCAGAAAGATATTTTGTTGAAAAACTTTCGCCAATGGTTCGCAGAATCTACCACTTCGCTATTTTGAAAAGCAGTAAATAACGTACAGCTCACGAGATTTTTCCCCAGAGTTCTCGGAGAATAGGACACCTACAGAAGAAGAAACTGGATGTACAAACCCGTTGGTCGGTAGTTGTGCATTTTCCCAAAAATACATCTAGTTTACTTTTGAAAATACATAGAAGATTACAACAAAATACTTAGTACAGACCTCGAATTTTTATCCTGTCCACCAATGGCATACATGAAATTTGCACAAACGACGAGGCCAAAATTTTTCCTCCTCCCATTGAGGCTGCCCTCGGTAAACCAAATGCGTTTCACCGGCTCGAAGCTCCACACCGTATCCACCACGACAAACTTCCCCTTGACGTCGTCTTCTCTGGGATCGGAGCCGCCTTGAAAGTAAGATGCGGCAAGATCACTAAAGTGATGGCCGTGAGCTCAATTGTTTACCTACAACGTAAATGCGACCGACCAAAAATGCCACGCAGTGATGGGTCCTTGGGGCCGGCATCTCTCCAACGTACTCCCAGTCGTTGTTGATCGGAAGGTACCTGTAGATGTCTTTGCCGGTGTTCCTTCCGATACCGTACTTCGTATGCACGTTGATACCTCCAAACACCAAGACGCTCTCGTGCTCGAGGTAGTACAGTGATGTGTCCGTTAGGTACTCCTTTTTCTTGTTATATATCATACTTGGGCTCAGGGGGTTCCTAAAATATGTATTATGCTGATGTAATGAAAGTTTGAGTGCAAGTATATTCTTGTTTCTATTGCACAGTGGCACGGGTCCCAACGAAAATCTCCGTGTGAGCTGTACGCTGTATCTTTAAGGAACACTTAGAGTTGATCAACTTTAAACTATAGTTTGCATTCAACTTTTGTTGATCAACTACAATCGATCAATTAGACTTGATTCGCGAGAACGCGCCTTTAGAGTACACCCTCCGAAAACAATTCAGAATGCAGATGATCGTTTTACTAAAATTGAGGTGAGAACTGCTTCCCGGTGTAATAATTATTTTCAGAAACGAATTAACGTTTTAATCCTGAAATTTGCTAAGTTTCGTTATCTTCGTTGCGAGGAAGCGCAGCAATGACAATTTACTTCAAAATTCTTCCCACTGCCCAAAACAGAACCAAAAACTATTCTACGGAACACTAAAGCAACTAAAACAAAAAAAGAACACAACTGATGAACATAAAAGATAAAAATGGAACAGTTGTCATTAATGAAGACAAGATAATGAAAAGATGGATACAATATTTTAGAGAGAGGACACATGGAACGAATTAGCAGAAAGAGGAATAGAGGAAGAAATAATAAATGTAATAAAATACATGTACAGAGAAAACAGGAACATTGTGAGAACAAACAATGAGGAATCAAAAGAATTCGAAACAAAGAAAGGAGTAAAACAAGGATGCGTGCTAATGCTTTGCTTTTCACAATTGTATTGGATAAGGCGATGAAGAAAGCAAACCAAAAAATGAAAATGCTAAAAATTGGATAGCGGAAAATGGAGATAACAAAAATAGCAGAACTACTATTCGCGGATGACATGGCAATAATTGCAGAAACAGAGGAAGAACTGCAATACAACATGGAAATAATTGAGAAAGAGATTAAGAAAATAAACATGAAAAGAAACTATTAAAAGACAAAAACCATGATAATTGCCAAAGAGAAAACGAAACACGAAATAAAAATACAAAGAAAAAAGTAGAACAATACTGATATTTAGGAACAATCATTCAGAGCAATGGTAAATTAGACAATGAAATAGAAGATAAAATAGGAAAAACAGCAAAACTATATAACATGTTAAAAAACACATTTTTTTAGCAAGAAGGAGATATCAAGAGACACAAAAGCAGAAAAAGTCATAAAAGTAATTAGACCAACGCTAACTTACAGCAGCGAAACATGGACGATGACAGAAAAACAAATAAAAAGAATAAATGCCATGGAGATGAGATTCCTAAGAAAAATAGAAAACAAAACAAATAGAGGCAGGATAAGGAACGACGCACAGGAAAAATTTAAAAATAAAACCAATACAGGAAAAAATAACAGAAGGCCAAATGTGGTGGTATGGACATGAGACGAATGAGAGAAGAAAGAAACATTAAGAAAATATACGAGACAAGCGTAACAAGAAAACAACAAAGAGGAAGACCGAGAAAAGAGTGGAACAGCTCAATAAAGGGGGGACAGGAAAGGGAGCACATGGGAAGAAATAAGGGAATTAACAAAAGATAGGAGGAAGTGGAGAGAATATTTTAAAAATTAATAATGCATGCCTTACACCGAAAGGTAGATAGGCAAAGGAATAAATAAATAAATAAATGTTTGTGTAAAGTATCCAAACAATCTTTATAATACAAAGTGTATTCATTTTCTGGTGACGGTAATTAGTCAAAGCAGAGAAAGCCAGCAAGCAGTTTAATAAACAAATATTAGTTAATGTACTGTACCGTTTGGGTAGTAGTAGTTGATTTTGAAAGTTTTCGCCATCAGGTTCATCTACAACGTTGCTCCCCATTGCTTCGAATAAAATTAATTATTGTACTTGTAATACCAGTAAAAATCCCAGTTGTATTAATTAATCCTTTGTGCGAACATTTTTGTTGCAAACTTCTAATGCAATTGGGATAAAAACACAATATTTCAATGTCAAAGACTTGTTTACATTGATTATTATTTTGTTAACGCACAATTTTGTTTTCCTGGTTACTGACCCATTTTCGACAACTAACTACCTAGCCAAATCAATTAATCGCGTCATCTTAAAAAATGTAATGAAATATAAATTAAAAAAATTCAAGATTTGTTATCGTAAGAGATGAAAGTATAATAATACTAAACAAAAACTATGGTGGAAATGTTTACGTAAAATGTAGATGATTGTTTACAATTGAATCATCAATCTAACATTGCTGTCATTGCAAGAAATTGGACGCCCGATGCCCTGCCAATAATAAATATTTAGAATAAAGGGAGGATGGATGGGCACACTTTAATCAACCTCTAACTTAATCTGAGAGCAATATGAATGATCACTTTATTGATGCCCAATCATGAATTTATCGGATGATTTGAAATGTGTGTTAAAAATGCAATATAAATTAAATTTATGCAATATAATTTAAATTATCATCGATGCCCATAGGTTGGAGGATGATTACACTTGTGCCCGCACACCCACCCTCCAATTTAAGGCGAATGGTAGCTAATACTATACAATTAAGCATCAAAGCAGGTAGGTAAAGGTAAAGTCATTCCACGAAATTGGATTTTCAATTCTTTAGTTTACATTAAATTTTGATTGGAGGGAGGGTGGATGGGCACACTATAATTATTCTCCAACTTGATCCGTCAATAATTATCACTTTATTGCTTTGACTTTGTAAATTTATTGGATGATTAAAATTGGGTCTTATGTAAGAAATATTACTATAATTTACCTGACACATTGTATATGGAGGAAGATAATAATTATAACTTCCCGTCCATCCACCATTCGTTCTCGTATGATGATTGAAACTGTATTTACCATTAGTTTCATTGCATTATTACTTTTGTCATCTACCATTTTCTCGATTTCGTGTCAATAAAGTGATGATTTCTAGTGATTCATTTAGGGGATGATAATATTGGTGCCCATCCAATTGCACTCTAATAATAATTAAGACTTGAGCGACAATTGTTTAAAAAAAAGATTATTAAAATATGGATGATTGTTAACCAATAATTCAATCATCAATCTAACCTTGATTGCAAAAAATTGGACGCCCAGTGCCCAACTTTTAAAGAAATGTTATACGAAGGGAGCGTAGGTGGGCACACTATTCTCATCCTCTAACTTAATCTGACCACAATATGAATCATCATTTTATTGATGCCCAATCATGAATTTATCGAATGATTTGAAATGTGTTAAAAAACCGATATGAAATAATCATCGTTACCCATAGTTTAAGTCACCCAACCTCTACTTTAAAGCATATGATGATTAAAACTATTTCTACATCAAAGCATCAAAGCATTTATGCAAAGGTAAAATAATTCCACGTGATTGGACTTTCAATTCTTTATTATTCAAGACGATAAAATCGAATTTTATCTTTGAGAGTGCATTTAACATCGAGGCGTTAGCCGAGTCACTCCAGTGACTCCAAAAGATAATCAGCAATTTTATCGTCGTATATAATATAAAATTTTGTTCAATTTTAACAGTTTTTACTGCTAGATGAATTTAATTCTTTGAATAGTTATAAACGTCTGCATGCTTTAGAAAGTGCTGAGAAATTTAATATTTATGTCAATGATAAAAAATGGCAATAGAAGAATACTATAATTAATTGAAACCAGTTAATTGTCTGTGTTATATTGTTTAATAAAGAAATGAACCGTGAACAAGTGGTTTTTTTTCCAGTTCGCATTATTAAAATGCTCATTATGTACGAGGTGTGGCTATTAAATAACGAGACTTGTGATTACAGACGAACTGTGCATGTCAAAAGGTTGTACGGCATACCATTCTTTAGTGTAAAACCCCCTTTATCGACTGCCGTAAACTGCATCCCAGTAAATAGATTTGTCTGCACGTGGCATTTATTTTCATAACTTATGTTTTTCTAATTTTCCGGAAAAATATTAACTAATATTATTGAACAGAGAGTTGTCATAAAATTCCATATGAAACTTGGACAAAAGGCTAAAGATATTTATGAGTTATTAAATAAAGTATATGGCAACGAATGTTTATCCCGTTCACGTATTTTTGAGTGGTATAAACGTTTTAAAGACGGCCGAGAGGACGTTGAAGATAATGCCCGCCCAGGTCGTCCTGTCACATAAAAAACAGACAAAAACGTCGAAAAAATTACTTCACAGGGTTCCAGAAGGTCAAAATGTCAATCAGGTATACTACCTTGAAAACCTTGCTCAGCTGCGAGAAAGAATTCGTAAAAAAGACCCGAATTATGGAAAAGTAAATCATGGGTACTGCATCAAGACAATGCACCAGCTCACACTGCATTGTCAGTTAAATCATTTCTCGCGAAGCACAGCATCCCGGTGTTGAACCACCCGCCTTAATCACCTGACCTGGCTCCGTGTGACTTTAACCTGTTCCCCAAGATCAAATCCGCGTTAAAAAGGACACGTTTCGACAGCGTTCAAGAAGTTAAAAAAAAAGCGGCAAACATCATGAAAGAGCTGACGAATGAAGACTTCCAGCACTGTTTCGATCAGTGGAAAATTCGTATGGAGAAGTGTAGGGATCGTGGAGGGGTGTATATTGAAGGGGATAACTAATTTATATAAATAAATTTAAAATATTTTTGTTTACAGTGTCAGTCTCGTTATTTAATAGCCACACCACGTATATTGAATCCCATCATTAAAACAACGCTTTAATCGAATGGGTGAATAAAATGTTTACATTTTCACTTTATTCACTATAACTATTGACAACGTGAATAATGTTAAAAATACGAGATTACGCACTGTCCTTAATTTTTTTGTTGACACCTGACAATATGACACTTCTATGCGTGAAATGTCACATTATCAGGTGACAACGAAAATTTCAAGGATAGTGCGAATTTACCTATGTTTACTTTATTAACATTGTCAATGGTTATAGTGAATAAAGAATAATTAAAGAATAAATATAGTGAAACATTTTATTCACTCATTCGATTAAAGTATTGTTCTAATGATGAGATTCAAGACACATAATGAGTATTTTAGTTATGCGAATTGGAAAAAAAGTATTTTCTTATCGAATAAACATCTAAACGAAACGATAAAATGCAATTTTAACAGTGAGGATTGAATAAAATACTATTACATTAGATTATATTTTGATTGGAGGGAGGATCATCCGTCAATAATCATCAAGGGAGAATGAGTAGACACACTATAATAGTCCTATAACTTAATCTGACAGAAATATTAATCGTAATAATAATATTAATCGTCATTTTATTGCCAAATGATAAATTTAGCGCATGATTTGAAATGTGTGTTAAAAAAACGATACAATTATCATCAATTTTGTTATGAAACAAAAAATAATTATATTACTACTAATTAATACTAATTTTAAAACTGTTGATGTAAACGTAGAATTTATATTATTTAAATACATTTTTTCTACAAATTTTTCACTAAACAAAACAAAATAAATGATTATTGCAATATGTTACCACCTTTTCTTGAAAAAGAATTTAAATATAGAAACTTTTCTGACATAAAAATTTTCCTATATGTGATATTAATAAATAATAAAATGACTTTTTCCAAATCGCATTATTAAAATGCTCATTATGTATATTGAATTTCATTATTAAAACAACACTTTAATCGAAAGGGTGAATAAAATGTTTACATTTTCACTTTATTCACTATAACCATTGACAACGTGAATAAAGTAAAACATACGTTAATACGCACTATCCTTGACATTTTTGTTGTCACTGTTAAAATTGCATTTTATCGTTTCTTTTAGAGGTTTAGACTATAAAAAAATCATTTTTTTCCAATTCGCATGATTTAAATGCTCATTATGTATATTGAATCATATCATAAAAACAACACTTTATTCAATTAAAGTGAATAAAATGTTTCACTATGTTTATTCTTTAATTATTATTTATTCACTAGAACCATTGACAACATGAATAAAGTAAAAAAATAGGTAAATTCGCACTATCCTTGAAATTTTCGTTGTCACCTGACGATATGACACTTCACGAAAAATTCTTCAATTCTGATAACGAATTGGAAAAAATCTTGTATGATACACGTGAATAAATCAATTTTATCCACTCGAAAATATTATCGCACTCGGCTTCGCCTCTTGCGTTTTTTCTTGTTTCTTCTGTTTTTTCGTGGATAAAATTCGACTTTATTCACTTATACCATAAATAGCTATATTAACATGAAACCCTTTAAGCCTACTTTTAAATTTATTTACTTTAAATATGCATTTCATTGTAGCAGGAAGGTTGTTAAAGGTTTCGAGTACGAACGCTTTCGTTAAGGTTGTGAGGTTTACTACAATGTTCACAATTTTTGAACTACCTGGTACTTTTGTTATTTCGATTGATATTCTGGACTTATTTACTCTTTTGATATTTTGAATGCACATTCTAGAATTTCCATAACACTTTGTGGAAATTTCCGATTTCTTTGTGAAATTTATTGCAACTTATACATTTATTTGCACATTTTGATATTTTAATTTAATATTATGCAATTATGCGGTCATGTCTACTTTCCACAATATGTAAGGTATTTTAGAAAATTGTTCTGAAAATTGCAGACAAAAAAACTAAAACAAAAGATTATAACTTATATTTATAAGCTACTACATTTTCCACTCGATGTATTGTCTCAATGTTTGATTATACAAGAAACACGAATAAAATGATTTGGTGGGGAATTTCATATTTTTGAAAATTATTAATTTTATGAAAACCTAAGAGTTAAATAATTGTTGGTACCACTTTTTTAGATGAAGGTAATGGAGCCTTCAATATCTCTATGGATATTTATTTATCGTTAAAGAACATTTTGTAAGTAATCAATTTAAAATTGTGGTTTACATAACTTACTGTTTAAACTCGAGTTTGTTTAACCGAACTTCCTTGGATTTGATGCCAACTTCTTTAGTGATTGCGACCCTCATAGCTGTAGAAGGCTCGTTCCTCGACCACGGGCATCTGGATTGCGGCCTCCTGCTATCTTTCTTCCTTGGCAGTTCAAATAACTTCTTCATCAACATCGAGTTTTCGTTCCTTTTCATGGATTTCATGAGTCGCTTGGAAAGTCCTTCTATCCTGCTTCGAATTTTATAAGAGATATACGCCGATTCAATTATTCGGACAGCCTGCTTCTTAGTTACGTGGCGCTGTGTGTGTCTACTGCACTGTGCTGATTTGAGTGTCTAAAAATAAAATGGTTTTACTCATTGGTTTTGTTATTTATGAGCCAATACGCGACATTAAGGTAAAAGTTTTGCATTGTAAGTGTTAGTTCATAAAGTTTGCAACACAATGCTTCAAAACTGTTACCTTAATGTGTTTTAGAGGGCCACTTACATTGCAAAACTTCACCATAATGAACGTCCTTTTAGTTTGTGGATAGTACTGAAACAGGGCATGGCTCAGTTATCTGTTATTTAGTGGCTTTGCAGCTTACCTCTTCCACGTTCACTTTGTTGTGTTTAATTGTACAAGAAAAACTGTCATATATAAAATATAGTATCTATATTTACACAATGTAAAGCTATGATTATTACAGATAATTTATGATGACCCTCAAGGATTCATATACATTAAAAGGTACAGTTCGCTAGGAGGTAATGTTATTAACCTTTTTGGGGTTACATACCGGATTTTTTCTACTCGACAAAAATTCGTCCAAAGTTGGCATTTTGGCGCTAAGCCTCTCGTTTGATTGCTTCGGCGATAATTTGTGGTCGTTATGCTTTCCTTTTCGTTCTCTTGGCTTTGATTTTTCGATCATCTGGGTTCTCCTATATTGATCTAAGTAGATTAAAAACTCCCTGTACGTGAAGTAAGTCTTCTCAGTGCCACTCCAATTTCTTGTAGGTGGCTCTTTCAGTGCCAGTATCGAATTCCAGTGTTGATAGTCGTCGTTCTCCTGGCCATACCAATATTTGATGATGACAAAGCTGTAAGTTTTGTCGTAACAATATTAATTAATTCAAACGTGGGAGATACATACGCCAGACCATCGTCTATCATTTTGCAAATATCTGGATCTTTGGCCAAGTCTCTGAATTCTGGATTGTCTGGATTTCTTTTGATATCTACCAACTGCCAAGGCGCCAAGTTTCCGAATCGGACGCAACTTAGTACTGCTGTCTTATACTTATCCCTGTTTTCCCAATCGTGCTTCAGCCAACGGACAGCAGACATGAACACTTCCATTTCGCTGATGGTGGTTACGGTTAAATGTAGAAATAGTTTGGTGTCTTACTAAATTACCAATTCACGCATATATAGTTGGATTGGAGGAAGTTCTGGACGTCCTCTAGATCTAGCTCCAGCCAATCTTGAGAGCTTACGAGCATAAGGAAGAACTTTTCTATTCTCGGCAACATTAGTTCTCGTACTTCAGGAAGGTTCTTCTCTTTGGCATCAATGTATAACAAAAACGCCGTATCTTCCGAGAACACATCAGGGTTGTCAATGAATGCCCAACATTGCTCGATCAGGTCTGTAATAATATTATTTTCAGTGGTTGCAACGTAAACGCGAGCACGTTAGCATGCCTTTAATTTTCAAATATTTCGCCGCATTAAATATGTCGAGTACATTTTCTCTGTTGAGTTCACGGTAAGATGGGTCGCCTGTGATCATCCATTCGTATATGAAAGCAAACGAGGCGGGGCTGCATTTATCCTACACATTTCAAAAATATATTTTATTCGCGTCTGGCAGAGGAATATTAATTCCGTTGAGGCTGTATAAGGACTGAAATGAAATTACCGATGAAAGTTCGACCTTCTTGACTGCCACGTACGTGTGAAAGACCTCTGAATAACACTGCAGAACCAGTAGGTGGCAATTGAACTCTTCGTTATCAATGTAGACCTTGCAATCTGCATTTCTGAAAATGGCACGTTCTCGCTTACATTTTTTTATGCAGCTTGTACTTACGTAAAGTTGGTTATACGATTGTATAGCTCTAGGTATAGGTTTTTCTTTTCCGGGAGGACCACCTCGTGCCAATCAATGGCGTCGCTCGCTGTGTATCCTAGTCGGTTTAAATTTAATTCGGGATCTAAAATTTCGTGCGTTGCTTTGCCCTCGTATTCCGAAGATTCCTTTTCCTTGCGAATCGGCGCATCTGCGAAGCGACCTACCAGTAATGAACCTAAACTAGAACCTAATCCCTACAAAACATCATGTTAAAATTTTTTAATTTATATAGCTTTTTCCTTAATTTCTAGAAAATACCTTTGAAGTCAACATAGGAAATGATTAAAGAAAAGTTAAGCAGTTTGGTGACCCGAAATCAACACTAAGGTAATCAATTAGTATATGCTTTTGTGCAAATTGGGTCGACCACATAACATAATACAACCATACAATACATGACTTATTACTTAGTCAGGAGGAACGGACCAAACTCCAGGAGTGTAGTGTACACGTGAAAGTAATTTAAAACAAATCAAATGTTATCCGATTTTCATTTGTTTACAAGTTATGAACTTAAAGAAGGACGTCTCGGGAAAACTTTAGTTTAAAAAGGTCACCACGAGTCGAAAAAGTTGGGACCACTGACCTATATCATTAAATTTGTTCTGCCTTGCTAGTAAAGTAAAATTTTCGGAAAAACCCTCTTACCTCGGAAAAAATAGTACTTCAGATTTTATTTTTGAGAAGTGTTGAGGGACTAAGCCAAGTCTAAAATCAAAAAGGCGTATCCCCACTACCGTCGGAAAGTGCCGCCACCTTGAGAAATTGTAAAAGCCGATTTTTCTCGTTTTCTATTGGTTGTAGACAAACATTTTTTAGACAAGAAATATTGCACATAAAATTTTGCACATTTCTGATCATTAGAGTAATACTGTATAGTTGATTGGTCAACTCGGTAAGGTCGGTCAAGGTAAAGAAGAACCAGCTATCGGTCCGTTTGGTATGGGACAAAGAAACGAAAGAGGAGAGAACGAAGAGAGAGAACGAACTAACACCTTCTTTGAACTACCAAAGCGACGTCTGTACACGTGGAAGGCACCCGGGGACACTCCAGAAAAAATAATGAGAAATCAGATTGACTACATTTGCATACACAGAAGATACCGAAATGCGATAACATCTACAAAGACTTATCCTGGGGCAGATACCATCAGACCACAACTTACCAGTTGCAAAGATAAGAGTCCGCTTCAAAAATACCATAAAAAACATGCAAAAACAGCAAGAACGAACAAAGAAAAACTGTCGAACATAGACATACACAAAAAGATTGAAGAAAGCACATACAAACATCTTGAAACAATTACATGCAAGAATATACAAGAAAATCGACGAAAAGATTGGCAACATACAATTTGGGATCCGCAACAATCTGGGAACAAGGGAAGCTCTTTTTGCGACACAAGTACTGGTACAAAGATGCCGCGACATAAATCATGATGTTTATATGTGTGCCATAGATTTTTTAAAAGTCTTCGACAATGTGCAGCACGACAGTATGATAAGAATACTACAAAGCACCTCTGTAGACCACAAAGACATCCAAATAATCACCAATCTTTATTGGAACCAAACAGAAACTGTCGGAGTAAATCAACAACTATCAGGCGACATGGAAATAAATAGAGGAGTTCGGCAAGGATGCGTCCTGTCAGCCTTACTATTCAATTTATACTCAGAAAAACTTTTCAATCAGATTCTCAAAGACAGAAACAAAGCAATTCTCATAAACGGCAAAAGTCCGGTTGGCGCAAGAAATCGATCAACGTTTTTGGAATGGGACATTACGACACAAGATTTGAATGAAAACCGTTTTTGTCTGTAAACATCTGCCTTTCAGGCTCACTATTCCACAGCTTGCATTCCATTCCCATTACATTCTATGCCAGTGTTGATTCTGCTATTTCGTTCGTAATAGATCTATTACACTGCCTAGTGTGTTATGTCCTATTCCAAAAACGTTGATCGATTTTTTTGCGCCAACCGGAGTTTGAAGCGCTGTAACTCGGGAACTATTTGCAGCAATCACATGATTTAAACGGGCTTTTGTAGTTATTTTCAAGTTCGACAACTTTTACATTTGCGATGATTAAAAAAATAAAACGGTTCATACGGGGAGAAAATGGGGAAAACCTGATTTTTAATTACTGTGACGACCTCTACCGTTCGAAATATCATCTGTACAGTATCGCGCCAATGACAAGAAATATGTAAAATTATTATTATTATTATTATTATTATCTGCAATATTGCTTGTCTAAAAAGTTTTTGCCTACAGCCAATAGAAAACGAGATAAAACGACTTTTAGAATGTTTCAAAATGTTGGCACCTCCCGACGGTAGTGACGATATGCCTTTTTGGTTTTAGACTTGTTTTATGCCCTTCAACACTTGTAAAATAAAATCTGTAGTACTATTTTTTCCGAGGTAAAACTACAATTTTACTGTACTATGTAACACAAATATTATCAAATTGAGTTCGTAAATGTACGCGTATGTACACAAAAAATTACTTTAATAAGTAACAATTAAATTATAATGAGTAATTAGCATTTTATTTTTGTGTACCTATGTTTCAAATAATTCAATTTTACTTACTGTTCATTTATGAAATTTGAAAATAAGCTATCCACTTTCCCTTATAGAAAATTAACAAATTGTGCCAGTAAATGATTTCATTGGTATAATTTGTAAAAAAATAACATTGCGATAAAAATTAATGTGTAGTGTTACTACAATCTACAAAACAACCGTCTACCGAAAAGTTTCGATAAGCTTTAAAAGACCAACACTACGAATCATAAAATAACTACTTGATTTCGTCAATATTAACAAAAATATTTGTTGCAATTTCTTTCTTCTTAAGTATCTTAACGATACTTCAAGAACATTGCTCACAATTCACAAGAATTATCGCATATGCATTATTAATAATAATGATTATATAAATATTATAAAAACTATATATTTTTCGTGATACTTGATTGTAATTACATATTATCGGTATTGTGTCCATAGTTATTATTTAACTGATATCAGCCACGGCCGTTAAAATTTAACAGCCGTGGACTATTATATATTTTGGTGTTCACAAGCGTTGCTACACAACCATCACACCATATTTGAAATGTGTCATTATGATTTATGAAAATCATTTCGCAAAATTTGATCCTTTTTATTTTAGTATCACGTAAACTATAAAACAACATACGGCCGATATGGATATAACAGACTCGGTTGATTATAAAATCTCAATCTCGTCTGTTATATAACCCATATCGGCCTAATACCGTTATATACTATATTATTAAAATTTATATATTTTTTGGAATATGCGATAATTCTTTTGAGCAGTGTAGTTATGATAATTTTTGAAACTTTTTTGAATGTTGGTATAGATTAGAGTCCTTTAGGTATATGCTTTTTGACTAATACGTCAAACGTTAATAGTTCAATAGTAATCAGTCAATAGTACGAACAAGTTGATCATCGATTGAAAGATCATCAAAAATGATCAATTTTCGAGCTATACGTACAGTAAGAGAGCATACTCCCGAATACTATACACTATACTACTATACCCAGTACAGGATTTACGTATAAGGTACACAACCTATAGCTTTGGGCCCCCACTTTCTTGGTGGCCCAAAAAAAAAAATGTCCGAGTGAGCAATTGTCATTTATACTTAAATATACTGTAGCATTATTTGTCCCAATGCCGCTCGTCCGGACCTTACAAATGAGTGCAAAATAGATTTTAGAAAGTGTCGAGGCCAGTCATATGATAATGCTGCCAATATATCTGGCAAATACAAGGGTATGCAAGAAATAATATTGAAGATTGACAAGTATGCTAGGTAGAAGTTGCTAGATGTGCAAGATGTTGCTAG
This sequence comes from Othius punctulatus, assembly GCA_951805005.1. Classification (NCBI taxonomy): domain Eukaryota; kingdom Metazoa; phylum Arthropoda; class Insecta; order Coleoptera; family Staphylinidae; genus Othius; species Othius punctulatus. The sequence continues at coordinate 45,063,485 of OX638141.1, read as the reverse complement.
GTCATGTGCTGGTCATTCCCTGAATCTTGTTGGTAGAGCAGCAGTTGACTGTTGTTTAGATGCAGTAAACTTTTTTGGTATTGTTCAAGAAATATATAACTTATTTTCTTCAACTACACATATATGGGCAGTACTGTTGTCATTCTTCAAAGATGATTCAAAAGTTCCAAAGTCTTTGTCAAAGACTAGATGGGAAGCACATTAAATGGCCACAAGTGCAATAGTTGATAGTTATGATGGAACAATTTATGCTTTGCATCCACTGCATATTGATACTGCAGAGAAAGGCGAAACAAGAAATCAAGCCCTAAACATTTTGAAAAAATGAAGGTGTTTGAATTTATGACAATATTATATTTGTGGAGTTACTTGCTGGATGAGTTTCACAAGACTAGTCAATCACTGCAAGACCCCCAAATTAGTCTAGATGTATGTAGGACATTGTATGCTTCATTTTCGGATTTTGTTAAAGGTTCCAGGAATATGTTCGATCATTTTGAAGAAAAAGCAAAGGCAAAATTGCCTGATGTTAATTACAATAAAAGCAGATAGAGTATATAAGAAATTGTATGCTTCACTTTATACCTGTTTCATTATAGCATTTATCGCTGAGTTTTTGCTGTAGTCTGAATCCTTCTGCATTTTGGCGTCGTCTCTATTATCAGCTATGCTAACTTTGGCAGTTTCGGGATCGGCCACCAAAACACTAAACTTATCTGACTGAAATACTACCTGAAAACCAATAAATTTACAGAAATTATATAGGAAACGTAATTAAACCCGAGATTTAAGTCTCATCAGTTCGGTGCAGTGCTGAAGAGACGAATACTTCAAAACAGATTTAAATCAATTACGTCTCACCAATGCTGTTTAGCTTCGTAGATTAGGCGACATAATTTAAAAGTGGGATTTGTATGGTTCTACTAGTTCAGTTTCGCCTCGTTGGGGGCCATTTCGTGTCAAGTTAGATTCGGTTCAGAAGATTTGTTCAATTAAAATACAGTCTACGCCTTTTCCAATTGCAATTCCAATTGTAATTTTGAAATCATCAATTTTAATTCAAAAAACATCTAATTCAAAATAATTCAAAAAGGTGTAGACCGTTTATCATCAATACAGTTATAGTGCGGAAGAGTTACTGATCTAAACCAAAATTTGATGCCCGATTTAGAATAAGTTTCGACTTATTAGGAACCTTGTGCAATTTCAGTGGATCCCAAAAGAAGGAATTTGCTGTATTTAACACCAGCTGTTGTCAATTTTGGTTTACTTTTTTTTTTTATTTCTAGTTACCTGTTACCAGAATTTTATGCTCGATTTAGAATAAGACTTATTAGGTACCTTTTACAATTTCAGTGGATCCCAAGAGAAGGAATTTGCTGTATTTAACACCATTGTTCTAAATTTTTTTGTTTTTGTTTTGAGTCCTAGATACCTGATGAGAGTTAACTTTCAAGTTTCCGCTAGAGGTGGCCTTGAACGGGAACGATTTTCTGTTTGCGTGATCTCCGTCGCCCTTTAAACTACAAATTATAAGCTGTGTTGGAAGAACATATAAGATACAGTTTAAGTAGTGAAAGGTGGAGGTACCTGGGAGGTTCCTGTTTGGCGGCTGTAGGTTTGTTCGATTTCTTCCTGTAGTGCGGAATCAGGAACTCATCCGACGGTGTTTTTGACCTCGGCACTGACTCCTTGCTGAATGCCCGATCGTTGTTGTACAGACACACTATACTCTTCTCCTCGCTCTTTTTGTTTACCGCTTGACATTCGGTACCTATTAATTTTGTACACATTTGTCGACAAGAGGACATACATTTTGAGATCTAGCTACTTTTTGGGAATAACAATTTCGAGTTATTGCATCAATTAGTTATTAGTAAATATTTCCTTCACTATCGAAAGTATAATCAACAAATAAGCCAAGAATTCCTACAGTAGTTGTAGAAGTATCTAGAGAACTATTTTAACCCCCAAAAACAAGGTGCTCACTAAAGCTTCTGAAGCTAAGATTGTAATTATTTGCCAATTATAAAGATAGTCGATAGTCCGTTATCAGCTTATTTACTCTCAAAGTTAATATCCATTTGTATACAAAGTGAGCAGCAATATTTGAACAAAACTAAAATCTATCGGAAATGACTCATTTGGCATTTTCAGGGATGTTAACTTTACTTTTATGCTGTACTACCAATTTAATCGAGCAATCTATTGCTGTATCTGTCTTGAACAATAAACTAACAATTATAAGACTTTTCATCCACCCCTAATTAGGTGTGGGAATTTATAATCGGTTGTTTTTGTACTAGTAATTGAAGAACCTTTTATCGTAGTTTAGAATTTTAAGGATATCAAAGTTGGGCTTCTAATACTTCTTCTTATGCTAGCAATATTCATACCTCCATGTACTATTAAGCAAGGTGGTTATAAAGTGGGTATCCATAGCCTGATTGATGGTTCTTTTTGAGACTGATATGTAGTTGTGTTGGCTATCATGTAATATTATAAGCATAAGTTTAAGATTTTGTGCGGCACTAACTTAATAAATGTGTTTACTGTAGTAAAGTTTTTCAAACCTAATGCTGTCGGCTTAGTGTTTTTGAGTTAAGCAAAAAATAGATGATATCTAGTTAATGCAAAATATACTTACAATATAATTTGCGCGTAGACTTATCTCGGATGGGACGAAGTCCCGGGTCCGAGTTATCACCCGAAGGATTGAAATGATTTGCTCTCCCTTCCTGAAATAGTCAAAATATTCAATAGAACCTTCAGTAGATTATCATGAAAAATAAAAATGATTTTGAAAACGTAAAACCAGCTGTTCATTGCCAGGCTAAGCAATTATCATCCCACCCACGTATTTCTAAATGTGTGAAAATCTGCTTACGAAATAGTATGAACTATCTGTATCAAATTTTGGTAGTTATCAACATTACCATTTGTAGATGTTCGTGATGCAAAAACGTCTGCATCTATGTTAGTTTTTAAATGCGATACAATTACGTGAGAAAGAGTTTGTGAATCTGGTAATAAGTTAAATTAAGAAGTAAATACCTGTCCAACAGTCGAGTGACGGTAATAGTCGTCACCTTTTGCGTTAGCTGCTGTTCGATTTTGGCTCCGTAATTTATGCCTCTGTTCCTTTATACTAGTTGCGTCGGATGAGAAACTTAAACTTGAAATTTCACATGGTAGTGTCAAAATAATGGTAAATGCCACTCATAAACAAAAACTTACGGTAAATTTAACAAATCAAGGTTGTCAAAATTAGTGTCGCTATTTGTCTTGCCCCCAAAAGTATTCTGAAATGTCAGTGGGTGTGTGAGTCCACTCTTTGCAGTTGTACGTGTTGTGCGCCTACCTGTTCGCCCTTAAAAAACTCTTTTCGCATTATACGCTTAAGCAACTATGAATTTGCAGGAACTCAGTGACAAACGTAAATAATTCTTGAGGGTCGCAGAAAATTCTTCAAAACAACGCATTTCTGTTACTATGATTACTTAATATAATAAAGGAAACTTGTGTACTGTCAGCTAAGAATTGATAGAGCCGGCGTTGATGGTATGTTATTGATGGAGTTTTGTGTGTAACGAAATCTAGCCTAGTTTCATAACGAACCGAAATACCATTTTAAAATACAATTCAAGTTAAATTAATATTAATATGGATTTATAGGCAATATGAAATCACGCATAATATTACAATTGTATTCGAAGTAAGTAGAAGTTTTGCATAATTTTGCGACCACGTTTGGAGACCAAATGATAAAAACTTCTGTACAAGTGGCGCATAAAAAGTACATTTTAATCATTTCATTGCAAGTTTCAGAATGAAACTTTATATCGACCGTAGAATAAAGTTTACTGCCTATGTCTAATAACAATTTCCTTTACTAGACGTTAAATTATCTCCCACCTACCAGTAGGTACTAGCAACGTAGAATTAGATTAGTGTTTCATTCTACAATTTTTTTGCTAATTCTTAAAATATCTAAACATTACTAAATTTTGTCAAGATTCCGACAGATTTGCAAATAATATCCACAATAATATCTCAATATTTTTGAAGATTTCTACAGATTTCCCAATAATTATGATTTATGAACAATATCTGGTTCAATAATTTCGAGATAAAAAAATGCAAATTATTGTCATTTTTTGGTAATTTATAAGATTTAGCAATAATTTTCGAGGCTTATAATAATAATACGTTTATTCAAATAGCTGCAGTGTTACAGATATGAAGCGTCAGGATAAAAGAGTATATAAAACATTAAAAAAAAAAACATCAAAATCAAAAACACTACACAATGGAATACCACACACCGCAAGTACATAATATTCACACATTACAATCTGTCCGATAGTCCGATAATCATTAATTGAGTAATAACATTTACTTACAAAAAAATGCTTCAGTTTTAACTTAAATTTAGTAAAGGTGTTAAGGATGGCAGTTTGTTATATAGTGATAGAGTACTATAAAATGGCGATATCTTAAAGTACGATGTTTTATGCAAAGGAGAGCACAAGTTTTTACCTATTCTTGTGTTGTATTTATGCACTGCATAATTAGATTGAAACTTATAGAGGTTTTTTCTGGCAAACAAGATGCATGGGTACATATATATGGTGGACACAGTCAGCTGATTCATATTAATAAATATATTTTTGACTCTCTGTAAGACAAGTTATAGAGTTTCAATAATGCAAAGTAAGCACTGTTAAGTCTTTTGCAAACATAGTCTATGTGAGTTTTCCATGTTAGTCTGTCATCCACTACTATACTGAGAAATTTACATGATTTACTCAAGCATCTTATTATCCGTTTTTGAATTATAAACACTCTAGTAGAATCCACTGCATTGCCCTACAATATAATGTTTTAGGAGATGACAGAGTAACATAAACCAAAGTAAATATTTTCTAGAGCATTCTGATGCAGTGTGGTCTTCAGTTTCAATAATGCAAAGTAAGCACTGTTAAGTTTTTTGCAAACATAGTCTATGTGAGTTTTCCATGTTAGTCTATCATCCACTACCATACCGAGAAATTTACATGATTTACTCAAGCACATAAAGTTCTCTCCATCTACATTGAATTTGAAATCACGTTGAGCATCTTTCCTGTTATAAAAATTTTAAGACACAGTTTTTGTAGAGTTCAAGATAAGACAATTTTGTCTGCACGACTCCGAAAAACTTTTGATAACAATATCACACGTGCGATACAGTTCCTCGAAATTATCCACCACAATTACCAATGATGTATCATCCGCAAACAAAACATTGTGATCCGGGTTAATGATTCCTGCCAGATCATTTATGAAGAGCAAAAAGATCAGGGGCCCCAGAATCGATCGTTGCAGAACACCCATATCCACATCACGTACCTTTGATTTTGCACCATTGCAATATGAATACAGCAAATTTTCTATTGTAAAGATTCGACATCTTCCACTCCGACATCCTGCCCCTAATACCGACTGACTCCAACTTATCCATAATGAATTTATGGTTGATGGTATCGAAGGCTCGACTAAGATCGAAGAACAATCCTAATGTAAATCTGCCCTTGTCAACCTCGCCATACACAAAGTCAAAGAAAGATACACTTGCAGTTTCCATCGATAAACCCTCACGTAATCCAAAATTTTATTAAGAATTGCTCTTTTGAGAATTTTGGCAATGTCCGATTGTGTAGATATAGGACGGTAATTCGCAAGTTCATGCTGATCACCATTTCTGTGTATAGGAATCACCTTCGAGAATTTTAGGATGTCCGGGAACAAACTCAACTCAATCGATTTATTAACCAGTTGTGTAAGAGGCTTCTTTAAGAGAGAAGCACATTTCTTTAAGAGTCGTGTGGGAATATCGTTTATACCCGATTGATTCTAATTTTTAAGAAGACTTATGATCTTTTCTATTTCATCTTCGGTGATATTTTCCATGAATATAGAATTCGAGACTCTTTTGTTACGAGTGCATTCTGTAGAGACATCTCCGAAATGGTGAATGAGTTTATCTTTGGCTATATGATATATATCCAAAATAAGTACTGAATAGATTTGCACTGTCTTCAGGGTTTGTAATGATCTCATCTCTATTTAAAATTTGCTTGATGGCATGACTTTTGGGTTTCGCTTCATTATTTACAATTTCCCAAATCCACTTGGATTTATATTCTGAGTTCCGAATAGATTCGCTATAAAAATAATTTTTTGTGTCGTTTACTAATTATCTATAATTTTTTTAAAATTTTATACAGTTCCCAAAGTACTGGATGTTTTATACTTAAGATGAATAGGTCTTTCAGTTCTGAAGATGCATGTTTTACTTCCTGAGAGATCCAGATTTTTTATGGTTTTTCTCTTTGACGTATTTCAGTGGACATGTAATGTCATAGTGTCACCTTCAGATTTTGATTAGATGTCTAATGCTGGCGCTAAGGTCGTTTGATGCGTACAATATGTTCCAATCTTCAGATATAAGCCCTCTTTTCGGGTTCTGAAATTTCTCTGCTGTACAATATTAATTTATTCGCTAGGTGATCAGCTACATTTAGGTTAAATATTTCTGCACTGAAGTAGAAATTAAAAGTATTTATACCCATATAATCGATGGCTGATTTGCTAGTTTGGACATTTCAGTTCATGAACACACGCGTAGGTTCAAGTGTGGTTTTTAAAATGATGCCTTCCGGTTTCATTTAATAATTTAATACTAATGTCATTAGCATACAAATTAAGGTTCTGTTTCCACAGATTTAACAATAAATATCAATAATTCCATATATTTTTGAATAATTCCCAAGATTTCCCAATAATTTTCGAGATCTCTAGAGATATCTCAATTATTAATAACATTTTGTGAGATTACTCAATAAATATTGATTGGTATGACTTTTACTCATACTTTTTCATTCTCCAAATTTGTCAATAATTATAAAAAAAATTCAAAACATTTTTAAATATTTTCAAATTTCGAGATAATTTTCAATCATTTCCCTGATTTCTCAATAATTTTTTGAGATGTCATCAAATTTCGCCATAATTATCAAGGTTTATGGAGATTTTTCAATGAATCCAAAGATTTCCCAATAACAAAATTGCTATTAAAAACTTCACTTTTTATATGAAATTATAAGCCTTGGTGTCCTAGATAATTTTATTCCAGCAAAATCTTTAGTTGCACCTATCCACATTAAGTCAGAAATTTTGCAATAAAAAAATATGTCACTGTAAAGAGAACTAAGAGTTCTACAAAAGTTGTGACACTCAAAAATTCAAATTTCATTTAAAATAAATGTCAAGACGTCATAAGTCAAAAATTACCGACCGTCAGAAATTGCGGAATAAATAACGAAATTCGACTTCGATGTTTTTTTTTTTAATTTTATCGAGCAACTCTGCAGGAGCGCTTTTGTTCTATATTTTAATAAGATGCTGTATACAGGATGTCCAAGATCAGGATCAACAGCATGGGGATCTCGGAAACCGCAAAGGTTACAAAGGTGGTTAAATTAGAAAAAGTTGCGCAATTTAGTGGTCAGTAATATTCTGTTCAGAAGCCTGAAAATTCCGCTTACTACCGGAGATATTCGACAAAATCCGAAATTTTGCGATATCGTTTTTGTTTTGCTGAAGTTATTTCAAATGTATAATAAAACAAAAGCCATTTTCTCATTGCCACATTTTTAGCTCTACAAGATAGCTTTTATAAATTTACAAAGTACAACGTTTCGTTTCGAAGAAATCATCATCAACTTTATATTTTTATATGGTCCGTAAATACAGTACACCCTATATTAAATATAATTTTATATTACGAATTCAACGATTTTTATCAGTATGATTTCTCATGTTTTTATTCAGAAAAAAAGCTTGTTAATACATTTCGAACATTTTAGTGTAGTAGACGTTGAAATGAGCGACGAAGACAAAATGTATCACCTAATTTTATGATTTTAGGATAGTTAAATGAACAGAACAATTCTCGTAATACCGCAGTAAAAAAATAATAAGTGTGGTTCTGAATAACTATAATGTTTCTATGTTTAACGACTATTCGTGCTAAATCGGATTTCGTTACTATTTTGGTACCTATTATGGGTTAAAATTATGTAATAATTTTTGTCTTTGTCGACATTAAATGAACAGAACAATTCTCATATCATAGTAAACAAATAATAAGTGTGGTCCTAAATAGCAATAATGTTTCAATGTTTAACTATACTAGGTACATTATTTTCAGTTACTATTTTGGTACCTATTTTGGGTAATATTAGGTATTTTTTTCTTCGTCGTCATCATTTCAACGTCTACTAAACGATAATGTTCGAAATGTATTAACAAGCCTTTTTCTGAATAAGAACATTAGAAGCCATACTGTGATATAAATTGTTGAATTCGTAATAGGAAATGCTATCGAATACTGGATGTACTTATTTACGGGTCATAAAAAAATATAAAGGTGATGTTAGTTTCTTCGAAACGAAAAGTTCTACTGAAAATTTGTAAACGCTGTCTTGTAGAGCTAAAAATTTGACAATGAGAAAGTGCCTTTGGTTTTCTCATACCTTTTCAAATAAGTTCAGAAAAAAAATGAAATCGCAAGATTTCGGATTTTGTGAATATCTCCGGAAGTAAGAGGAAATATCTGGTGTTTTCAAAAGAATATTACTGACCACTAAATTGCGCAACTTTTTTGTAATTTAACCGTCTTTGTAACTTTCATGGTTTCCGACATTCCCATGCTGTTGATCCTTATCCTGGATACCCTGTATTATTATTTATTACACATAATAATTTCTATTATTAGTGTGAACATTTCTCTAATACATTAATTTAAAATATTAAATTAATAATAACAAATAATGTGAAAGAAAATCTCATAATTTCTGTGGAATTTAATAATAATAATAATAATAATTATAACATTAATAATAACATATAATGTAAAATTAATTTACTAAATTTCTGCGGAACTAAATAATAATAATGATAAGTATAAAATTAATGAAGCATTAATTATAAGTAAGTACACAACGCAGCTATAAATAAAGTTATTGATCTGTAAAAAATTGTGTTCTAATTAATTATTGTCCTGTCTTTTTCATGTTTATAAAACCACGCAAGTCACACATTACTGTCATAAGCCATTTATCATTTATAATGAATATGCGGAGCAATAGAGAACTTGTATTGTTCTACTATTGAATAAGTACAAATAATTATCTATTATATGTTCCATCGATACATCAGTAATTGCTATTTTATGAAATAGGAGTACTTTTTTATTCAACATGCTGCAATTTTTATACAATAAAATGGGATAGATCGACAGTCGATAGTCGACTTCATAGTCGACAAAGATCGACTTCTCTCTAAAATGCTGAAATATATTCTGACGCTAATTAAAGCGAGTTTAATAATTATTATTTTATTATATTATTATTATACAGGGTCTGTTAAATTAAACCTCCCAAATAACCATTTCCATCCAACAGATGGCAATTATTTTGCTGCAGACAAAAGACAAACACAGGTTTTGCAATGCGCAAATTTTTAATTACTTCAAAAGTACCCAAATATCACTATCAATTTGAAACAATTTAATTTATTAGATTTATTTTTAGATATATTTATATCTAATATGTAGTCAAATAAATCAAATTAACAATTCCAAGTAGGATATACAAATATCATTGATTAATAGTATAAATCTTGAAACTTCAATTGATGACATTGGCACTAATGATATGACAACAGATATATACTACAGATACCTGTTGATAAATTTTGGTTTAGTTGCCAGATTTCCTTAATTTTTTAAACCCAAAATAAGCAGTATTTGGTGGATGGAAATGGAGATTTGGAAGGTATAATTTGAATTATGACGCCTTATTGTTATGAGACTTAATTTTAAATTCTATTTGTTTAACTCAACTATTGAGTCAAACAAGATTGAATAATCTTATGCAATGTATTATTGTATTATTATTCTACTCGATTTTAGTTACAATAATTTAACTTTATATTGCTAATTTATTTAAGTCAAAGTTAGTTGTAATTGTTGAACTTAATGCTGCTAATTTATTTAACTTAACGCTAGTTACAATTATTTAACTTATTGCGTCGTATTTACTTAGCTCAATGTTAGTCACAATAATTTAAGTGAATGTTGCTAATTTATTTAATTGAAGCACAACTTCAAACTTAATTACTGTTTACCCGAGAAACTCGAGTTGTAATTGGAAAACAAAACCGCTCGTCTCTTACATTTATTATTATTCACATCACATTAAATCATAACGCTTCTATTTACATTTATTATCCTGTAAGCTAAAATCATTACAAGGAACGTGACCTGATTGCGGATTAACGGGATTATCCCGAGCAACGTAGCGAAATAGGTTTACCCCCTAATAGATGGCGCCGACGTATCCAATATTATATGCGGAATATTATAATTCCACGGTTTATGCAGTAACGAAGTCAGTTGATGCGGAGGATGGTCGCACTCGTCAGGCTTTTATTTAATCGACCTTGGAATGGGATCGATACCTAATGTTGGCAGTGGGAAATTTAGCCTTACAAAGAACAGGCTGACAAGGTGATGAGATGTCGAGCTGGTGTTAATTTAAATTGGCGAGGCGTTGCTAATTTGAACAGGCGAGGCGATGTTAATTTAAATTAGTCACTGCTGCCATCGGTTAAAAACGGATACATTTTTCGTGTTGGCAAGACATATTAATTGTGATAAGTTGAGTTTTCAAAGCTCCCAGTTTCCGTTGATAAATTTGATTTTAAAATTCAAAATCTGTAATGTTATCCACCATTTTTGTGAGAATCTAAACAGTACCAATTCCACAGCCGCCCTTACTATTCCTCATGAACTATTTGCAAATAGTACCCACGTTATACAATTAATTGTCGCGATTTATCTTAGACTTTTGCAAGTACAAAAAGCTTAATATTTGTTCCAGCCTCACTGAAATTAGCTCAACGTATTTATAATACGGTTATGGCCTTAAAAATCCGTAAATATACCCCTTACCCAAATTATATATATATATATATATATATATATATATATATATATATATATATATATATATTATTCGATCGTTTTGTTAAGTGCCCGTTGTGGCAATCTGGGAATATATATATATATATATTATTCGATCGTTTTGTTAAGTGCCCGTTGTGGCAATCTGGGAATTTCCAGATCATTATTATTGTGTACGAATTTATTACTTTATGATTGGTTTCGAATTTGTATTTTTGCCCAGATTACGACACTTTGCTAAATCCTTTTAAGACCGGTGCCCACTGTCATTAAGGGTAACCACTAAGGGCCTTAAGCGGTTTATTATGGAATTTTAGAACTAGAACGATTTAGGAAACCCCAGAAATCTATTATCGAATTTGGTTAAAAGATAAATGGACCAATCCGGGACTTTGATGATCCCTCCCAATACTGCAGAAAGATGCTCCCCACAAACGACAACTGTCACCCCAAAATTTGGAAATATTCTCTAAAACAAACTTTTACGGAGAGCATATCTCATTTTGACACTCTGACAAAAACCTTTGAGGTTTTTCATCTTATTTTAATGTGCAGTCTAATACGAACCATTGTAGCAACCACAACAATTTAATATTACTAATTACTCACTTCGTAACCATTCAACTACTTTATTTTATTCTACTGTCCTTCAAATTTAGGTGATCAAATATCACACATTACTAGTTCTGACTCTGAGGTCGCTGACGTGATTCCTCTTCAATAATTTTCAGTTATCGTCGCCGTTTTAGATTTAGCTGAAGTGATATCGCTGACTCGATTCCGTTTGAACAATTTGGGGTTGTAGAAAAAGAACTCAAAATTACCATCCTAATTCTGAAAGAGGAACCATCGGTAGTTGAGCATTAAATATTTAGGACTGCCCATTATTTAGTCCAGAATTAAGTATGTAGTTCCGAAGAGTTCATCCTGGTTCGTGAATTTGGGTATATAAGTTTTAATATCACTGAAGCAATTTCAATGTTTTTTCTTCATTACTCGCCTGAATTTTGAGCCAATAATAGTTATTTTGAGCGACAGTTTCACAAATGAAACAATTAAATACTTTTTTAGCTATGTTTTTTACTAGAAGTCAAAAGAGTCAAAGTATGTCGATCGATAACTATCGTATATTATTTATGCTTAATTTATTTTTGTTTCAAAGTGGTTATGGAAATTAATATGTTTCATATTAAATTATTTCCTGAAGTGGGGCTACGACTTTGGGTTTGTATTCTCTGAACATTAAATGTATTTGGGTTAAACATTTTCACGGTAATTTTCGGTTAGAAATTTGCTAGTTAACTCGTTGTTTTTAAAACCATTTTCATATACCTATGCCTTGAAAGAACTCAATTTGTAAAAGTTTTAGGTTATTTCAATTTCTCTTACTTTGGAATTGATATCAGATATTTATTTTTTAATAAAATTAAAATTTGGATCATTCTACACATTTATTTAATGTCATAAATAACACAGGCCAACCACCAAAAAACTTTTTGTGTGTGTTTAACTAATTATTGTCGTTTTAAGTGTGCTTATTCCAAAAATAACATAAAAAATGCCATATCACCCACCATTTGTTCACATTTTAACAGTTTCTCTGTATAGCTAGGTGATAGTTACAGCTAGGTGTATAGCTAGGTATAATGATAGAAAAACGTTATCAGGCACGCTGGAACACCAACATAATGGGAGATTACTGTTGGTCACTTCACCGAGAGAGTCAGCAATCAGCACATAGAAGAAAAAGCTATATCAGGAGCTTTAAAGAAAAGAGACAAAGAAAATATACATCAATGGACATGTAAAGCCTTTGAAGAATATAATGTTAAGAATATAAAGCCATCTCCTATGTTTAAATAAAGTTCTGTTGGTATTTTAAAAGTCGTTTACTTTTCATATTTATTGCATATTTTACATATTTTCCCATATCTTACAAGGTCAAATTGTGACTAAACTGTGGGTGATGGAAACGATCAGCGTTCAGATACGGATTTAGCACCCAAAAAACTATAAAAATCAGCTATCAAGATTTAAAAAGCTTGTTTTGGTTGGCCTGTGTAATTAAACACTGTTATGATTAAGTACTACTAATTTCCTTATATATTTTTAATGACTTGATACAATAAAACATTTATAACTAAATGAAAATCGAAGAGATTAAAAATCGATTAAAAATAAATTAAATTGAAATACTTATAAATATTGTAAATATTTTTAGAATTATTGTGTTCATCATTTGATCGTTTTTTTATAATTCGGGTTATTTTTGTATAGAAATTTTTAGTTATTACGATAAAATAGCATTCGAGAACCTTGATAATAAATTTACGTTGTCTGTACGGCTAGTAAGAGACTATTTGGTTAAAATACTTCTAAAATACTTAAATTTTATATAATACTAATTTATTGAAAATTGAAAATATTTTAGTTTAGTCTAACAAAATTTAGTCAAATAAAAACATTATTATTTTTAGGTTTTTAGGTTTTTCGGAATACTAATAATAATTTCATTAACCTAATCAAAATGCTATTTTTTTTAACTGGAGAAGTTTTTAGAAGATATTATCAAAAATTAAAACATCTTAAAATATTTAGACAAATAAGTTAAACCTATAGAAATTATTAACACGGTTACGTCGACTACTACTACTATTATTACCAATTTATTATCTTTATATATCCCATCAACATCATAGTGGCCATATTTCCTAAACGTTATAATAACATTTTTAAATTAAAGAAGTTTTTATACTCCCTTAATAGAAAGTACACACTTTCGTCGATACGAGGGACGAAAGTTCTACTTTTCCTCCCACGGGAGGCAAACAACTTTTCCTCCCACGGGAGGAAAACAATTTCGCCTCCCGAGAATAATACTTAGAATAGAAACATTATATAGCTATGATAATAGTGTATGGTTTATTATTATTGATACTGCCGAGGGTTACATTACCCGCGACTATAATAGTGGTGTCACAATCGTGGTGTATATACCATATATTTCACTACTAGAACAACTACAATAATATAAAATTAAATATTAAAATACAAGAAACATATGTCATTACATCAATCAAAATTTGACATTGACGTTTTCAACGAATATAGTGAAAATGCGGCCAGCTAAAGCCGGCTAATTGAATCGTTTATTTCAGAAACCCGTTCAGTGTACTTTATCAAATTTTCGGGAAACGAAGAAAAGCACTATGTCTTTTTTTCATATTTTATATATTGTAATTAAATATCCCATAAAAGGGAATATCAGTTAAGCATATAATGCAAAAAAATATTCGTATTCATAAATATGTCTGTTGACGGGTTTCTGAATTAAACAATTCGATTGTGGTAAATATACTTAGCATGCGAGAACTACAAAAAAGAATTCCCCGGAAGACGAAAACTTAGACCAGCTACATACCCCGTTGCAATGTATGTATTCACATTTATTTTAATCAGTTTAACATAAGCTCCTACGAACCACGCATCCGGTTTAATCTATGTATTCAATCCATTACGTATTTTATTCAACCGGTCAACAACGGTAGCCGTAATCCATTCAGCGTGCGACATAAGCCTCGTATTATTTTTATTTATAAAAATTACATATTTTTAATCAATATTTTAAATATTATATTTTACATTTGGGTTTTTAATTGTTATTGATGTTGTATTTATGTAATAAAGAAAAGTCGTAGAAAAATGTATTACTCGGGAGCAAAGTGCCTTTTCCTCCCAAATATCCGCGGGAGGAAATGGTGCACTTTACTCCCCTGTAATGCAAATAGCTGTTTTATTAGAATTTAAAAAAAAAACAAAACTTGTTGTTTAAGGCACTTATTTAATATGCTGTGACCAATAAATAGCCAGAACTTTGATTCTCACCCATGGCAATATTAAAATTGTTCAATTTAATGTTTCTAGATTTTATTTTTTAACCAAAATTAAATAAAATCTACGTATTCTTTGTAACTTAAATTTTATAAATGTTTCAATTATTTATTTTTTAAAATAAGCCTTGTGAGGCAAGGTTCTGACTAATAATGGTGAATGATGGTTATGTGAAAAAAACATTCAAATTCTTCAATTCGATTTGTCAAGATTACTAAAAGATCTGAAAAGTGTTTTATTTGTCCCTTTACTATAATTGAATAATAACTCCTAGGATACGAGATATGTAAACATGTCACGTAAGCACTTATTTAATATGCTGTGACCAATCAATAGCCAGGACTTTGATTCTCACCCATGGCAATATTAAAATTGTTCAATTCAATGTCTCTGGATTTTATTTTTTAACCAAAATTAAATTAAATTTAAGCAGTTTATCAACGTATTCTTTGCAACTTTAATTTTAGAAATGTTTCAATTATTTTTGTTTTAAATAAGCCTTGTGTGGTAAGGCTCTGACTAATAATGGTGAATAATGGTTTTGTGAAACAACATTCAAATTCTTCAATTCAAATTTGTCAATATTTGTAAAAGATCTGAAAAGTGTTTTATTTGTCACTTTACTATAATTGAATAATAACTCTTGGATGCGAGATATGTAAACATGTCATTTAAGGCACTTATTTAATATGCTGTGACCAATCAATGGCCTGGACTTTGATTCTCACCCATGGCAATATTAAAATTGTTTAATTCAATGTCTGTAGATTTAAATTTTTAACCAAAATTAAATAAAATCTTAGCAGTTTATCAACGTATTCTTTGCAGCTTTCATTTTGTAAATGTTTCAATTAAAAGAAAAATTTAAAAAAAAAATCCTTGTCAGTTAAGGCTATGACGATGGTTATGTGAAACAACATTCAAATTATTCAATTCGATTTGTCAAGATTTGTAAAAGATCTGAAAAATTGTTCACTTTACTATAATTGAATGATAACTCCTAGGATACGAGATATGTAAACATGTCCAAAAAACCGGGACGTAATAAGAGCCCGTAATGAATTCATTACGCCCTAGAGTGTATTTTCATGTAAACAAGTCCATAACAACCGGGGCGTTATAAGAGGGCGCAATGAACTCATTACGCTTTGGAGATGCCAATTCATAATTTTTTAAAAGAAAAAGGGAAAAATAAAATCTTGTATGCACCAAGGCGTCATCGAATGATTACCCTCATCGAACGATATCCATCTCTCGGGCTAAAGCCCTCGAGCTGTATTGCATCGTTCTCCGGGCGTAATCATCGTAGTAACGCCCTTGGTGCATAAATAGCTATAATATAAATTAAATAAAGTCATAAGGATTTAAAAAATGTTTGCATAATTTCATTAAAATATTTGAAATTACTAACGCACTCAGAAGTAAGACTATCCAATGGTGGTAGTTGCGATTCTGCGAATGGCAATATTCATATTCAATATTTTATTCAATCTGTCAAAGTTTCTTAAAAATCAAACATATTTTTATGAGCAATAAAATTTTAATTAAGTTTAAGGTTTTATCCATAATTACCGATTATACAGGGTAGCCAAGATAAAAAAGTTACAAAGGTGCTTAAGGTGATTCCTACCGCGCGCGTAGTAATGAAAATTGTGCAAAACACGACAATTGCCAAGTCGTCTAGCGCCCTTATTTTTCAATAGATTTTCATAATTATTTTTTTATAATGTGCTAAAAAGTTGAAATAATGGATAAGTAGACTTATATTTCCACTAAATTAATTACAATAGTGGCAAAAAAACTTCAAATATGGGTGATAATGTAAATTTCGGTCTTTTTTGTTTACATTTTATGGTTAGTTACGATTATATATACGACTATATAAGTTTGCACAAGTGTTATTTGAACTTTTTAACACGTTATAAAAAAATAATTATGAAAATCTATTGAGACATAAGGGCCCACCATGAGCGGGCGATTTACGGAAAACAGAAATTTACAAAAACCCGTAAATCGCCCGCTCGTGGTGGGCCTTTATGTCTTAATAGATTTTCATAATTATTTTTTTATAACGTGCTAAAAAGTTCAAATAACACTTGTGCAAACTTATATAGTTATATATATTATCGTAACTAACCATAAAATGTAAACAAAAAAGACCGAAATTTACATTATCGCCCATATTTGAAGTTGTTTTGCCGCTATTGTAATTAATTTAGTGGCAATGTAAGTTTACTCGTCAGTTATTTCAACTTTTTAGCACATTATAAAAAATAATTATGAAAATCTATTGAAAAATAAGGGCGCAGCACGACTTGGCGATTGTCGTGTTTTGCACAATTTTCGTTACTACGCGCGCGGTAGGAATCACCTTAAATTACGAATAAAAGCGCATATTACTGGTCAGTAATATTCTGTTGAGAAATCCAGAAATTTCCGCTTACTTCCGGAGATATTCGACAAAATCCGAAATCTTGCGATTATTTTTTTCTGAATTTATTTGAGAAAATATAAGAAAACCAAAGGCACTTTCTACTCGAAATACAACTTGCCACATTAATAAGTTGTCAATTACACACGGACTTCATGGCTAGTAAATCGGTTATAAAGTAACAGTGTTATGTAATGAAAGTAATTAGTGTTATGTAATATATATCTACAATGTGTCCAAGATAAGAATCAACAGCATGGAGATCTCGGAAACCGTAAAAGTTACAAACGCGGTTAAATTACAAAAAAGTTGCGCAATTTAGTGGTCAGTATTATTCTGATGAGAAAACTAGAGAATTCCGCGAATCCAAAATTTTGCGATATCGTTTTTATGTTTTTCTGAAGTTATTTGAAAAGGTATAAAAAAACAAAACGCACTTTCTCGTTGCCACTTTTTTAGCTCTACAAGACAGATTTTATAAATTTTCAGTACAACGTTTGTTAATACATTTCGAAATGTAAATGTTAATAATTAATTAATGTTACATTTTAATTCTTCCCCACAGTAACAAATTACATAAACACTAAATCATTTGTACCTACTATAACATTAAATACATAATAAATACTATTATAATTTATATTTAAACATTTTTGTAACAAACTTTATATTTAACCTAATTAATGTATTGTATTCTTCGTAGATATGCCTCTGAAGATGGTTTTTCATAACCAAAACTAGTCGGGCGATAAAAATAAATAATAAAATAAATAAACAAATACCAGTAAGTACTTATTAAAACAACCTTAAATAACGTTGAATCTAAACAGTATATAAAATATTTTGGAAATTCAGTGAAACCTGCTAAAATAATCCAAAAATAGAAATCTTCAAAGTAACATTAAAAAAAAATTATACGTTTTAAAATGATTGATTGTATTCGTTTTGTTCCAATATGGCTTTTCTTTTTAGCATAATTATGTATACACTTATTTAAGTTTTTGATGGTTTCTTCATTTGTATTGAAAAAAGGCTTGTTAATACATTTCGAAATGTAAATGTTAATAATTAATTAATGTTACATTTTAATTCTTCTCCACAGTAATAAAATACATAAACACTAAATCATTTATACACACTATAACATTACATACATAATAAATACTATTATAATTTATATTTAAACATTTTTGTAATAAACTTTATATGTAACCTAATTAATTTATTGTATTCTTCGTAGATATGCCTCTGAAGATGATTTTCCATAACCGAAACTAGTCAGGCGATAAAAATAAATAATAAAATAAATAAACAAATACCAGTAAGTACTTATTAAAACAACCTTAAATAACATTTTATCTAAACAGTATATAAAATATTTTGAAAATTCAGTGAAATCGCTAAAATAATCCAAAAATAGAAATTTTCAAAATACGTTAAATATCATACTAATACAAAAAATCATACGTTTGATGACGAAAATGCTTGATTGTATTCGTTTTGTTCCAAAATGGTTTTTCTTTTTAGCATAATTATGTATACACTTATTTAAGTTTTTGATGGTTTCTTCATTTGTATTGATATTAAGAGTTGTAATAGATTTGATGTTTGCTTTTTTTCTGTATGGTGGTCTTTAGAAGTTTTTTCCATATTTTCATTGGAAGCTGGTTTTTCATGTAACATTCAAAATCTCATATAAATTTAGCTCAAGGATCTATCAATGACCGTATCATGATGGAATAGAGTTAATAGTTCTGTTATCGCTGATACCATTTCCCTTAGAAGGATTTCCAGCCAAAACTGACAAAAAGTGTCACTTCTAATGTCAGTTTTGCAATTTGTCTTGGAATCTGTGACAGAACAAATAGTGAAATAAACTTAACTACAAATCTCAATAATTTATGTAAAATAAATGCTACGTCCTTAATCTCGATTAAGGACATATCTACTTATCAGTTCTGAATTCACAAACTTGTTTCAAGCAGTTACAATTATATTTTAAAAGCAATATCTGAGATTTATTTGAATTTGCACTTTATATACTGATTTTGTATAAATTAGTATAGAAGTAACAGCAACAATTGATGTAATAGAACTAACAGTTTAGTTATTACTAATGCGAATACTTTTACTAATTGAACTTTTATTACTTTTGAAAAAACTTTTCAAAGGTTATAACTGCTGAAATAAAATTAGTACTGATGGCGCTAATGTAATTGCTCTTTCATAATTTGCAAACTGAACTATAATACAATATATTACCGTTGTGATATCCTTGTGGCAGTTCGCCTCGAGCTATTTATAAATAGAACTGAAAAATAAACATTGTCAGTTCTGATTTGCCTCACATAAATCAAATATATGCCGTTATAAAAAACTACCCTGAATCGTAATAACATTTGCAAAGTATTCATATCTCATTAAATTCTGTTCCATTTGATAAATACTTCGCCACATTTCCCACATAATTCTGCAATACTTTTCATTTTGCGAATATGTCGAGCCGGATTGCATTTCATACATCTCCAACAAAGGCGCGATTCCATGTCACATTTCCCATTCCCGTCGCTTTAAAATAAGTACGGCTCCAGCAATTTCTAAAATGTGTACATAAATCCCAAATCCCTCCCTGCACGGTGCGTATTTTAGGTGAATAATTTACGGAGGCGGTCTGCGGTAAAAAGTGGGTGTTTACGTTGGTATTAATAATGAAAACCAATTTAATCAATGAATAAAACAAGGACGGCGGCAAAGAGGCGAAGGAGCAAAGGGGGTTGCCAAAAAAGTATTTTCCAATTATGGAGTGTGTCGATGTTATAAACATTGATTTTTGCGGGTTGTGCGTTTACTTTTGGATCTAGAGCAAACGTGAGGCTTGTTTGAACAGATTTTGTTATATGGGCACATTTTGCGGTATGTAGGTATGTATTTTAAGGACGATTATATTCTCGATCTGAAAATTATTGGAACTCCGAAAAACTATTTTCAAGAATTTCTGTAAAAATTTGAATTAAAACAGTGATTTTTTAAAATTATTTTCAAACAAATATGACACTATATAGGCACTAAAAACACTGAGTATTTCACAACAAACTTAAGACACATATCGATGATTGAAATGTGAAGTAATAATCTAAGAAACTTTGTTGTACCTAATACTATTCAATTTATTGAAACATAATTGGAACTTAAAAGAACTATTTTTGACAATAAAACCACATAATCAGATCGATGACTGAAATATGACGAAATAATCTAGAAAAGCTTATTGTAATACTATTCGATTTAACAGATTTTCACCAATTATACAATAATTATAATTAACCATTGATGCACCTAAAGTTCCTATCCTAGATTAATGATAGATTATACATATGCCATACAATTATGATGAAAAAATTGTATCAATAATATGATATACATGCATTTGAGTACAAATAAATATACAAATAGAAATAAAAAAACGTGCCAACCTCAACATTACTAGACTTTGATTATAATCATCTGTAGAATTTAGAACTAATTAATTATTTGCATTAATTATTTGTAAATCTACTTGAGATTTACAAGTTGGTATATAATAAATACCAACTTAAATCTGATCAGAAGCAACCCTTTATCAAAACCTAAACTAATCAGTTTTGTCAACGTAGAATTGTACAAATCAAAAAGAGTAAGAGAAAAAGAATAACAAGACATAAAGTATTAAAAATGAATTCCACATAAAGGATTCAACTAATCAAATAAATGATTATTATTTTCCTGAAGAAAATCGACCAGCTCAATTTAGTCTAAGCTGATTTGAAATTTAAGCGCATTGTCGCGAATACTTTTCAGGCATGTCTTGTCTTTCTAACAGCCGAATATGCTGCGAAAACGAGTAACACAAAAACGTACATATAACTCGTTACACAAAGTAAAACACACACAAAGAATTCAATTCAGTGCAGTAGACACACAAGGGATGGTAGTATATTGCAAAGACTGCTTTAAAAACGTATTAAAAGGCGACGGCATCTGGAAGGTTCGCGTATTTGTCTCGCACCAAAGGTCGCAGGTTTAAACCCCACAGATCAGAACATTTTTCAGCGTTTTAGAACTCTCCTACATCGATTTTTGGAGCGCAATAATGTAGTATTGGAACGTTTTCCCGTATTTAGTGGCATTTTTAACAAACAACTTTGAAACTTCAAGTATTTTCATATATACGGTTTTAATTGCAACTTCTCATTGTTTTATAAAATTTTCTGCAATTGGCATACATATTCTTATATGTTTTGCTATTATTCGTTATTGACAATTATTGACGATGCTATGTATTTGTATTGTAAATAAATTATTATTATATTTTTATTTTCATTAAGTGTTTTAGATGTAGATATTAGAAAATTAATATTAAATTTATCAGAAAATTCTGCTTGAAAAATTTTAGAATCAACGTATACTCAAATACATGAGTATTGAGCTTATTAAATAAGTTTCAATAAGTATTCCACAATTTGCCTAAATTTGAATATTTTTGGGCGATATTTTCAATTTCATTAAGTCATTTTGGATGTAGGTATTAGAAAAAGAAATATTGAAACTTTCAGAAAATTCTGCTTGCTAAATTCTAAATTTTCAATAAATATTCCACAATTTGCCTAAATTTGAATAATTTTTGGCGATTTTTGGTAAGGTGCAATAACCTTAATTAAAAATAAATTAAAATATTTGAGTTTATTCTAACTACTAATGTTAAAGAGTATTCGCTTTTGTTCGAAATCAAAATCATGATCATCATCATCAAAATCATCGTAATCAAAATTAATCGACATTTATTCGATAAGTTACATGTTAAATTCTCAAAAAATGGCAACTTTGAATGACTTGTTAAAATCGTTAACGTCTACTTGAAACTAGTAAACATTATTTTAAAATGCATGAAATTCCAACAAATCTATATTTTATATTCTTAGAAAACAGCCACTATCTAGCTAGCTTTTAAGTATTAGTACTCTAAAATGGTATATTCTTCAAAAACATACGACATTAACAAGTATATGAAATTTAGAACTTAAAATGAATGAATACGTTAAATGATTTAAGTAAACAATGATATAATATTCAGAATAACAAAGTTTAAGAAATTTTGTTGCAGTTTCATCCATTTTGGATACCAATTATTGTTATATTTCTTATTGTTTTCTTCCTTCTTTATTGGAGTACTTACTGGTAGTTTATAGGTTCACCCTTGTGAAGAAGACATTATTAAAATAATAAAAATAAAAAACATGTTTGTATCTAAACATATAAACTACCAGTAAGTACTCCAATAAAGAAGGAAGAAAACAATAAAAAAATTAAGAAATTTGCTTATGTAATTTGTAGCTTTTTAACCTGCTTCTACAAACTTGAACATTTCAAATTTTCTTCATTATTTCATTAATTCATTTATAGTTTCATCCATTTTGGATACCAATTATTGTTATATTTCTTATTGTTTTCTTCCTTCTTTATTGGAGTAATTACTGGTAGTTTATATGTTCACCATTGTGAAGAAGACATAATAAAAATAATAAATACAAAAAAACATCTTTATATCTGAACATATAAACTACCAGTAAGTACTCCAATAAAGAAAGAAGAAAACAAAAAAAAAATAAGAAATTTGCTTATGTAATTTGTAATTGTTTTTAATTTGCTTCTGCAAACTTGAACATTTCAAATGTTCTTCATTATTAATTATTTTTTATAATATTTAAATATTAAATAAGTTATATAAATATTTTCATTGATTATTTCTTCAAATAATTAATGTCAGATTTTCAATCATTACTGTTATAATTCCATTGATAACCGTCAAATTTTCAATTATTTACTTAAATTTGCTTAAATAATGGTAAAATCTTTTAACTTGCCTCCACAAACTTCATAATTCCAAAAAATAATGTCAGATTTTAAATCATTTCTGTCATACCGTTTTCAGTAATAAAGTAAAATTTCCAATTATTCCTTTAAAAAATTTGTCATATGTATTTAACAAATTTTTATTTATTACTGGCAAAAGTACACTAATATTTACCAGAATCGCAATTATTCTGTCAAACATTCAGTAATATGTCAAAATTTCAATAATTAATGTAAAATTTTCAATCATTTCTGTACAAATTTGAATTAAAACTAAATTTCATTTAGTACTGGAAAAATTTAAGTATTATTCTGTTAAGTAATCAGTAATTACTGTCAAGTTAACAATCATTTCTGAAAACAATATGTCTAAAAAAAGTATGTTTAATGGTTTTAGGCCTATTTGGTGACGGTTCCATTATTTGAATTGCTTATAATAATAATAATAATAATAATAATACCAGTGACATACTTAATATAATATACACCTTCTGATAATAACATAAGTTATAATATAGTGTTGTATTTATTAAAAGAAACAATAAAAACTAAAAAGCCCCACAATTAGAGAAAAATATATAAAAAATATTTAAAAAAATAGATCGAATTATAGAAATAAAAATGGAAGTCGCTTATTTTCTAACCCAGGGGTCTCCAAACTACGGCCCGAGGGCCACATCCGGCCCGCGTACAGATTTTGTCCGGCCCGCGGAGACCTAGCATACTTGAAAACTCTTTTTAGAGAACATATTTTTTATAGCAAATTAAATTTAGTTTACTGAAGTATTCTAATTTTATGTTGAATAATTATTAATATGACATCTACATTGATATGGTTATGGGTTAACTACTCATAACATTGTTGTAGGCTTATTGTTATTGTTTTTGTGATAAGTTGTATAAAGAAACACAGAATTGTAATGAGTAAAGACATGTATAATATGCAGAAAATTTAACTTCAGTATATAATAACTAACAAATTATGTAAATGAATCCAACTAACATTTTATACATTTTAAATAAAAACATAACTTATAACAAGCATAATGACATATGAAATACTAATGAGATTTATGTAATTGAGATTTTCCACTGACAATAGTTTGTAGTTGTGGAATAATTTTACTTGTACCAATTATTAAAAGAGATTTAAGATGCTCATCAGTTAATTTAGATCTGTAAACATTTTTTGTGTACTTCATTTTGGAGAAGGTCTTCTCACACAAATAAGTAGTACCAAAAACAGAAAACAGCCCACGAGCAAATTTATGCAAATTATCAAATTGTGTCAGTGGAAGACTCTTATAAAATTCCAACAAAGATGAGTTTTGATATTTGTTCTTAATTATATCACTGCACTGTAGATCAATCATTTCCATTTGAAGTTCCGGGGCTAGGGTTTCAATGTCAGTATCAAAATTATTCTAAAAAATCTTAATTTGATTCGCAATGGCATCAAAGTCCGAGAAACGAGTATCAAAATTTATTTTCAAAGCGCTCAAAGTTTCGATTGCAAAATCGATAGGAAACTCAGTCTCAGTGGTGTGGCTGAATATTTCACTTGTTTTAAAATTTGAAAAACATTTACTTCGTAGTGAATTGAAACAGTATCAATTTCTTCCGGAATGATTTGATATTAGTATAAATCAGGAAGATGCTGGTTTTCTCCTTGCAATCTCAAATTCAGTTCGTTCACATGTTTTGTCAAATCAACATAGAATGCTAACTTACACAGCCATGCGTTGTTTTGTAATTCATTAAGAGGGCGATGCTTTTCATTCAAAAAAATTTCGATCACTGCTCGAAGTTCAAAAAAGCGCTGAACGACTTTCCCACAACTAAGCCAACGTACGGCAGTATGATAAGGTAAGTCATTTTCTTCAATCTCTTCAATAAATTGTCGGAATTGTCGGTGATTCAGCCCAAAAGATCTGATAAAATTAACAGTTGATATGACTGGTTTCAGAACTTCAGACATATCCAAACATTTTCCGCACAAAGACTGTTGATGAATGATACAATGTAAGACTAATGGTTTTGAACCACCGTCATTTTCTACAGCCTTTGACACAAGAGCGACCACTCCTTTATCTTTCCCACTCATGTTATTGCCTCCATCAATTGTAATACATTTCAAGTTTTTCCATCGAAGGTTCTTTTGATTAATGGCCATTTCAACTCCTTTTAAAATATCTGTACCAGTAGTTGTGCCATGAATACTATACATATCAAGAAGTTCTGCATGCACTCCATAGCTTTTATCTACTCCTCGAATATAAATCAACACCTGAGCAGTATCTGACACATCCGTTGACTCATCCAAGGCCAAAGAAAACCACTCAATATGTCCATTTTTGTCGAACAGTTGAGAGGATATATTTTCAGCGATGTTTTCTACCCTTCGAGTCACAGTGTTTGCTGACATACTGACAGTTTTTAATAAATTTACCTTTTCAGGGCACATTTCTTCGGCTGCTGCAATTATGCATTCTTTGATCATTTCTCCATCGGGGAATGGTTTTCCACGTTTTGTAATTTCAAGAGCCACACGAAAGCCAACCGTAGGCTTCCTGAACGAAAATTTGCTGGTAATTCAAAACTACAGTACGTTGATATGATGAGCTACCTAAGGCTTGGCCCTTGGGACTTAGTGGAGGAGTCAGTGTGGCCCTCGGGCTAAAAAGTTTGGAGACCCCTGTTCTAACCTATAATGAAAGAAAACGTTGAAGTACAAAACGTTTGTACAAAACTGTTAGTCGTTTGTTAATTAGACGTTAATAGACGTTTATTAATAAGAGCAAACATGAATTAGATTAAAAAAAAAAAAGATTAAAAATGGACGTAGGCCACTTCAATATAAAAAATTGCATTAAACTAAAAAAAAATCACGAACTCGATACTTCTCCTAATACATATAAATGTACGAATTAAATCCATGAATATACTCTGTTAAATTTTTATTTTTAACATTCAAATGCTTCTACAATCAAAATTCTAATAATTAATGTCAGATTTTCAATCATTTTTGTTATAATTTCATTGATAAACGTAAAATGTTCAATTATTTCCAACAAAATTAAGTTATATTTTACGAAATTTCATTTAGTACCGCCAACATTTACGTAATATTTGCGAAAATTTCAATTATTCTGTTAAGTAATCGGTAATTACTGTCAAGTTTACAATCATTTCTGAAAAAAATATATGGTAAATAAGAATTGTTCATAGTTTAGGCCTATTTGGCGATGGTTCTATTATTTACATTGCTTATAATAATAATAATAATAATAGTAGTAATAGTTACATAATAAATATATTAATATACCGTCTGATAGTAACATAATGTATACTATAATTTCGTATTTATTAAAAGAAACAATCAAAACAAAAACCCCCACAATTAGAAAAAATATCTAAAAAAAATAGATCGAATAATAAAAATAAAAATGGAAGTTGCTTATTTTCTAACCTATAATGAAATAAAACGTTGTAGTATGTACAAACAGTTTGTACAAAACTGTTAGTCGTTTGTTAAAAGTCTTTTATTGATAAAAGTAAACATCAATCAATATTAGATTAAAAATGGAGGCAGGTCACTTAAAAATGAAAATTTGCATTAAACTTAAAAAAATCACGAACTTGATACTTCTAATACATTCCATTATATAGTTCCATTTATATTTTTAACTAAGAAGGCTATGGTTTTGTTTTATATAGTTTTACACATAAACACCAACAAAAATGATAACAGTGAAATAATTAATAAATCTCAGATTTCTAACAATGTTGCCTAATTCGTATATTAAAATAATTAAATTATTGCTTCAATCATCAAGCGTGCTGTTTTTTTAATTATTAGTATGTAAACCATCAACTATATTTTATTTTATAATTTGACTGATTTGCTTTTGTAATATAAAAATAGCAAATAAATATTATACTCAATTGATACTAAATTTGATGGCAACATTGCCCACTGTCATAAAATAAAACCTCTTTTGTTTTAATATAACCTATTTTTTCAAGTCCATTTATTTTTTTACATTGGCCAACAATACTGTCACTCTAACAGGGCCAACTTTGTTAAAAATAAAAATTAGTAATTAGTAAGTAAACCAATCATCAACTATATTTTATATTATAAAATTTGACTTATTTGCTTTTGTAATATAAAAATAGCAAATAAATACTGTACTCAATTGATACTCAATTTGATGGCAACATTGCCCACTATCATAAAGTATAACCTCTTTTGTTTTAATATAACCTAATTTTTCAAGTCCATTTAATTTTTTACATTGGCCAACAATACTGTCACCCTAACCGAGCCAACTTAGTTAAAACATAAAATTAGTAATTAGTAAGTGAACCAATCATCAACTATATTTTATATTATAATTTGACTGATTTGCTTTGTAATATAAAAATAGCAAATGAATTCTGTACTCAATTGATACTCAATTTGATGGCAACATTGCCCACTGTCATAAAATAAAACCTCTTTTGTTTTAATATAACCTATTTTTTCAAGTCCATTTAATTTTTTACATTGGCCAACAATACTGTCACCCTAACAGGGCCAACTTAGTTAAAAATAAAAATTACTAATTAGTAAGTAAACCAATCATCAACTATATTTTATATTATAAAATTTGACTGATTTGCTTTTGTAATATAAAAATAGCAAATAAATACTGTACTCAATTGATACTCAATTTGATGGCAACATTGCCCACTATCATAAAGTATAACCTCTTTTGTTTCAATATAACCTAATTTTTCAAGTCCATTTATTTTTTTACATTGGGCAACAATACTGTCACCCTAACAGAGCTAACTTAGTTAAAAATAAAAATTAGTTATTAGTAAGTAAACCAATCATCAAATATATTTTATATTATAATTTGACTGTTTTGCTTTAGTAATATAAAAGTAGCAAATAAATACTGTACTCAATAGATACTCAATTTGATAGCAACATTCCCACTGTCATAAAATATAACCTCTTTTTTTTTAATATAACCTATTTTTCAAGTCATTTTAATTGTTTACATTGGTCAACAATACTGTCATCCTAACAGAGCCAACTTAGTTACAAATAAAAATGGAATAGAGTGTAGTATCGTTCTTTCTTAAATTATTGAAATAAATGTTTCGCAGAGAATAATAATTGGATGATTAAAATCTGCACGTGTCAGGTTATAATTGGAGCGAAATGCCATTACATTAACTCATTTATACAAAACCCCAAATCTACGCAGTGAATTTATAAATATATTAATCTAATTTAGCTGTACCTAGATCACATTTTCGTGCCAGTAAGCAAATTATTCGCAATCGATAATTGCTGCAAATAATGCTGTGGACGAATTTCAGTGAAACCTTGAAGCTATTTTAAGGCAAATTCGCGATTAAGCTGTTTCACAGCATTAAGTTTTCCATTGTCCAACACCATAAATTAAGCTAAAGGTCTCTTTCTTTAATTATACACCCGCCTGAATAATACAAAAATGAATTCGTGCTTTACGAATAAAAGATGTAATTTATACAATCCCGTAATTAACGCATTATACCTTCAAAATACAATAGATATGAATTAATTACGATTACAATAAATATTTTTAGCATTTTTTTTAGAAGTGGAATTTCACCATCATTTTCTAGATCGTTTAAGAAAATTATTAACAATAACTCGCGAATAATTGTGGCTATATCGAGGAGTTGAACTCAACTGTATAAAAATTGTTACAAAATATGAACCCAAAATTGACGTAATAATTGCGACAAATTAGTTCATACATGTTATTATTATATAGGGTGTGTGGAATTGGCCGAAGAACTACACGTGGCGAAGTTCGTCATAAAATTCTGAAAATCAATACCAAAAATTCTGAATTATACAGGGTGTGAAAAAAGAAAGCATTATTTCAGAAATTAAACATGTTTTTGAAAAATCCTCGGACATGTCAATTTTAGTTTTCAAAAATACCCATTTTGTATAAATATAAAAATTGGCATAGTTTGTTTTTGAGTTATGACGCCATCGTTTTTTTTTTCAATTAGAACGCTGCAGGTAATATTTAATATACTTAATTAGAGCTTCGGTACATTTACATTCGCCCTTTCTACTCAGGACAGTGTCCTAACATAATTCAGAAGCACGTAGTTCTCTATAATTAACACCACAAGCTTACACTGAGCCAACATATAGGCGCATTAACAGATTATGGGTAAGTAAATAATTTATGTACAGGTGGTTAGATTTTGTCAATAATGATTGATGGTCCCCAAAGCTTATTAAACAATGTCCGATACCCAAACCGTCAGTAATGAAAAATTTAATGACCGAAGAAGCTGGTACACCGCTACACGTGCGAGTAACAACCAAGTAAATTTAATCACAATGCTGTACTATTGATCGGAAACGCCCGTTGAAAAATTTGAATAATTTGATTAAAAATCTCGGCAGAGCCGATTCATCAAATTTAATTATACATTTAGTTCATGCCCATCGATGCCATTACCGTAAAGCCATTTTCCTATTTCATGTACGTAAATATTATTTAAAACTTGTATTTTATGCAACAGCAATGTATATGTGGCCTGTTTTTTTTATATTCTTACAACCGATTGCTATAAAATGTGAATACATAAATGTGGTGCAACTATATGGATTATGCACGCCCAAAAAAATTGCGAAATCCATAAATTTCGCGGCGTCACAATTTAATCAAGTCGGAAACGGTAATTGCAGGGGCGGACGAAAATAAAATCGCCATAAAATTGACGTATAAACAAAGGGGCGATTCCTATATGTCATGCGTAACTGGGCGGTCTCGTGCGTTATTATGCTGCTGGGTCACGGTCATATTTTTTCCAATGTAAATTTCGGGGGTTCCATCCGACGCAAACCGAACGCCCGCGCCGCCCATGCGCATACTACCTTCATCGACCCAGGCCAGCCCTGACCTCGACACACAATCCATTGCAGGTCAAACTTAGGGTGGAACTACTTCCTTTGTTGATTTGTGTTATTTCTCCCCTTTATGTTCTATTGGTCAGGATAATTACGATCGCAGATAACTTCCATCGAAACGGTGCTCGTCGATGCGTGTTTACACGGCCCGACAAATGGCGCCCCCCCCAAGTGAGGGTTAAATATTTCGTTGATGTGAAAAAAATATATAAACGAATATTTGCACAACAATTTTATACGTTTATGTATATACGTAGTTAATATTGCCAGTTGTACCACAGTTGTAGTAAATATTAATAATCAATATCCAATAATCCAGTGCCCCAGTTCAATCAAAAATAAACACTTATACACAACAATGTATTATAATGGTATTTGACACAATTATCAAGCCAATATTTAGCATGATTAGCTTGCTAAGAATAATGTACAAAATTCAAGTAAGCAGAATTCACGAAAAACTAATTACAAGTCAAGATATAAGTACAAAAAACAAGGATGGCAGTTCAACGTCAAAAAGGAAATGACCACGATAACGAAACACGCATTAAAAAAATATGAAAAATGAACAGAGCAAAAGCAAAAATGAACAGAGCAAAAGCAAAAAACACTAACATACGATATATACAAAAAAGTGAAAACGTAAATGAAATTAGTACAGAAAATGGAGAAGATACAAATATTGTAGGAAAAGAAACAAAAATAAGTGTAATCCTTACATAGAGTATATTTCTGTTAATTAGAGTGTAGTCAAGTAACCAAAAAACCAAACGAAGTCAAAATGCCGGAGCTGAAAAAGGAATACTACTATAATATTGGAAGCAATGGCGAATGAAGTCAAAATATGGAAACTCATTACTGATTCAATCATGACTTTAGAGTTATAAAAGAAGGAACAAAAGAAAGTATCATACTCTGTGCTGCTGTTTTTGTACGATTGTGTACTAAATTTAGTAGTTCTGCCAGTTTAGTACATAAGTAGGTAAATTTTATGTGAAATTTACCCAACTTTAGTATATTTTCACACTTTGCACATTTTGACTGGGAGCCATAACGTTATATGAAAACTAAATCTTAATGGCAAACTTTAGTTTTATTATTTCATTTACACATATGAAAAATATGATACGCAGAAGCACTTCTGTTTTTTTTATTTAACTTTTGTGCACATTTTGTGCTTTATTTACATAGTAAAAAAAAATAGTGCAATCATGCAAATATTTGAAAAAACATTTTTTTCTTCTGAAATATCCGTTTTCAAGTGTTCTTCCTCAGAAAAAGAAAATTTACTATCAATTTTCAGACTCTTTAAAAGAATTACTGGCGACATCTTGACAATTTGATAATTTTAAGTTTTTTTGCAGATTTAATAGCAATGTTGATACATTTTGACAGAATTGCTGACGATTTGAAAAGATTGGTACCTTGACTAATGATTTAAAAACATTTTCTTAAAATTATTCACAGTTTTCGTTTTTTTTGTTAAATTTCAATTGTATTACTTTCAGTAAAAGTACTGGCGATATTCGGAATTTTTATAATTATTACTGTCATTTTTCAGACATTGTGATAATGATTACAAGCAATTTTCACATATTTTGACAATTATTACCGATAATTTTTAAACATTTTAACAGAATTACTGGAGACTTCTAGAATATTTGATATTTGAATAATATTTTTGAAAAATTAATAATAATTTTTATATATTTTGATAGATTTCCTGACCATTTGAAGATATTTTGGTACCTTGACTAACGATTTTATAACATTTTCTTAATATTATTCGCAATTATCGAAACATATTACCATATTTGAATTATGTCCTACAATTGAAAGTAAATAACATTGCTGGCGAAATTCAGAATTTTTATAATTATTATTGTAAATTTTCAGATGTTTTGACACTTATTACTAGCAATTGTCCCACATTTTGACAATGAAAAGTACAAATTTTCAAATAATTTAGCAACTTTACTGCCAATGTAATAACATTGATAAAAAGTGTTGAATCATTTTAACACGTTTGACTTTAACATGTTATTAATGACAATTTTCAAATATTTTAATCAAATTACTGGCGACTTCTAGACAATTTGATAGTTTTAAGCTAATTTTGCAGAATTAATTACAATTTTTATACATTTTGATTTTGACTTTGACTAACGATTTGAAGAGATTTGGTCTTAGATATTATGACATTTCCTTCAAATTATTCGCAATTTTCGAAACTTACAATAAAACGTCATTGTTTTTACCATTTATGTAAAATTACTGGCGATATTCACAATTTTTGTAATTATTACTGTCAATTTTCAGATATTTGAAAAAACATATTTTTTCTGAAATATCCGTTTTCGAGTGTTCTTACTCAGAAAAAGAATATTTACTATCAATTTTCAGACTCTTTAAAAGAATTACTGGCGACATCTTGACAATTTGATAATTTTAAGATATTTTTGCAGAATTAATAACAATGTTGATACATTTTGACAGAATTGCTGACGATTTGAAAAGATTTGTACCTTAA
Organism: Othius punctulatus; assembly: GCA_951805005.1. NCBI lineage: Eukaryota > Metazoa > Arthropoda > Insecta > Coleoptera > Staphylinidae > Othius > Othius punctulatus. The sequence continues at coordinate 45,030,697 of OX638141.1, read as the reverse complement.
CTTATGATTTAAAAACATTTTCTTAAAATTATTCACAATTTTTTTTTTATTTACAAAATTGCAATTGATTTACTTTTAGTAAAAGTACTGGCGATATTCAGAATTTTTAAAATTATTATTGTAAATTTTCAGACGTTTTGACAATTATTACTAGCAATTGTCATTTTGTCAATGAAAAGTACAAATTTTCAAATAATTTAGCAAATTTACTGCCAATGTAATAACATGGATAAAAAGTGTCATTTTGACACGTTTGACTTTAACATGTCATTAATGACAATTTTCAAATATTTTTACCGAATTACTGGCAACTTCTAGACAATTTGATAGTTTTAAGCTAATTTTGCAGAATTAATAACAATTTTTATACATTTTGATAGAACTACTGATGATTTGAAGAGATTTGGTACCTTGATTTACGATTTTATAACATTTCCTTAAAATTATTCGCAATTTTCGAAACTTACAGTAAAACTTCATTTTTTTGTCAATTAAGTAAAATTACTGGCGATATTCACAATTTTTGTAATTATTACTGTCAATTTTCAGATATTTTGACATATATTACTGATAAATTTCAAACATTTTAACAGAATTACTGGAGATTTCTAGTTAAATATGATTATTTTAAGATATTGTTGAAAAATTAATAACAATTTGTATATATTTTGATAGAATTCCTGACGATTTGAAGAGATTTTGGTACCTTGACTTACGATTTTATAACATTTCCTTAAAATTATTCGTAATTTTCGAAACTTACAGTAAAACTTCATTTTTTTGCCATTTAAGTAAAATTATTGGCGATATTCACAATTTTTGTAATTATTACTGTCAATTCTCAGATATTTTGACATATATTACTGATAAATTTCAAACATTTTAACAGAATTACTGGAAATTTCTAGTCAATTTGATAATTTTAAGATATTGTTGAAAAATTAATAACAATTTGTATGTATTTTGATAGAATTCCTGACGATTGGAAGAGCTTTTGGTACCTTGACTTACGAGTTTATAACATTTCCTTAAAATGATTCGCAATTTTCGATAGTTATTAAAAAAAATCAATTATGTGATTATGTGAAATCAATCAATTTAGGTATTTATTTGATTTACGTTAGGGAGATACCGTTTGAAATTTGATACAATAAGAAAAATTACTGGCGATATTCAGAATTTTTATAAATATTGCTGTCAATTTTCAGATGTTTTGACAATTATTACTACGTAGCAATTTTCTGACATTTTGACAATAAAAAGCAATTTTCAGATGATTTAGTAAATTTATAGCCAATCTTATAACAGGGATAAGAAGTGACTGTTTGTTGCATCATTTTGACTTTGACATGTTATTAGTGACAATTGTCAGACATTTTAACAGAATTACTGGCGACTTCTAGCAATTTGATAATTTTAAGATATTTTTACACAATTAAGAACAATTTTTTGAATATAGAATTTCTGCTGTATCGAAGAGCATTTAGTACCTCGACTTTAGTACCCTAATGAAGTATTACATGCGTAATCATGAATATTTCCGAAATCCAGATTTTTCACAGACTTCGAATGTTGTTTCGAATGTTTGTTTCAAGACATTCTGTCTTGCACATCGTATTTGGTAGTGTCCATACTTTGACAAATTTTCAGAGAATGCTGAACACATGTATAAATAATTAATAAAATAATAATTATTACTGTAATGGTTATAATTATTATTATAAATAATACGAGAGGCGAAGTATTTTTTTACATTTTCACTATGTATTTTGATGTTAGAGTTTCCTTTCTGGCACAATTGTACTAAATTTAATAAATTTTTGCCAGTTTAGTACGTAAGTACATTATAAGTGATATTTGCCCAACTTTAGTACATTTTGACAAAAACAGATTTTGTTTCATACGATTATCGACTTTGTCATTGGAATTCAATAAAGTGCTCGATTTTTTACTAACTCAATTAACTTGGCCATTCGAAATAATGACAAATTTTGATACTTATTTTGAAATTTACTTTCATTTACGTACCGTAATAAAGTATTACATGTCTTGCATATCGTATTCGGTAGTGTCCATGCTTTGATAAATGACACTGGTCGACAAATTTTGACGAATGCTTCCTTCAATTTAAATACATTTTTCGGAAAGTATTTAGTATGCATATGTGCGAAATGCAAAACAAAATGTTGGAGGCTTTTATTTTATTTTTTACATTGTTTTCCCCCTATTTACTTATCCAAACACGTTCTCAGTTAAAGTTAGGTTAGAAAGGTGATACCGGCAACTGTCAAACTAAAATTTGAGTCCAGTATTGCCATAAAAAAATATCGGAATCGGTCTTGCATCCGAAAAAAATTACGTTAGTTACACATTTTGCAAAAAATGGTATATCACAAAAACTAGAAAATTTTTGTTGACGTTTCTGAACTCAGCAATTTTTTTTAATCGGAATCGGCTATTTGCGTCTAAGGGACAAAAATTGTATTGACCAGTGTTATCAGAGAATGCTGAATACATGTATCAACTAATGTACCAATAATTAATAAAATAAGAATTATTACTGTAATGATTATAATTATTAATATAAATAATGCGAGAGGCGAAGTATTTTTTTTGTAATTTTGACGGGGCCACCACCTGATATGGTAAAAATTAAATGATATCTCAAAAAACTGCTGTATTTTTTACTTTTTTCATGTTATAATGTTTTAGAAATAATTGTATACAAATTTCTATTTTAATTTCATATACTTAACTGTTCTTATTTTTTTATTAATAGGTGTGGCAATTAATTGTTGATAATAGATTAATTTGACTTTTAATAATAATATAATAATACCATGCCAGCACGTGTACCAACCTTGCCTTTGCCTTTGTGCCTTTTTAAATTGAATAATAAAAACATCACCTAGAATTTTATCCACCTCTTCTTATTTAAAAAAGAGGGGCTTTTTAATTTCCATTATTGACAACACTGCATTTAGTATAATTTAGTACATTTTCATAGATCTTTTAGTACATTGCAAATTCTCTGTGCAGCATCACTGGTCATACTGTATGACCGAACTAAGAAGACAGCAATGAGCATTGGGAAGACTCAGAAAGATAATAAAGTCCAGATAATACTTTTGAAAAATTCCAGTAGTAAGTGGGAAATACAAACGACGGACACAAAGCAATCTTACGAAGATATAGAGAGTATACAATTAATATTAAAAGAAACAGAATTCTTCAGTGAAAGACATGATGATAACACATAAAGATTTGAAAATAAAGGGCTCCATAAATACAATATAGAAGTAGAAATCAGAAATGAAAAGTCAATGATAGGTTTAAAGAAGGCACAGTATAAAAATAATTCTAAATCATATACATACAGGGTGAGTGTTTTTATAGTGTTACACGGCGATATCTCGAAAACGGTTTGCAATATTTTCATGAAATTTTGGCGAGGTAATAGGGAGATTGGGGAACATAGTCAAACACATTTTTGGGATTTCCCCCCTCTCTTAATATTGAGAGGTGGGTAGTAACTTTTAAATTTTAAATAGGATATGTTAAAAAGGATAACATATGTATAAATATATTACAATTGGGGGTAATGAGGTTCGTATAGTCACTAGTTCGGTACTCAACAGAGATAAATGATTTTTGCCAGATCAATCATGGTAATCCAGTATTCACTAATACAGTAATAAAGGGTGAGCCAATGAAATGAGAAGATTTGAAGGTCTAAACAAGGTCTAAAAGGTATGAATGAAAAGAAAATTTTTTTTAGTGTCCGTTTAAATTACCGTCCACCAAATGTTCTCCATTTAAAATATATATTAACTTAAAGATAGGACATTTGTTGGACGTAATTTTGAAAAATAATTTTCCTTTTGTATTGTATACCAAATGGCGACTCATTGTCTTACTATTCACACCTGTTGATTACAAAAAACATTGATTTCTTTTAGGCACTTGAAATTTTATTGGCTCACAGTTTAGTTTAGCACCAAGTTTATTGTAAGGGCTAATCTTATTCTCCCTTGATAGAGTTGCAATTGGTTAGGTACTTGGCGGTTTAACTCAACACTTTGGACCGTGTACTTTCTAACTCATTGTGCAGTTTCCAATTAGCATTTATATGTGTGATTATATACTGGAAATTGAATTCCGTTTCATTTATGATACAGACCATTTGAGAATTAAGTATGAATTTGCAGCAGTTTACATTTAATTCAATTACGTTTCTATTGTGATTGTATGGAAATAGAGGATCAATAATCTGATACGCCGATAATTGCTTAAAATGTACCCATTAATGTAAAATCAATGTTTTCCATACTATATAAAGCGTTATCAACGGAATTAGGTTATTTTCATACTACATAGCGACCGAAACACATGCATCTATAGGCGTTTGGGAATCGGTGTGAAATTGCCGTAATCGATTTTGTATGACATTAAAGCCCCAATTTAATATTAACTCCATTGTATGCTGGGTAGTGATAGATTTATCGTTTTACAATCCTGGTTATACGGTTTTTTTGTCACGATTCGATATTTACACCCTATTTTTGGAGGGACTTTTGCCAGATTTATGTAAAAAAAAGTGTGGCATAATTCCAGAAAATCTGTGGTATTGGAAAATATAAAAATTTGGAAACGCCCATTTTTGCTTTCTAAGTTACATTCCATCAAATTTATGTGCAAAATTTTTATACAAATTTTTGCGAGATTTTACTCAGAAATTGTGGCATATAACAATCTGGAAACAACTCATTGTATCTAAAAATATATTCCAACTTATAAACATGACTTAGCAATCTACCGCTTTAAAAACGATTTAATTAAAAAAATGTGGCATAACTCTTTAAACTATAAAAATCTAGAAACAATTAATTTTTTAAGGTATTATTCTGTACTTAAGTCATAAAGTACAGTCAAAGAAACTAGTCAGGCAAAATTTAAAAAAATAGTAATAATAAAAAAATACTATACCAGTAAGTACAGAATAATACCTTAAATAAATAGCTGGTAATATGGATAAAACCTTAAACTCATTTAATTTTTTACCTTCGTTTTCCCGGTTCCCTGTTTCTGCGGAGTTTTTCTTCCCTCGGCAGCGGCATAATAATAATCTAATTCAATGATTTTGATATATTTTGATAATTCCATCTAACAACTTCTAAACATCTGTTCTCATGTGATCTGTTATCAATTTACTACGTTATAATTTAAAGCTTTAAAACTCATTTTCATGTGAGTTTCCCAGATTTGCTTACAATTTCGAGACCCCATTCGTTTATTTAAGTTAAGGATTTTTTTATCAAATCTAATAATTATTATACCTACAAAGTGGACTGTTTGATTGTGACACCTTGTATAAAGTACACGCCGCTCCTATATTATTAATTTTATTAATTTATTATGTATTAGCCACTAACACAATTTGATATTTTATAGTATATTGGAATTCGCACAAATTTTGTTCATAATTATCAGTTATTTATCTATTAGACATTATTATTTTTTATTGACTTAATAATGGACTTCATTACACTAATTGCAACAACAGGCAAATAATAACTTCGATTACGAGTCATAAAGACGCTCATTACTCTCACGTAATTGGAAATCGATCGGCACAACTCTAGCAATTACCCAAATTAATTCAATACGCAGAGCAGCAGAAGCGTGGTCTAATATTATAAATTACATCAATCTTTCCACAATAATGGACGTGAATGATGAATTAGGAAGCCGAAAAAAGAAATTAATGAAAGACCGGATTTGAGCCCATTAAGCCCTTAGGTACATTTTTAGCTCAATACGTAGCGCTGCTATAATAGTCCCTAGATGAACTTTTCACATTTGACCTTTATCGCGAATAACTAGGGCTCGGCGTTGCACCCATCCATGCACAAACTTCGGATTAAATGAGCGACGCGAATTATTAATTTGCATACGAATTAACTACATTGAATTATTTATTGCGTTTTGATGGGGCCATCTATTAAGTGACATATTAAACGTATCAAAATGTCACCAAATGTATATTCTGACCGTTGGATCTTTCAGCAGATGACATCAATTATAGTTAATTAATAAATCACTAGAGGATTTAATATGATAAAAGAAAGCAAATGCGCTAGAAAGAGAACGAATCTGTACGTATAGAAATCCTGACAGCTTGCCAATGACGTCAGCACTAAGATCCAACGTTCAGACTATACATATATGAATATTTACCAAACCGAGCGATTTTGGTAATATTTTTACTTTTTGAGACAAAAAATCCATGAAACTTAAGAGCGAGAATTAACTGGTTCGAAGTTATAGGTCGTTAAGGTTGAAAAAAAAATCCTAAAGAAACAGTATTATTATTATTACTAGAGAGGGGAAACAATATTTATTTGGTTATCGGTCCTCGACTTTTATGCAGAAATTATTATTGTATTACACTGTATTTCTGAAAATGCTGGTAGCTACGTTTATTTTTAATATTCCAATTTTTCATCCAAATAAATTTGAAACTGCTATAATATTTAATTTTGAATATTTGTTTTGGGCAAAGTTTGTTCGTATAATTAAGACAAATGACACTTTGTCTACATCGGTTTGTTGCTCTACCGCCAACATCGTAATGTTATTTAAATTGTACTTTGGCAAAAATCAAGTCGGAACCAAACAGACGAAGCAGACTACAAAGGATAAAATATGTACTTTAATGTTAGTAGTGGTAATAATAACATCAATATTCTTAATACTCATGATACTAAAGCCTTCAATTCAGACATAAATCAATAAAACAAATTATTGCAACTTAAAAAAAATAACAGCAATAATCCTTTAATACCTTTAATTTCCAAACTCCCCTAATGGAATTACTTTACATGACTTCTTCATCAAGTGCAACAAGGCGCCGAGATGCGTCAAGATAAGAGTGGCACTTTTGCTTAATCTCGTGGATACACAATCCGAGGCTGGCTGCAAAATGCATGTTGAAGTAATAAAAACTCCCTGCTCCCAAATTACTTCGGTCGGTATAAAAATTTCCCGAGACAAATAGGATCTTTGCTCCCTTTTGAGATTTATTTAATTCCCCCTTTTTGCACTTCCCAGTAGAGCCAAGCGTGTTCATTTGATAGTTATGGTTTCGTCTGATCTTTCGCGAAGAGTTTACGCCGCATACATAAATGCACGTCTGTATGCGTGCATACTTTGGTGAGCACATAACATGAGTATGCATAGGGTTATTCCACTACACAAACAGTTTTGTCTACATGGTCGTTTGTGATATGAAATAGTTTCCAGGAGAAATGGAGAATGCTTGCGTGGGATTATGAAAACCATTTTATAAATGGAGAGCACTGTTTACGTTTTCTACTTAGATATATTGTTGTATTATACTAAAATATGTAATATTCTTACATGTCTATATTAATAATATAGTTATGTAATTATTTGACATATATGATTATAAATGTTAATGCTTAAATATTAGAAATTTAAATTTATCACAAGAAATATATTTTTTAATTGTATAGATTTTATACAAAATTTTAATTGAGTATTTAAAAACGGTGATTTTGAAATGCAAAATGTATGAATATAAAATGGAATTTTTGTATAAGTGTACTTATTTTTCTTTCTTCGTAATAGATCATCTGGTAGTTATATGCTGCCTCTCCATCTTCTTCTTGGTCTTCCATCTCTTTAGCGCCGCAATGGAGATTAAGCATGTGAGTCAGTATATGTTTATTTAATTACCTTTCTTATGAATTTTTATAAGTATCAAAATTATCACGATGTTTTCCAATGATTTAAATATCAAACAATACACGTTAAATATTCTGTCATTTTATACAATCTTTGAGGCTTACATGGTGGGAAATCCACAATTTTCTTATGCAACGATTTCATATATAGTTATCAACTATATATCACAATAAATATAAAAGTCTAAATAAATATTAATACTTCAGTAATATTTGAATATAATTGCATTTTTTAAGTATTAGTTTTATTAATTTTTGCATTGGAGTTTTATTTATTTAATTGTAGTCCGTAAAACCTTAGATTCACTTATTTCCCTAAAAAATTATAATTTACATGGATAAAATTTGACAGCAGCAATTTGTAGCTTTTTTGATAGCAACAAGCTTTTAAATTATTTTAGAATCAGTACACTGTTGCATGCCTTTTCCGTGAGAGATAGAAAAAAATGTTCTTCATGCCGTAAAATTATTTTCAAATATACAGGGTGTCCTAATTTTTCGGTATAACAAAAACAAACATTTTTTTTTTAAATGGAACCCCCTGCACCTATTCAAGTTATCTGATTACATTTCTCAACCTCTACACTGCTGTCCATTTAGTTTTGGATTATGTTACAGTGTTGCCAATTTACATTTTTTTAAATCCAAATATCATGCATAAGCAACTTTAAAAAATCGTAGCGGCCTCGTTTTTTGAAGGTAAGAATAAGGTAAGAATAAGTTTCTCACATTGATTCTTACTTACATTTTGACAGTTGTTTTGTCTCAGTATGACTTACTTCAGTACATAGAAATGTAATTAAATGGTGACTATTGTGAAAAATATTGAATATCTCAACAACTATGGGGTTCAGACATAAGATATGCTTCATTAAATTAAAGAGAAGAAAAAGACCTATCGAATAATAACATAAAATAGGGGGCATTCCATTAAAAAAAGGAAAATGGTTTATACCGCTTTGAAATTTGCAAAGTTTATTACTAAATTCAAATTTCGCATTACAAAAAGGTAATACAAAAGTTATAATGCTTAAATCAAGTTTCTGATCTTTTCATGAAATTGAAATTTATTAAATTTTAATTACAAATTAAATTAAATTGAAACTATGTGTGGATACTACTTGGTGAAACATTATGATTAGGTTAAATCAAACACTTGGTTAAAGTTTCACTGTATTCATAGAATAAACCTCTACAATTGTTTCGGCCTCACGACCATTATCAAGAGTACAGAGATACTTAGTATCTCTGTACTGCGAAACTGTGAGGCCGAAACAATTGTAGAGGTTTATTCTATGAATACAGTGAAACTTTAACCAGGTGTTTGATTTAACCTAACCTACTAATTAAATAATTATAATTATAATTACAGAAACATTTAGAAAGGCACATTATAGTTTCTCAAATCAAGTTACTGATCTACCCATAGACTTATTTGAGTTTATGCAGTATTCCACGTCTGTATAAGAAAATATGTAATTTTTTTATGAAATGCACAATGGTAGGCCTTTTTAATCAATCCACTAAAATATTCAGAAAATATGTTCGATAGCAAAAATTGACTCAACAAAAGTTGTAAGGCTACAAGGGGGACATCTGATGATCTTTAACTTGACCTTGAAGTTGACTTATTTACTTATTTTTTTTAAATAGTACCTCTACCTTTTGATTATGTATTTTGAAAGTGGGTCGATATATTAGTACAGCTGTGTAAAAATTTCAATACTTTTCATAAGAAAATTTTCGAGAAAAAAATTAACCAAAAGTTAATTTAATAAAAGTTAAATTACTAAAAGACTAATTCAATGCTTCAAACGTTTACTTTAAAAGGAAACTAAACTATATTTCCGGCTATCAACATAATAAAGCCGTTGACAATAATAACAAAAAAGGATAAACTAATTATTTTAAGGATAATTAATAACTATTATTAAGAAAAAAATATAGTGTTAAATTAATTTATAAAACTGTAGAATATATGATTGATAGAATTCGAACCGCCAGAACTTTCAATTAATTTATGTATCCAGCAAAATGGAAATGTCTATCAGCATATTTAAAAAAAAATATCATAATAAGTGTTCAAAAACCTTATAAATTACTTTATTGTTTATTCTTTATTATTGTCAACGACTTGCTATATTACAGCATTATTATGTTGGTAGTCGGAAATATCGTTTAGTTTCCTCTGAAAGTGAACTTTTGAAGTTTTGAATTACTCTTTTAGTAAACTTTTCATTACATATCCTCTCGGAAATTTTCTTATGTAAGGTATTGAAATTTTTACGCAGCCGTTATATGATAACCCTCTTTTCAAATAAATATTCAAAAAGTAGGGTTACTATTTAAAGGTTGTGAGTTGGCCTTGAAATGACCTTTAAAGTAAACTTCAAGGTCAAGTTAAAGGTCATCATCAGATGCCCCCCTTGTAGCTTTTGTTAAGGCCAATTTTCGCAATCAATTCGATTAAAATGGCCTACTATGTATATGGCCACTTCTCATGTTTGGGGAAATACCGATAGCAGATAATTCCAAATTTACTGTCATGAGATAAACTAACAAGAAAAATCCCAGAAATAACTATTAAACAAGAATCAATGTTTTTTCTTTTAAATTTAAATATTAAATTTTATAACCTTATTCAAGTCAAATTGTGCGTGGTCTTGATAATAAAATACCGATGGTCAACAGTCTACCACAGACTATGTGGAATTAAATTTATTAAAACAAGATTTTTAAATGTGAAGACAATAATAATAATAATAATAATAATAATAATAAATTGCCATATACATAGTAACATTGTAATGTTATACTGTTATACATTAGAGAGTGGGTATTAGCGGCAAAGAAAGTAATAAAACTTAAAAATATTAAGTATAAACAAAAACAATATTATACACTGCTCAACATTTGAACTGGTACACTTATATAAAATGCAGTAAAATTAAAACAAAAATTTAAAAAATGCTTATGCTTTTGGCATAACTTCCTATATGATCTGGCTGTGTTTCGGAATGCAAACAAATGCCTATCGAATAACATTTGCGAAACAATTGTTGTTTATCTATCATCAGTGCAATTACTGAGCTCGCGGACGCTTATACTTTATCAAGTTTTAAGAGAATTTTTGCGAATATCTCGATTAAGTTTTAATTCATAGTGGCTGACTGTATTTTAAAGATGCCATTAAGGCGCTTAAGTATTGAAGAGATGAGCCAAGCTATGGGAATGCTTATGACTGGTGCATCGCTAAGAACTGTTGTTGCCCATTTCAATGTGAGCCACAATGTGATCAGAAGAGTTCAAATGCGTTTTAATGATAATGGATCTGTCAAACATAGGCACGGCGGAGGGCCAAATAGCAGTACAACAGTCAGCGAGGACCGGTTTATTACGATTCAGACTCGAAGGAATAGATTTTCTACTACAAGAACACTTCAAAGTCAGTTATTGAATGCAACAGGTACTCAAGTATCCACTCAAACAGTAAGAAGAAGGCTCCATGCGGTAAATTTAAGGTCCAGATCTTCTAAAAAATGTTCATTGTTGACCAGGGCCCACAAAAGAAGTAGGCTAGAGTGGGCACACCAACATGCAAATTGGAGTGTTGAAGATTGGGGTCGTTGTTTATTCAGTGACGAGACCAGAGTGCGTCTCCATAGCTCAGATGAAAGAGTGAAAGTTTGGAGAAGCAGAGGAGAACGCTATATTGAGAACCACGTGACTTACCATCAAGCTTATGGAAGCGGTTCAATTATCGTTTGGGGAGGTATTTCTGCGACTCGTCGTACTGAATTGGTTATGCTTGGAAATGCTACAATTAATAGTGTCAGGTATCTTAATGAGGTATTAGAACCTGTAGTGTTGCAATTCGCCAATGAAATAGGCGATGGTTTCGTGTTTGTTGATGATAATGCGCGTCCTCACAGAACAAGTCAACTCAATGCATTTTTTGATGAGAACAATATTACGCACATGGATTGGCCAGCGAACTATCCAGTTCTTAATCCCATAGAGAACGTATGGGATTACCTGAAAAGGTTGATAAGGTCACGAGGAGTGGATCCAAACAATCACCTTCAGCTCCGAACTGCTGTTTTGGAAGAATGGCTAAATATTACTCAGTATTACATTCGGGATTTGATTTCCAGCATGCCAAGACGTTGCCAAGAGGTCATAGGAGCTAGAGGAGGTCCCACGCGTTATTAATCTTTAAGTGTTTGGTTATCATTTCTTTCCAGAGCATACTTTTCTATAATACTAAAATGAAGATTTTGTTATTTTTCTATTAAAACAGTTGAAATTCGTTATTTAAGTTTTAGTATTTTAATTCTTCGCTCTAATAGTGCTTCCAGAGCCTTGTACTATCAATTAAGCAAGAAGGTGTTGTTCAAAAAGTAGTCAATTGTTGTTTATATATGTTCTTGTAAGTGTACCAGTTCAAATGTTGAGCAGTGTAGTTATATTATAGTTGTAGTTTTACTTTTAATCATAGGCATCCTAAAAGGTCACAGTTTGAATAGTAAATCGTACTACACGAACGTCAATGAATAAAGCCTAATATAATCTAACGAAAAATACGGAAATTTTCACTAAGTATCGTTCACTTTTGGTTCAACTTGGTTCACTCGTTCACTCGCAGTATGTAAATTATAAAAAAAAATTGAATGTGTAAAGATATTGTAAATTTAGATTTAGATTATTGCACATGTGGGATCACGGATCACTGATGATAAATTATGCTTAAATTTGAAAAAAAAAAACTACTTTAGCATGTCATCGTTGTGTACATATGGTGCATGCGCCGGGCGCAGATTGCAGTAAATTATGAGAAAGTGCATATAATTTTATTTGTTATTTTATAAATTCGAAGGAGGTAGATATTAGTTGCATGTATGTAAGTATGCTTATCTATCAGATAAGTTTTCCACATCTGTAAAATGAATTAAAATTGAAAATGGTTCCGCAGTTTTGGTGGATGCGCCGGGCTATATAACCTTATTTATTAATCTATAACATAGGTTACATGAACTTTGGCTTTAAGTCCATTGCTAAACACTCAAGTTGAATAAATAATACTCCAAATACATTTAAAAGGAGATTTAATTTAGATTTCTGTTTGCGGTTATTTCAGGCAGTGTGGTACATGTGTTGGTGCTAATATTTCTGATAATATCTTTAGTAATTACTTTACATAGTTATATTGTAAACATAAATTATTTCAAGGGATTGAAAAAATAATAATGATGTAAAATTAAAGACAATCAATATTCTGAGTAAAGGGTGAAATTCGCCTCTCTGCATTAATTAATATCAATAACATGAAGAAATTCCTAAAAATTAACAGATGCATGAGAAATATTTTAATATGTTTAATATTTCATATTTTTTAACATGCTGAAAGAAAAACACCAATCGTCAATCATAAAGCGGTGTAAAGTTAAAAAAAAACAATTTGTTAAAATCCTTTTTATTTTTTAATTTGATATTTCATATAATAACACATATTTTTAAAATAATGGGTATTTTCTAACTTCGATTAAGGCGGAAACTCATCTGGCTACTATGGTAAAGTAAATTATGTAAAAAGTAAAGCATATTATGGTACGGTAAAGTAAGTACTTACATAAGCAAGTACTTACCTTTATGTTTTTTATATCCAAGGCCTTGAAAGTAATTACTCAATTTTTTTCCTCTTGACAACTGACTTATTTGTCATTTTTGTTCTTTTTTCTACTCTATAGGGAGCAATACTGTAGCCTTGTGAAGGATGGACACCATTTTTGAGACACCTCTTGAAAATGTATATATAAGTTCTCAAGTAAAATTGGTGATTTTAGCGATTTATATTTGTCTCCCTAATCAATTGATAATTGGGCTGTTTTGTCAGGATGGTGTTAAAAGTTAAACGCTAATTTTTCAAGCCTTTAAATTAGAAGCACATATTCATTCTCAAATTAGTGGAAATTAATGACCAAATCCTCTTGAGCACATCAGACAGACATATGTCTCGCACATAAGTCAAATCAATTTCTTGCATGCCCTCTTCTTCTATAACTGATTATTGTCGATTTCTTCTTGTTAAAATTTAATACATATTTGTTCTATTCTTCAAAATTTTATCATAGATACATGTGGATGGGATTAATCAAAAAGTAAAAGTCAAGTATTGTTCAAGAGCATTGGTTTGATAAGATTTTGAGCCACTTTTTGCATTTTCCAATTGAATTTTGTGATTATTGACGTTCTTGTAAATTAGTACTTTTTGTTAGTTGTATTAACGTAGCAAATAAATGGATCGCGTTATGCAGATAGCTACCAACCCATAAAATATAAAAAATGAATTACCACTGCTTTTGTACATATATGTATTTGAGCTTTTTATTCTGTTTAAGTCTTAGTAAGATCAGGCTTATACTAAATTGTAATTCTGTTGCAAACGTTTTCACTACATTTTTAATGTTCATTATTTAATTTTGCAGAAGGACGTACCCACTTAGCTTTACCTATTTTACGTTTTATTTATGATTTGTTAAAGATCTTTCTATTATTTTCAACAAATTTGTCCAGTTTTATCAACCATATTACTGAAATTATTTTAATGCGTCTACAAATTTTGTTACACAGATGCGGTGCAACAAAATTTGTCAAATAACATGGAAATAGCTGCTTCAAACTCGTTTACGTGTGATTGTCTTAATGAATTAGGTAAAGCACAAATGTTAATGCATAATTTTTTTATAAATGCAAATATTTTAATTTATTTTCTAGAAGATAAAGAGAACTCTATGCTAGATCTTACATATATTACTAACAGTTCTGTGGAATGAAACGCTACAAAAACCAGCAGGTCGTCCAAGCAAAGGTCGAAAAAGAAAATTTCCAACCCAAAATCGAGAATCAATTTTGAAATTTATGCAGAATAAAAGCCATAACGAAATAATATTTCGTTTGTTGTTATATTTGTATAACTAATTAATAAAAAAAATAAGTTTGGCATTTTCGTTCAAAAAATGTTTGATTTTATTGTTTTTACAAAGAGCAGGAAGCTACCAACCCTCAAACCCTCAAACACCGCCATATTTAGCACAATTTAAATCTTACAGGGAAATATTTTGCTCAAAATTTTAATTTATTAGTTTTAAAACATAATGAAATCATGAAAAAATAATTTAAAGTTGTCAATAATTTATTATAACAATAAAAACTGAAAAGTCTGATATCTCGTTTTAGTTCTAATGTGGGTTGGTAGCTGTCTGCATAACGCGATCCAAATGTGGCTTGTAGCGCCGATAAGATGCAACAATAATTATTGCGTTTTATCATAACAATTATTGTTTGGTTCAAGAAGTTGAATGTGAGGCATGTATTATCGATACACGTGTTGAAAACCACAGCAAATAGGGCACTAGTTTAATTAAACATATTTTAGTCAGCGTAGAGTGTTCTATCTATGATTGATGTATGACGTATGAAAGTTTACTTTAGGGACACCCTGCGTTTTTTAAAAATTTGATTGAGATTAAGTATTTTATTGAGGCAGTGATGATGTGGTTTATATTAATATTTCCAATTAGACGTGGAACTGAACCCGGGACTTCTGTGTTAGTAGAAGCAACTGCTGTATATCACGGTGGGCGGCAGCAAACGTTAAAAATTTTGTTTCCTAATAATTAAAGAAGTTTAAAACAAATTATATGGCGGCATATAACGTAAGTAATTTTTAAAACGTCCCCCAATACCCTCGAAGCGGTAACCTATAAATAATTTTCCAGCCTGAGCGTGGGTAGGCACTTTATGAATTGTACGAGCGTTTCCCCAGGCCGGAGGAAAACTGGACCGAATCCGCCCACCCATTTTCATCTCATCATCCCCGCGATGCCGCGTCCTGCTCCCCCGGCGCTCCTTGTTTCACTCTGCAGCCCGTTCTAGAAAAGAAAAAAGTTAAGCCTCCGATACTTACGAGGCATTAATAAAATACAATTGCCCTCGTAACGAGTTCTCCGTTGTTCTAATCAGCAGAGGCGGCCGAAGTGACACGGCTGCCCCCCAGAAATTGGGCCCAGGGAACTCCTACCAGGATGTAGGAGTTCCAACCGGGCGGGGGCGGCTGACGTCAGGGCCCGGCGCTAAAATGTCAGAGTTCGTCGCGAGGAGCGGCAATCGATAGAGCGGCAAACACCCCGGGCCTGTCCTGCCAACACCGGCCCAACTCTTACCCTTCAAACAATCTTGGCCAAGGTCCTTTTCTCTCCTCTCCTCGCGAGCTCGAGGGTCCTGGGAGTACGTGCACTCACTAATTACTGATATGGAAATGACACTTCTACACGCGCACCCTTTGAGAGCGGCGTGAATAAGAAGAGGGCGAATTTTCAAGGAGTCAGCTAGAATTTTAATGTGTGAGAAGGGTTGGGGAACATTGTTGGCCGTATATTATGTGTATACAAAATTGTTGACATTGAGATTGCAGATTTACGAGCCACGAAATTAAATCTGGCTGCAATAGCAATACAATAGATGTGGGATGCGAAGAGGCCTAAAGCAAATGCTTATAAGTCTCGTAACACTGTAATTTATATTGTGTTTATTGTTTGCTCTACAGTATAATACATATCATTGCAGTAAGGATATTCTTAGTGGGCATGCGCTGCACAAGAGCCCTGTAAAGGGCCACGCATTTTAAATTTAATTAGACTTTTAAAAAAATTTATAAACATTTCTGAAACGTCTAGTTTTTTTATCTGTAGGGTATTTAGTTGCAACTTATGATATTTTCTGCAAATTGTATACATTTTGTGCGATTAGTTTATATATAAATATATTTATCATTACACCTTCCACCAATTACTGTAGGTGTTTTTCTTTACATTTCTCATTTTCTTCTTTCCATTAGTTTTCTACAAATTTGTTCCATTTCTTTCGGTCGTTTGTCATGTTCTTTGCCTGTATCGTTGTTAGTCCTCGTTTTGTTAATATCTCTTTAATCGTGTCGTCCCAGGTTTTTTTTGTATACCTCGTCCAGTCTTCTTGCATTTTGCTTCCCACGCAAGTTTTGGTTGTCTATCTTCTTTCATCCTGTGCATGTGACCCCACTATCCTAACTGTCTCTTTTCAATAAATTCCAGGGTCGATTCTATTTCTAGTTCATTTCTTATTAATGAGCTTCTGATCTTGTCGAATTTTGTTACCCTTTCGTTCTTCTCAGGTGTTTTATTTCCACAGCTTGTATTCTTTCCTTCTCCATCTTTTTCAGATTCCACGTCTCACATTCGAAAGTTAATACTGGTCTTAATAGTGTCTTGTATAATTTAGTTTTTGTTTTGGTCGATATTTCTTTTCTGCGTAGGATGGTTTTGTTCAGTGCATGGTAAGTACGTGTAGCCTTCTTAATCCTCGTGTCAATCTCATTCCCCCCTACCCCTAAGTATTTAATTTCCTCCACTTGTTCAATTTTGGTGTCTTTTAATTTGATGTTTATCGCTTCCATACCTCCCACTACCATCACTTTAGTTTTATTAGTATTTATTTCCATTTGGTACTTTTTAAGTATCTCTTCCCATATCTCCAAGTTCTTTTGTAATTTTGTTTCTTCATTCGCCAGTAATACGTCGTCTGCGAACGCTCCTTCTTTTACACTGAATGTTCCTCATTCTTCTGTATCCCATTTCCATTTCTCTTGTTCCCGTTTGGTATTTTCGTATTATCTCGTCCATGTAGATGATAAATAGAATCGGACTTAGGCTTCCTCCTTGTCTCAGCCCGTCTTTGATCTTGAAGCACTTCAATTCGTTGGTGTTGTACACTATTATATTGTTTTAATTTGAGTATATAATTTTGATAATGTTTATGATTTTCACGCTCAAACCTCTTTCTTCCAATATTTTCCAAAGTTTCTTTCTGTTGACCGTATCAAATGCTTTTTTTATGTCTATGAAGCCCATGTATACTTTTTTATTTTGTTTATGTTTCTTGCTATGATCTGTTTAATTATGAAAATGTGGTCTTGTATACTCCCCCTTTCCGAAAACCACTTTGTGCCTCGTGTAATGTCGTTTCTACTGTTGTCCTTATTTTGTTTTCTATAATCTTCTCTAATATTTTCATTCCAGTACTTATTAGATTGATGCCTATATAGTTACCACATTCTTTTCTGTTGCCTTTTTTGTATATTGTTACCACAAGTGTGGTCCTCCAGTCGTCCGGTATCCGCTCTTCTTCCCATACTCCATTATATACTTTTAATAGTAGTTTTTTCGCTTCTTCGCCGATGGTTTTCATCATTTCTGCTGTTATTTGGTCCTTTCCTGCCGCTTTTCCGTTTTTCAGGCTCTTAATTACTATGTCTAATTCTTTTTCTGTTATCTCTTCGTTCTCTGTTTTGTTTTCTCTGTTTTGTGCAATTTCTTCTATCTCTCTATCATTGTTTTCCTCAGCATTTAATAATTCCATGAAATATTCCCTCCATCTGTTCATAATTTGTTCATCTTCCCTTAATATATTTCCTTGTTTGTTCTTGATTTCAGAGTCTGTCTGTTTTTTTTCTTTTCTGGAGCTCTTGATAACATTATAGAACAACTTCTGGTTTTCTCTACTATTTCTTTCCATTCTTTCTCCAAATTCGTCCCATGACTTTTGTTTCGCTTCTAGTACTACTTTTTTGTCTTTCTTTCGGCTTTCCTTATAATGGTCATATTTTGCTTCTGATTTATAATTTAGGTATTGCTTCCAGGCCAGCTTTTTATTTTTAATATCCTCTTTAATTTCTTCTGCCCACCATCTCGTTTGTTTCTTTTTGTTTGTTTTCCTCATTGTTCCACATGTTATTTTTGCTGCCTCTTTCATAACGTTTCCTCTTGTTTCTCATAACTTTATACTGTCCATCTCCTGTATTCTCTTTTTTTGCGTTATTAACTCTGTTACTATTTTTGTGTACGCTTTCAATGTACCTCTCTCAATTTGTATAGTTCCGTCGTCTCTCTTTCTTTCTTTATTTCTTTCTCATGTCTGTCGTTTACTTCTACTGTGTTTTCTTTTATTTTTGATATCAATAGGTAGTGGTCGCTATGAATTTCGAATCCTCTTCTAATCTTTGTATCGATTATGTTACTACGATGTTCTCTATCTATTAAAATATAGTCGATAACTGATTTTTTGTCCCTTGCCCTTTCTTCTCTCGTATATGTATATGTTTTTTTTTATAACAACGGATAAAAGGACAATCGCATGGAAAAATTCAAACAGAAGGAGAAAGAAAACACCAAATCTGAGATGCGAAATAAAATCAGTAAATAATAAACACAAACGAGAGACAGAAAAATGGAAAATAGGAACTTGGAATGTGAGAGGAATGATTGGAAAAGAAAAGGAAATCATAAGAGAAACATATATTAATTCTATACAATTGTTTCGACTTGTAACTATAACAATTGCCAACTGAAGGTTTGGTATTTAAATATCGAGACACGTCTATAGAAAACATTGACCTAGAAAAAACATATCATATCTAAGCGCGCTATCTATAATTACATTAGTTCTTTATATAAAGTAAATGTCACAATATAATTGGCTGGATTAAGCAGAAGATAACGATATACAAAGAAAACATTGCGTATGAAATTTATAAACAAATATTTAGGAACACTTTTGTTATCTACGTTTTTCATCGTGTTTACATTTCATTCGCGTTTCTTTACAAACATAATATAATTACGTGTTACACTATCGATTTATTTCTAACACTAAGAGCATCGACACAGTGGCATTGCCTCTCACGCCAACTGTCCCAGCTTCGAAACCCGTGATTAGGTTTTGAACGACTAAAATATTCCACTATCAAATTCGTCAGAGTACAAATTATCAATTTACTGAAGTATCATATTTAATAAAGTATTGCCAGCGAAGATTTTCTGTGCAATCAATATTCATACTTTTTTTTTTTGTAAAACTGCCTTTGTTGCTCATAGGTCACATTTTAATGGCATTTACATTTTTCAACTATTTTAAGTGAATTACTTTGTTTTACTTGTAACCATTTACCTACATATTTGATATATAACGGAAGATAGTTCCTTAGATTTGTTAATGAAGCTAGTAGTATTATTTTGCAATAAAAAAATAGTTGTTTTATTTTTATTTTTTACTGTTACTGTTACTGTTTACTGTTTTTATTATTCTACTGTTACTCTGCTGGGATCAAACCTACAAGCTCTGTGAAGTTTGTTAAAGTTTATGGTTAATACATTAACCTAAATATCCCACCACAGAAGATAGTTAACTATGTTTCTTAATGAAGTTAGTAGTATATACCTATTATGTTGCAATAAAAAATAGATTTTTTAATTTTATTATGAGATTAGTTACAAGAAATATTTTACTGTTCCTCTGTTGGGAATCAGGGGAATTTAAAATAGTTTAATTCGTGGTGATTCGGTATTGTTTAAGACACCAACAGAAATTGATTTTCCTAGTTTTGCACGAGCCTAATCAGCCAGAAGCAAAAATGATGAAATATAGTGGTGTCAGGTAAAATATTTTCTCTCATTTTGCTTTGCATGTGCTTAAAAAAGATAAAACATAATTTATCTGCGATGCGAAATAAAACAACATATTTTATCACGACATAAACATATGGCACCACAGTCTCACACCCAAGTTAATCTGGTACCTACTATAATAATTACCATTTTTGTAGCCTAATGGGTTTAAACTGGAACATTAGGTGCTAATAAATCATGCATTATTGTGTTTTGGACTCTATTAATATAATAATATACCACACATATTATGATATAAATCAAACAATATGAACAATTTATTTCCTACACACCTATATTCATAACCCAAAATTCCCCCAAACAAATGTTTTGAATATGGAAGCAATAATTAATTGAAAACCCAGCAAACTGTATTATTATTTTTTGTTGTACGTAGAGGAGGAAGGAAAAACTAGGTCATGCTGGCACGTATCCAAGATTCAAGCTGTATTGTGCGCCCGCTTTACTCGGCGGTTTACTCCCGTTCTTTAATGCTATGGAACAGAAAAAAGAAACGCAAACTGAACCATTTGTAAATTGAATCCAATTTAATAAACAAAGGTGAATGGGGGAGGTAATAACGTCGGTGATATGCCGGAAATGATGTTCCTTTTGGTAATTATTTTGGGAGTAAATGGCCGCACGTTTTACATGATTTTAGAGTTTTTATATATTTTGTACCTACAACTAAAATTTACTACTATCTAGGTAGTTTTCCTACATGTATTTTGGCACTACAACTATTTTAGTCTTTGAAGGAATACCCCAGTCTCAACATATCCTTTAAACACAACGAAAACAATTCGGAATATGTAATACATAAATTAAATCAGTAAAAATTGAATTTGACAGACTCATAATCTAATATGGCAATGACAGCACAGAAGACTCTAAACTATTAAATGAAAATCTAACTAATACAATATCTGCAGTAAAAGTAGGTCATGGCGTTTACTTTGTTTTTGATATTATTTCTAACACCTTCGGTGAAATAAACTAAAAACAACGAAAACCGTGGTTTATATTTTGGAGACTTCTCGAACTGTAATGGTTATAGGTAAACTCTGATTACGGTTCATTAGTAAGTATAAACCTTACATTTTTTTAGAATTCATGCCCAACGGGCCCAACATAAAGGGCTCAAGTATTATTATCCAACTGGTGAAGGCGCCGGGACAGCTTATACACGTATTTTGGGTCTATCATTGAATACGTTTTAATGGACAACTATGTCTTTAGGAGCACACAGCATTGTGTGCCGAATGCTTCGGATATTTGTATCGTTGAATACTGTATTAATGGAAGTTGTATCGTTGACAGCCACTAGTACTGAGTACTCTAATCGTTCCCTGTTATGCTCGATACATCGAAAAAGTGGAGTTGATGATTACAAAGAGTACATATTTCAACATCAAAATTAGCTGACATAAGTTGTCAGATGTCAGACCTTGCTAGATAAATACATTCACATTAAGCAAAATAAATGAATAGATCTGGCCGTTACTTTTTTTTTTAAGTCCAAATTCCTAATTACTTTAATAATATTTTTTCAATTCCCATTATTAAAATGCTAATTATGTATATTGAATCTCATCGTGAAAACTACACTTTAATCGTATGGGTGAATAAAATGTTTACATTTTCACTTTATTCACTATAACCATTGACAACATAAATAAATTAAAAAATAGGTAAATTCGCTATATCCTTGAAATTTTCGTTGTCACCGGACAATGTGACACTTCACGCAAATTCTTCAATTCTGATAACGAATTGGAAAAAATCTTGTATGATACACGTGAATCAAGTCATTTTATCCACTCGAAAACACTATCGCACTCAGATTCGCCTCTTGCGCTAAACAGTTTTTTCGTGGATAAAATTCGACTTCCTTTACCATAATAGCTATTTCTTATCACTTTCAATTTTTTTTTTCACAGCCTTTCATAGCCACACTGAACTTGTAAATTTGTATAATGGAAGGGGTAGTAAACTTCTGATTTCAAAATACACTAAACCACGCTGTATTTTACATTTAAAGTTTATCCAATTCCTCGCATGCTGGCGTTAGGATTATCTTCAACAACTTGTAAAACAGCTTCCTCATTTTTAGCCGGATATCACCGTTAATGATATCATGCAGCGTACAATAATTGTACGCTGCATATTCTTTTCCTCTTCATTCTCCAGAGGAAAGTACCTACATATTTGTTTAAGAGAAAACAGAAAATTTATAGTAATGATTCAAAATTTTGCATCAGCTTTGCAGTTATAGAGAATTATAACTTAAGTTATGGAGAATTATCGTGACAGAAATAATTAGTAATCTACAGAAATAATTGAAAATGTTACTGTAATAATTGAAATTTTGATAAGAAATAAGAAAGAAAATAAGAAAATTTGACAGTAGTGCAGACAAACAGAATTTATTTTTAATAGTTATAACCAAAATAAACTGAAATTAATAACATTGATGGAAATTTTGACAGAAATCATTAAAATATTGACAGGAATATTAAAAACAATCAGTAATAATTTAAAGTTTGACAGTGTATATATTTTTTGTGATTTTATGAATTTTTGGCCGTCACATCGGTCAATAATAAATTAATTTTTTTCTATAACTTCATAAAATTTAGACACTCTTCGAAATTTTTGTAGAGTAAACAGAAAATTTATAGTAATGATTCAAAATTTTGCATCAGCCTTGAAGTTATGGAGAATTATAATTTTATCGTGACAGAAATAATTAGTAAAATACAGAAATAATTGAAAATGTTACTGTAATAATTGAAATTTTGATAAGAAATAAGAAAGAAAATTAGAAAATTTGACAGTACTTCAGACAGAAATAATTTATTTTTAATAGTTATAACTAAAATAAACTGAAATTAATAACATTGCTTGAAATTTTGATAGTAATCATTAAAATATTGACAGGAATATTAAAAACAATCAGTAATAATTTAAAGTTTGTCAGTGTATCTTTCTATTGTGATTTTATGAATTTTTGGCCGTCTCATCGGTCAATAATAATTTCATTTTTTTCTATAACTTCATAAAATTTTGACACTCATATTTGATATTTTGGTTGTATACTTTCAAATTTTAAGAGATAGAATTTAAAATTTATAATAACTAAAATTTCATTTAAAAACTCGTATATTTGAAGTAACTTTTAAAACGTTCGGTGACATTAAAACTTTAACAGTAATCATTACGATTTTTATAGTATATATTAAAAAAACACATGTAACAATTCTAATGTTGACATTAATAAATTAAGTTTTGAGAGTAATCTTTGAAATCGTGATAGAAAGGAGTAATCTCTAATAATTACCACTAACATTAACTGATTAACCGAAATGAATACAAATTATTCAAATTTTGATAGTTATAATTAAAAGTTTTACGGTATTCTTTAAATCTTCAAGATATTGGTAGAGAAAACTGATATTTGATAGTAATGATTACAAATTTGGCATCAGTCTTCAAAGTTTTGGAGAATTGAAACATTGACAGTAATAATAAATATTTTTACAGAAACAATTAATAAAATTACAGAAATAATTGAAAATTTGACAGTAGTAATTTTGATTGAAATAAATGAAACTTTGACAGTAGTAATTTTGATTGAAGTAAATGAAACTTTGACAGTAATGCAGACACAAAGAATTTATATTTAATAGTTATAACCAAGATATACCAAACTTAAAACAATTATTGAGATTTTGAAAGTAATCATTAAAATTTTGACAGAAATTAAAACAAACAGTAATTTAATTACAAATTCCATTTTGAATTAATCTTTCCAATTTGAATTAATCCAACAGAATCAAAATATGTACCGTAAAACAAAAGTTGTCCGGTAAAGTTGTCATGGCAAGCTTTTATAGGCACCAGGCCTGTGAAGAATCACACATCGAGTTAGTATAGATGACAGTATCTTGCTTACTGTCACTGACAATAGGACAACGTTTGTTTTACAGTAATTTGATTCTGTTAGATTCATTCAAATTGGAAGGTGTAATTAACATTTAAAATTTTATATTTCTAAAACCATTGAGTATCGGTCCTGAGTTTATTAGAATTTGTGGTTTTTTTATGTCTACTATCACCTGTCAAAGCGTGGGAAGTTTTTTTATTCCGAATCAAAAAAACGTATCCTTCTATTCCAGCATCTATTTCCTCGTTTCACTGCTTCACGTCACTCTTCTGGATGGCGAGAGTGCAGAAGTCTCTTGTGGGATGGCCATATTCTGTCGTTTGCTTGGCCTCGACTATAAGCCAGAAGATGTTTTAAACACAAACATGGACAATAGCATACGACAACACAAGTGTACATAAGTGTAATAATAATAATAATAGTATTCTTTATTCAAAACTCAATTATTGCTTGCACAGAAAGAGATTTGACAGCGTCAACAATTACAGATAAAAATACAAAATTACAAATAATTCATTAAAGATAACATGCTCATTACAAATTACAAATAAAAAATTACAAATTACAAAATTACAAATTGAAAATTACCAATTACAAAATTACAAGTTCACACGCTATGACCCCATGAAATCACCCACACAGTACGGTTCCAAGTACACAACAGTGTCATTAACAAACAAGGTGAATATATTTATTTGCATTTTGCTTTTGCATTTTGCATTTTGCTTACTCATTACTTTAATAATATTTTTTTATCACTTTGAAAACTTTATTTATTTTTTTAATTTTCCACTACAATGTTGCACCACACTTCTTCTTCTTCAGGTGAAGAATCTTGATATTGATTAAATAACGTTCATGTTTTTGTTAAGTTTTTAATTTGTTTTACTGTTGGCATATCTGTCATAGATTTAAACGCCAACCAATATTTTATTGAAATATTGAAATATTTAGGAATGATTTTGAATTTTGAAAATGTTCACCATTTCCCAAAAGAATTAGTTTTTGTACTTTATTGGCCGTATGTAATATCTTAAACTCTTCTTCGAATTGATGATTTGGTCCAATACTTTTTCAAGTTCAAATTGAGACCAATCAAGTTCAAATTGAGACCAATCAATTTCAAATTCGGACCAATCAAGTTCAAATTGAGACCAATCAATTTCAAATTGAGACCAATCAATTTCAAATTGAGACCAATCAATTTCAAATTGAAACCAATCAATTTCGAATTGAGACCAATCAATTTCAAATTGAAACTAAACAAAATCAAGTAGACACTAAACAATATTGATTGGTCTCAATTTGAAATTGAGACCAATCAATTTCAAATTGAGACCAATCAATTTTAAATCTAAACTAAGCAAAATCAACACTAAACAATATCAACTTGAGAGTAAACAAATAAAATTTATATGACATTATTCATTTATATGTGTCTTATTAAAAATGTCGCGCTACATATAAAAAGCAGAAGCAATACATCTCAAGAAGCAGTTGTGTGCTGCTTTTAATAATTATAATGGAGATTGGAAAAGCCTTGCTAACACAATGGACATGAACATGAATTCAGGAATAATCACTTCGATTAAGTCCATATAGCCCAATGTTGTACCCGAGTCATGAAATCTGGTGTGAAAGCAGCTTTGGCGGTACAAATGCCACAAATTTTGAATGGAGAAGGCAGGAATAACATGATACAAACAGAGTTCAGCCTTCAAAGGTTGAAAAACATAATTAATGAAAACGTAAGAAAAATTAATGTAGTCAATACTTGTGCAAATTTTGTGACAGGTATTTTGTAAAAATTTATGCCTGCTGGGTTAAACATGGAAGACATGTAGTTTTAGTTTATTAGTGTATTGATTAGATTGTCTTTTTTTTTTGTTGTATAATATTACTATTTAATACTACATGCATGAATAAATTATATTATAATAATATTTCGTTAATAACATATTGGTTATATTTTCAAATTGAAATTGTTTATTGTCAACTTGATTTTGATTAATCTGAATTTGAAATTGAAAATCTCATTTAGAAATTGTTAGATATTAAATTGAATTTGTTTCAATTTAATTTGAATTTGATTGTTTCCAATTTGAAATTGATTGTTTCCAATTTGAAATTGATTGCTCTCAATTTGAATTTGTTACTTCCCAAAATGAAATAAATTGGTCTCATTTTGAACTTGAAAAGGTATAGTTGAGAAAGAGTTTAAGATAACATAAGAACATTTTTAAAATACTAAATCTTCCTTAAATATTTAAATTTTTCAGTAAAATATTGGTTGGCGTTTAAATCTATGGCAGAACTGCAACAGTCTTATCTTATCTTAAGTTTCTCAGTTTCCTACACTTTCTCCCTTGTTCCTGGTACTTGCATTTTACTTCATTGGATTCTGTTTGAATTGCCTGAGCTCTTAGCTTTTTCCTTTGATCCACCTCTCTTTCGCATTCCTTATCATACCATTTCCCATTTTGCATACTCATGTTCGTTTCGTCTTTTAGTACCCCATCCAACTCGTTTTTTATACATTTCCACCTTTCTTAAATATTCCCACTGTCTCGCATTGTACTTAGATTCATAGTTATCTTCGCACTATACTCCACCTTCTTCTCTTCATTTGGTAATCTTCTTTCTTTTCGGTTCCCTTTCTTCTTCTGTTTAAGTTTTATGCCAATCAAAGAGTGGTCTGAATCTGCGTCTGGTCCCCTGCAACTTCTTACATCTATTATACAGTTTCGTTCCATTACTTCAATCAGAACATGGTCTATTTGGTTTGTAACTCTTCCATCAGGTGATGTCCATGTTCCCTTGTGATTCTTTTTTTTTTCTGGAAGTACGTACTTTTAACTACCCTATGTTTCTCCATTGCAAAACCTATAAGTAATTAGTCATTTTCATTGGTAGCCTGATGTTTACTGAACCTTCCAATTGTCGGTCTATACATACTTTCTTACCATATCTTTGCATTAAAATCTCCTAGTAATATTTTCATATCATACTTCTTAATTTTTTCATACCCATCCAGAAGGCTATAGAAGTCCTCCTTTATTTCCCCTCCCGTATCTTCAATTGGTGCGTGTATATTCAATAGTGATATTTTTTGTAATTTTCCTCTTAATCTTAAGTAACACATCCTGTCACTAATCGGCTTGTACTCCATCACTAGCATCTTTAACTTCTTATGTATTATGAACCCTGTTCCTCTCATTCTGTTTCTTCCTCCACTGTTGAAGCATATATGATCGTCCAGTTCAAAAATTTGATTATCTAGCTGTTTTGTCTCCTGTAACGCTACTATGTCAAATTTTAGTCGCTTTGTTTCCTCTATCAAATTCTTTAATGCTCCTTGTTCACTAGTTGCTCTGACATTCCACGTTACTATTTTTAACTTCAATGTTATTATGTTCCAGGTATTCCCCTTCTTTGCTATTAATTTCCTTTTTCCATTTTACATTTAACTCAGATCCGTTATCTCGCATTTTCATGTCATACTCATATTACTTGCCCCTCTTTCCAGCTTTGCAAGTTTTTTTAGTTTTCTCTCGTAGCTGTTAGTCCCTTCTCATTCCTCTTCCAAGTGTACTCTTGCCCATTGATAAACAGCTTCTGGTACTCTATTTTGATGCTATTTCCTTTACTGTGTTCCTCTCTCGCAATGTTTCTTATCTGCTGTTGTATCTGTCTCTCGTCCCTTGTAAGATCATTGTCCAGATAAATTTTACTGCCTTCGAGTTTATTCTTTGCCTTCAGTATAAGGCCCACTTCAGCGATAATCATTTCCATATACTTGCCTTTGTTTGTTTTAAATGCTTCTATAATTCTAACTTCTACGTTTAGCTCTTTCTTTATAAATTGTTCTACTGTCCAAGGAATATTGCTGTCTTCCACCCTCAGACCCTTAATTACTACGTTTGTTTCCCTCTTCTTTCTCTCTATACTTTCTATTCGAAGTTACAGAGTTTCTATTTTCCCCTTCAATTCCGTTTTCTCTTCCTTCCATTCTTCTTCCCTATTCCTTATATCATTTCTCATCTCCCTAATCTTCTCTTTTAACATTTCATTGTTAGTTTCCATTCCTTTCTTTAACTCTTTCATCGGGTTTTTAATTTCATCTATTTCACTTTCTTTGCTTCCCACTATGTATGTAGATTGTGCTGGCTGAATTGGTTTTGAAACTTTCCTTTTTTTATCAATTTGCCAATGATACAATTTAACATTGATTATTGCTTTCAATTATTATTTATTGTGTGTAGTAAGTACATCCAATTTATTGCAAACTTAAATTAATAAATTGAATTATTTTTTTCTTTAATCAGTTCACTTACTTGAAACATTTTCATTCATGATTGATTCATTGCTTCAGTTATTATATCTATAATAATAATTTATATACCAAGGGCATAATAAGGCGTTTATGGTCCGCGACCTGAGTAAGGGCCATACACGCTGTTTACGTGCATACAAAGTATTATTTACAGACCGAAGTAAAAATTAATAAAAACACATAACTTACTTAAACAAAATCTTTAATTTTTATAAATTTTGATAATTTATTTCTTCGTATGTCACGTTGACCCACAAAATTTCTGATAGGGTTAAGCACTAGAGGGGGTATAATACACGTTATGCACCGTAGGGCCATAAAGCGATGCTTATGTAGTTAAACAGAATGACTTATAGAGACATAAATTGACTTTTTTAGCCCGGGTTGCACAAACTCTATTATAAATGTATGTATGCAGTACATACAAAATATTGCAATCTTACAAAACAAACCATAAAGTCATGTGGTGGTTGCATTAAATTTTCTTTCGTGCATTAAATTTGCTATTATAGCCTTCCATTAAGATTCGTGTTCATTCCCAGTCCGCGAATTTACATTTCTCAAGTACACACTTGAATTGCCTCCCAGCCGAGGTCAATGTTTCACCCACTTTTCCAACTACAACCTTATCGCTTATCTCACCGGCAGTCTATTTTCTTTCATCCACGTGCTTCATTCATATTCATGGTGCGGCGGTTTGATAAAACATTCGCAGTGGCTGCTGTGGACCAAAGTCGCTGGCGCTGCTCCAAATCGGGAGAGCAAAAGAAATCCTTTATCGGCCAGCACCGCTGGAGCAAATCTGCACCGAACTGGCGGGTTAATTTATTGCTCACTATTGACGACGCCCGATCGATCTTGCTGCAAGGACGAAAAATAAGTCATGAATTGAAATCGTAATTACTGGCTGTGGTAGATGTTACGATATTACGCCGAGTTAGATAGAACCGTCGATATTTATACTACTAAATTGTATAATCCATTTATTCATGATGAATTAATAATGGATGAGGTGTACGTGAACCTTATTTGTATATAAAGCAATGAGATGCGTTACCGTAGATATTACTTCTTGTGGTAGCTTTGGTGTTAAACTATTGTAAAGTATTATTGTTATTTGGTATTAAAAAATGGTGTATTGCAGTTAGATGATGTGTATCTAAATGGAATTGTAGACAGTACCGCTAATTGCTTATTGAATATGTTTGTAAAAGAAACTATTGATGCATATTATTTTGCTGTTATGGCCGATGATAGTAGAACAGAAGATATATTAAGAAGGATGGTAAATCATATTTATGACATTAAGGCAGTTAATGAATATTTTAAGAATATTTTAAAGCATATCCGATGCAACAGCCAAATGACTAGACGCGTTGCTCATTAAAAATGTACCATGTTGTGTTTGTTCTTATATTTGAACAAATTTTTGAAGTCGCTTCAGGAATTCATCAATTGCTTCAGAGTGAAAAGTTTGATTCATCTAAAGCTTCTCTTGGTATTAAAACTGTAATTGTAACCTTTGAAACTCTGGGAGAAAATAAACAAACTTTTGATAAATTATATAAAAATAAATAAATGTGATAGTTTAAGTAATAAGTGTACGTCCTCAATCTAATTACTTAAATTATAGAATTAATGAACCTTAATATCAGAAATATCACAGAAATAAATTTTAGTTCGAACTGAAGTTAAATGAAAGAGATGAAACTGCGCCAAGAAAGGGAAAATATCCAAAATTATTACAGTCATTCTTGTAGTATGATGACACTTGTTCAATTGACAAAGTTATTTTTCGCAGTAATATTTACGACTAAATACTATATAAAATGTTCATAGAATTTAAAGTGAGATTTTCCGAAAAACTTGCACACAATGTCAAAGTGCTTCTTGGACGTTGAATTTTTCGTACTCTCGATTGATTCTGAAATTTCCTATACCAATCAATTCTACATCTCCTGCTCTGGTTTTATCTGACTGATTTTTTCGTCTTTTTTTCTGTTCGTTTCATCTTCACACTAAGTTACTTTCGCTTTCATTAGTACTCAATTTTCATAAATGTTAAATTTTGTTTATATATATATATATATTGTAATCGATCTCAGACTATTCGTCTATATGATAAATCGAGATATCATATCTCAGCTTAAAATTGTCTACAAAGTCGTTTCTTCTAAAAAGTTGAAGGAGGTAGTTAGATGCTGCACTTCTTGAATTTGTCTTTTTTCGTACGTCATTTATTTACTTATTTGTATATTTATTTTTTATTGTGTCTTGTGCCTTTCGTATTTTTCCAAAAATTTGCCGCCGTTGGATTTTGCCGCCCTGGGCTATAGCCCTCATAGCCCCACCCCCTAAATCCGCCACTCCGGTCTAGGGCATGGGTTATGTTATAAAAATTTGAAATATACAGGGTGTCTCAAAATTGACGCCTGTGCTTTTGGGTTTCCATTCAGGGGGCTAAAACAAATAGAAAATTATGAATGGAACATTTTCCGTGTGTCCCTCGATATAAAGTTATTGATAAAAAAACAAAAAAATAATTTTTCATCTTTAAACTTGATTCAAAACTAATAATATTTAAAAAAAACAAAATAATGTCCACATCTGTTAAACAAATTGTCAAATCTGGCAGATATTTCTCTAGATTTGACAAAATAAATAAATCAAAATAGTGTACTAACTAATAGTATTAAAAACAAATAACAAATAATAATTAAAATACAAGATATTGTCCACATCTGTCAAACTAATTGTCAAATCTGACAGTTATGTCTCTAGATTTGACAAAATAATAAATCAAAATCGTGTACTATATAATAATAATATAAAATAAGATATTTGTCCCTCGTTATAGAGGTATTGATAAAAAAACTGTAAAACACATCTGCCAAACTAATTGTAAAATTCGACAGTTATGTCTCTAGATTTGACAAAATGAATAAATTAAAATTGTGTACTAACTAATAATATTATAATACAAGATATTTGTCCCTCGTTATAGAGTTGTTGATAAAAAAACTATAAAACACATCTGTCAAACTAATTGTCAAATCTGACAGTTATGTCTCAATATTTGAGAAAATGAATAAATCAAAATCGTGTACTAACGAATAATATTAAAAAAAACAACATATTGTCCACATATGTCAAACTAATTGTCAAATCTAATAATTATGTCTCTAGATTTGACAAAATGAATAAATCAAAATCGTGTTTTGAATAATGGTCGCAAAAGTGATTGTTTACATTTTTATCAATAACTCTATAAAGAGGGGGAAACCGAAAATTTTCCACTCTTAATTTTCAATTTGTTTTAGCCCCAGAATGCAATCCCAAAAGCACGGGTGTCAATTTTGAGACACCCTGTATACATGCATTTATGCTCTAAATAAGCTGGAAATAGTCCATTCAATATTACTTTTTTCTTAATAATACATGTAGGAAAAAACACATGTTACGTCATGTAAAAATATATTAAAGATTATATTCAAATGATATTTGTACATCATGTTTTTTATAAACTCTTTAATTTTTAGATTTCCTAACAAATCTATTGAATTTTTGATGTTTTTTTTAAACTATGGTATTAGTACACTGCAATTAACTTTTCGAGAAGTTTTACACACAATTTTCCGGCATATTTTCGAAATATTTAAGAACTTTTATAAATCTTTTATAATGACTTGTGCGGAACTGTCCCGGATATTTATGAAACTTCAAAAATCATGAAAGCCTGAATACGTCAAAGAGTTTTTCAACATTTTATTAAAGAAATTCAGGTTTTATTTCATATATTCTGGTTTGTCGAATATGTAATTCTGGAATTGTTTAATACTATTGAATGAATTTTCTCAAAAAATTGTAGAGATTGCATAAAGATGACAAAAGATACCAAGAAGTTTTCTATTTCAGAATATTTTCTTAATAGTTGGGCTCTTTTTTGCTACAAAATGTATGCATAAGTTGCTCATAATGTTGTTGTATTTTCTACAATATTCAAAGTATATTAAAAGTAGATAATTATTTTTGTGAATTTTCTGAAATATTTGTAGAATTTCCGAATATTTATGAAAGTTTAAAAAAACTATGAGCGTTTCTACACTTCATTGTTTTCGGAATATTTTAGCACTTGTTCAAGAAAACTTCAAGAAACTTCAAAAATCATGAAAGCCTGAAGACTTCAATGAGTTTTTCAAAATTTTATTAAAGAAATTCAGGTTTTTTTTCGTATATTCTGGTTTTTGGAATATGTTATTCTGAAATTGTTTAATACTATTGAATGAATAGGCTCAAAAAATTATAGAGATGCATAAAGATGACAGAAAATACCAAGAAGTTTCCTATAATTTCAGAATATTTTCTTAACAGCTGGGCTCTTTATTTTCTACAAAATGTATGCAAAAGTTGCTCATAATGTTGTTGTATTTTCTACAATATTCAAAGCATATTTAAAGTAGAACATTATATTTGTGAATTTTCTTAAATATTTGTAGAATTTCCGAATATTTATGAAAATTTCAAAAAACTATGAGCATTTCTACACTTCATTGTTTTTAGAATATTTTAGCACTTTTTTGGTACATTTAGGCCCGTTGTGTGAATTTCCCAAATATTGACGAAAATTTAATGACCACATTTTTTTTTAATTTCCTATCATTTCCTGCATCTTTGCGAAATATTTGAGAATTTTTATGAAATTTCCTAGCAAATCTGGGGAATTCTTTCGGTAATGGATATGTATGAACATTTCAAATACTATGAAAATGTGTACACTTCAATTGAATTTTCTGGTAGTATTCTACAATTTCCCTCATATTTTCGCGAAAATTGAAATATTGAAATATTTTCGGGTTTAAAACGAAACTTTAAAAAAGCATGAAAACCTGTAGACTGCAAAAATTTGTTCGAAAGTTTGATAAAGAAATTCAGGGGAATTTTCCATATAATCTTCAATATGTTTTTTTTTTCAATATAATTACAGTATTATAAAGATGATATAAATTATCAAGAAGTTTTCTAGAATTTTCAGTATATTTTCTTACAGTTGGTCATTTATCTGTCTACCCTTCAAAATTTATTAAAAAAATGGCATTGCTTACGATTTTGTTGTATTTTTTGAAATACTCAGCATATTAAAAGTTGTACTAGTTGTAATATGTTTGTAATAATTACATAACGAGAGTTGTAAGAAGCATATTATGCAGGAAGAGAAAGTTTACGTACCGAGTCGCGCAGCGGCGAGGCGCGTAATTTCTCAGGTGCGCAATTGCCTTACAACTCAAGTAATGTACGTTATTTTTTCTACTCACAGTCGTAATTATGAACATTTTTGCACAAATTGATATATTTTTGTTCTGTCAGATGCCCATGGCAATATTTGATATTGAGTATCATATGACAATTTCGACAATTTTAAAACTAAATGTCACAATGTTCCTCATTGGCATTCCCTGGCATTGGCATTGGCATTCCCCAATGACAATGCTCATGAAAATAATTCTACCCTAACTGTTACGTAATATACAGGGTGTCCAAGATCAGGATCAACAGCATGGGGATCTCGGAAACCGTAAAAGTTACAAAGACGGTTAAATTACAAAAAAAGTTGCGAAATTTAGGTGTCAGTAATATTCTGCTGAGAAAACTACAATTTTCCGCTTACTTCCGGATATTTTCGATAAAATCCAATATTTTGCGATTTCGTTTTTATTTATTTCTTTAAGTTATTTGAAGAGGTATAAAAAGACCAAAGACATTTTCTGATCGCCACATTTTTAGCTCTACAAGACAGCGTTTACAAATTATCAGTACAACGTTTCGTTTGGAAGAAACCATCATCAACTTTGTTTTTTATATGGCCCGTAAGTGGGTTTAAAATGTTACTTATAGTGCTAAACAGTGCTCTAAACAGAATCTAAGAAAAACTGTGTTGCACAAAAGGTGTTAAAATGTTTTCTGTGATTTGAGACAAAATTGAAACAAAATTGCGAAATGTTAGCGAAAATATGGAAAAAATCTAAAAATATGGAAAAGTATGCAAAATATATTAAAATATTATTTTATGGAATTAATACCGAAATATGATTTTACATATTCTTGTAAAAACAATCATCCCAACCCTAATTATCATGATTTTTTCGTCATGTCTATTCAAATAGGTTTACGGTTTATAGCAATTGTGTAGTTTTACTGAGAGTAAGTCATAAATGTAATATTTTATAATTATTAACGAACTATGTTTAGGAAAATTTAATGTAACCAACCATTCATTGGTACAATTTTAAATTATCATCATTCACTTTTTCACATAAATATTTATCTTTAACTTTTATAAGTTCTAATCACCATATTATTACCACAGTTTGCATTATTATTACATATTATTATAATTATAAAAACCCACTATAGTTAACATTACTGTTACCATTGTTACCTTAAAGTGAAACATTGATAACCTTTTTTAAATAAATATGTATCTTTAACTTTTACAAGTTCTTATCGCCATATTATTACCACAGTTAGCATTATTATTACATATTATTATTATTATAAAAACGCACAATAGTTAACATTACTATTACCATTATTGTCATGAAAACGTAATCTTTATTATATACAGACTAGACTACTGCCGATAATGTGCTTTTATTTCCTATTATTATCTTTAGTTTTTGTTTGCAATAGTTATTGCTCACAATGTCTTATTCAAATATTTAAATCGAGCTCGCTTTTTGGGCGTTTTAAATAGAATATCAATATACGGTTCTTAGGAGTACAACAATGCCGTATTTATGATGATTTATACAAATTTTATGAGTCTTGTGTGGCCATAAACCTTGCTTTGCTATTGTTTTCTGTTCGATTCTAGAATCTTTTACCGACTGTTTGCTTGGAATATAAATGACATTTTTGCGCCCAATTTATTAGGTTTTTTCTTCCAGTTCTCAATTTTACATAGCTTTCTATTCATATAGGGAGTTTTTGTTTATTCAAATATTCAGTTAAGTTACAACCAACTACTGATATTGCTAATATTAAACTAACACGTACCAGAAAGAGTTGCCTGATTTTAAATCAATTGACGTCATAATATCATAATTAATAATATCTGTAATATTGTTAATCAACTAAACGATATTTTTACATAGTAAAGATGAAAATAGTATATTATGCAATAAGCACATTTCGCACGAATATGGAAGTTTGTGGCACGAGTCGAAGGCAAGAGATGCAATTCATACGTGTTCCAAATCGCCATATTATGCGAGTTTTTTTATCATCAACGATAAAATAATGTATAACATTTGTTTACACTGCAGAATTATCAACCAATTTCATAATATACTACTTATTTGAGTGTATAATGAGTAGTAGATGCAAAAAAACGGGTCATTTCGTTGTTTGAAAAAATACCTTTTTTAAATTTTTATATTGGTATAGTCCTTAGAATGAAAATTTTCGTGTTTTACAATCAAAGAGACCATCAGGATGTAGAAAAAACAACATATGATACTTAGCAGTTTATTTAATAAGCGAAAATAACATTTAAAGATATGCGTTCTTCACTACCTATTGCTCATTCGGCATTATGCATAGAGGATCAAGGTGGCTACTGGGTTTTGACTTGTTTGTTTTCGATTAACTGTCATTTTCATTATTAATCTCTGCTAAGTTTATTTTGCAGAAATGCATTTTCTTTCGTGTAAACGTACATTATCGTTTTTGCTTATTAATGTTCATTAAATAAATAATAAGTACAATATATTGCTTCTTTCTAGGTCCTGCCGGTCTCTTTGATTGTAAAACACAAAAAAAAATATTCTAAGGACTATACCAACATCAAAATTTAAAAAAATGGTTCTTTTGCAAACAATGACCCAATAACCCAGTTTTTTTGCATCTGGGTGTATAATTTATATTCTTAATAATGTTTGAATTTTACGTATAATATTTCTTGGCAGTGTGGAAATATTGTCAGGCCAAGATAACGAATATCTTGCAATCACAGTATAATATGGCGTCCCTAAGGCTGTATGTTTTCTGGTTTCTCTTGTTATTCAAGCACTTTGTTCGACTACAAATTTAACCATAATAATGGGTCATTCGATAACATTGAATTAATAGTTACGGCTTGGCAGACTGATATAGTAGTATTACATAATCATCGATTTTAGCAAAGTTTCGCCGGTGTATAGGTAAAATGCATGTTGTACATGGAAGCGCATAATATATACTTACTTACAATTTGATTTATTGCACATATTTCCTTAGAAGTTAAATATTGAATTAGTTATTACTGTAATAGTGGAATTGTTATCACCAAGCAGTAAAAATAGCAATGTGATAAAAATTAAAACAACGCGGAATTAATTTGGGTAGGAATGTTAGGTCATGTAATTTATGACATTCTTCTATGTATCTGAAAATGTTGCCAAAATACGATGAAGAATAGGCATGCTTAGGTCTGTTTTCTTATTATTATTATTTGTATCTGCCGTAGCAGTGAGTTCATTAACACTGGTCTAAGACCAACTAATAATTCTTTTTGGGCACAATTGGGCACAAAATGTACAATTTGAGATAAAGTTTCTGCTTCTATCTTTTTTGTAAGAGAAATTCAAAATCTTGGAATTTAATTTTTATATCAGAAAGTAATAAAGATAGGTATATACATATTTCTACAAATGATGTTTTAAGTTAAACGGGAAAGATAGAAACATAATAATATATAGGGTGTTCCATTTAAAAATCAAAAGTTGATGGCTTTTTCCGGTAGAACCGGAAGTGATAGAAGGTGGAAAGTATTTTACCCGAGGAGAACGGACTCAGTCATGTTTAAATTTTTTTTTTCAAATTTTTATGTTATCGGTCCATGAGAGTGGGATACCCTGTACAGTTATGAGTTTAGAAAATTGTAATTCCTTAATAAATTTTAAACCCATAACTATATAAATTAAACCTTAATATGAGAAAGATAAGTGATTTTTATTATTATTATTATTGTTATTCAATACAAAAACTGACTGCCTTTATATTGATGATACAAAAATATTACGTAAATAGAATGCGGAGTTGTTTTGTGAAATTTCTAAAAAGTTCAAATTTATTTTAAAAAAAACACAAAAGTTCTAGAAAATCAGTGAGGCAAATGTACTAGTAACCTTCCATTTCTTTTAGGTAATAATATTTTCATGAAAAATCTATCAGCCACTGAAGTATTTATTTTTTAACTTTTGGGACAATTAATTTATGAATTAACACAAAGATTTTTTTGAATTAGTTTAAATTTTCTTTACAAATTCGAAATTAATATAAATTTCTCACAATTTTAGTTAAACCTCAAAAGTTTTTCATGTACAAATAATATTTTTCAATTTTTGTAACACCAGCAATATTTTTGCCCCATTAGTCATTTTGCTATATAACCAGTTTGTTGATTGGTAAATCTTCAGCTTTTCTACCAAAATTTTTGAATTTAGTTTTATTTATCGAACTTACAACATTGAAAGGGAATTCAAACATTTTGATTAAAAAGCTAAAAAGTTATCAAAAACTGAAATACTTATAACTAACTTATAGCTTATAACGTATAGTTATAATTAATAGCTATAACTGCTTATAGCTTATAACTATAATACAAACTTAGTTTTAAAATAAATCATAACTCGTCAGTCACTTTAATCCCTTTTTTACTAATGTGCAAATCAGTTATTAAATTTAGGCCTCTGGTCTGTAATTTTGTATTTCTGTCATTTCTTCGAAGCAATTGCCTCAATCTTTCTACGATATAATCCTCTTCCGTTATTATGTTCCCTTCCTTACCTTCTGTTATATCATTTTGTATTCCTGTTTTCTTTTTTATTTAACGTGTCTGTCTTAACGTTCCGTAAAATGTATTCTGGTTGGCATTGTAATTGTGGCAGAATTTGTGTAATTTTCTGCCCCCGTTTTTCCAAATTTTGTCCATAACTCTTCTTTTGATTTCTTGGCTTGTATCTTTACTCCCTATGTTTTTGTTAGTCTTCCTTTTCTGTACTAATATATATTTTATATCTACATAATCAATCATTCATTTTGAATCTTCCATATGTTGGCAGAAGTAACGATGATTTTTCTTTTGCTTTCTTGACTTCTATCTTTACTCTCTATCACTTTATTGTACCTACTCTTCATAGGTACAATGAAGACAACTCTTCGTGGCCTTTTTGTACATAAATATATTTTCTATTAATCTCGTTTACCTTTAATTTTGAATCATTGTTCATATTCCACCACTCCGTCTAAGTTAATTATTCTACCACTCTGTCTTTGCCATGTATAATAAAATCAAAATATTGATTTTCGGACCTACATATTACGTATTTGTAATATGACGTATTTTTTATGGTATAATATTTTGTGCGCACTTTGAAATCGCACTTATTCCAAATAACACTCGAAACACATTCTAGAGCCATGCCAATATCGAACAAGTTATCTCGCCTCTATATTCCGCTTCCGAGATTGCAAAGTTTATATGCAAATATGCAGTCCGCCATCAAACACTGCTCCAAGTGCCCCGCTGAAGTCGCGAAAAACATGCAAATCGTTTTATTTATTTACAGAAACAGCAACAAAAAGAATCTCAATATTGTAATGACGCCACTGTGGATGTATGGAAATGAATTCGGGACGCAGAAACTTCTGCCGGCAATTGCTGGTGCACGGTTCCCGTTAAAGCTTGAACTGTGAGCGGTTCTTAATTGCTACGAGATGTATCTCGGTGTTCCGCAGTAATACGCGAGCTTTGAATAGACAGTTGTATGTTTTACGGTTTTCATATGCAAATCGGGGCAAATTGAATGTTAATATTTGCATTTGTTGATGCGGTGTGCTGGAATTGGAATCCCCAAGAGCACAGAGTAATTGTTTTCAATGGAAAAATGTAATCTCCCCGTGTTGCTCCAACCTTTAGAAGTTGTTTATTTTGATCAGTCACCGTAATCACTTTAATCACAATTAGTTCAAATACAGATTATATAAGATCTAATTGAATTACAATAAGATAAATAATTATCAATTATTGTTTTGATTAAATTTGATTATTATGTTAAATATGTACAGTGTTCTTGTCTTCTTCCCTTTACATCCCTGCTACTTCCTTAAACTACACGTTTAATAAATTCATTACTCGCGTATAATAACTATCAATCACTCGAACGATTTACTCCACTCGCCAAACGGCTCGCTCCGTAAACGTCGTTGTGGAGATTAATAGCCATCATTATACGCTTGCTCTATAATATACTGTTATTGTTTAAATTTAGTTATAAATACAACCATAATTATTGTTTATTAATTTCTTAAATGCTACATCTACAAATTCAGGGCAAAATTTCTCTTCTATGCATATACCTTTATTGTAATCGTAAGTAATTCGTATCAATTGTATTTTTAATGCATAATGCGTTGATTGCTGGATTGTATAAATTACATCTTTTATTCGTAAAGCATGAACCCATTTTTTGTATTGTTCAGGCGGGTGTATGACTAAAGAAAGACGCCCTTAGCTTAATTTATGGTATTGAACAATGGGAAACTTAATGCAGCGAAACCGCTTAATCGCGAATTCGCGTTAAAATAGCTTCAAGGTCTCATTGAAATTCGTCCAAAGTATTATTTGTAGTAATTATCGATTACGAATAATTTGCTTACTGGCACGAAAATGTGATCTGGGTACAGCTAAATCAGATTAATACATTTATAAATTCACCGCGTAGATTTGGGGCTTTGTGTAAACGCGTTAATGTAATGGCATTTCGCTCCAATTATAACTTGACGCGTGCAGATTTTAATCATCCAACTAGAATTTTGAAAATATTTATTCCCCGCGAAATATTTCATTTAACCATTTGTGAAAGCGCGATACCTGTAATAGTTTTCTCCCGACTTTTATGGATGGGAAACGTATTGTTTTGGTGATTTTTTTAATATAACGGAAATATACCTTTTGAGGTCATTTTATTGTTCATTTCATTTATTGATTTTTCCACTTCACTCAAGTATGTAAGAAAATATGATTCCAACAAATTAATTATTCAAGGTTGTTTTCGTAAGGTACTTATTTTTGTTTATTTCATTATTTATTTTATCGCCTAACTAGTTTCGGTTTTTAAAAAACCATCTTCAGAATCATATGTATTTAATTTGTTTATATTCTGAACTTATTTGAATTGTAATTTGAAATTTAAAAGATATAGATGTCTAATTTGAATTTTAGTTAATTTGTTTAAAAAAACAATTATATACGGTGTCCAAGATAAGGTTCAACAGCACGAGGATCTCGGAAACCATAAAAGTTACAAACACAGTTAATTTACAAAAAAGTTGCGCAGTAGTCAGTTATATTCTTGTGAGAAAACCACCAATGTCCGCTACTTCCGGAGATATTCGACAAAATCCGAAATCTTGCGATATCGTTTTTATTTTTTTCTGAAGTTATTTGAAAAGGTACAAGAAAAGCAAAGGCAGTTTCTCTTTGCCACGTTTTTAGCTCTACAAGACAGCGTTTACACATTTTCAGTACAACGTACAACAGTACAACAGAAAAATTTCCGCTTACTTCAGGAGATGTTCATCAAAATCCGATTTTTTTTCTATATCGTTTTCATGTTTCTCTGAAGTTATTTGAAAAAGTATAAAAAAAAACAAAAGGCGCTTTCTCGTTGCCACTTTTTTAGCTCTACAAGACAGCGTTTACAAATTTTCAAATAATCATTTCAAAGAATTTCAAACAATCATTTCGAAGAAACCATCATCAACTTTATATTTTTATATGGCCTGTAAATAAAGTACACCCTGTATTAAATAGCATTTCCTATTACGAATTCAACGATTTATATCACATTATGGTTTCTCATATTTTATTTAGAAAAAAGGCGTTGAAATGAGCGACGAAGACAAAATTTATCATTTAATTTTAAGATTTTACGATAATTAAATGAACATCGCTTACTTCAGGAGATATTCATCAAAATCCGATTTTTTTTCTATATCGTTTTCATGTTTTTTTGAAGTTATTTGAAAAATTAAAAAAAACACAGAAGGCACTTCCTCGTTGCCACTATTTTAGCTCTGCAAGAGCGCGTTTGCAAATTTTCAACCATCATTTCAAAGAATGTCAAACCATCATATCGAAGAAACCATCATCAACTTTATATGGCCTGTAAATGAAGTACACCCTGTATTTAATAGCATTTAGAAAAAAGGCGTTGAAATGAGCGACGAAGACAAAATTTATCATTTAATTTTAAGATTTCAAGATTATTAAATGAACAGAACAATTCTCATAATACCACAGTAAAAAAGTAATAAGTGTGGTTATCAATAACTATTATGTTTCAATGTTTAACAACTATTCTTGCTAAATTGTTTTTAGTTACTAAACCTTGGTACCTTGGTTTAATCTTGGTACCTATTCTGAGTTAAAATTAGGTAATAATTGTTGTCTTCGTCGTCATTAAATGAACAGAACAATTCTCAAACTACAGTAAAAAAACATTTGGTGTGGTTCTAAATAACTATAATGTTTCAATGTTCAACAACTATTCTTGCTGAATTAATTTTTGTAACTATTTTGTTACCTATTCTGAGTTAAATTTAGATAACAATTGTTTCTTCGTCGTCATCATTTCAACGCCTACTACAATAAAATGTTTTAAATGTATTAACAAGCAATGTTTATGAACAAAAACATAAAAAACCAGACTGTGATATAAATAGTTCAATTCAAAATAAGAAATTCTATCTTATATAGGGTGTACATTTTTTACGGACCATATAAAAAAATTAAGTTGACGATGGTTTCTTCGAAACGAAACGTTGTACTGAAAATTGTAGAGCTAAAAATGTGGCAATGAGAAAGTGCCTTTAGTTTTCTTATAAAACTTAAATAATAATAAAAAAAATGAAATCGCAAGATTCCGGATTTTGTCGAAAATGTCCGGAAGTAAGCGAAAATTTCTGGTTTTCTCAAAAGAATATTACAGACCACTAAATTACGCAACTTTTTTGTAATTTAAATGCCTTTGTAACTTTTACGGTTTCTGAGATCATCATGCTGTTGATCCTTATCTGGGACACCCTGTATATAACTGGTAATTATAGTTAAAACTTAAAAAAAATATTTTCTACCCTAAATTAGATTATTATTATTATAAAATATGGTTTTATTAATGATTTTATTGGTTATGGTACAAATTTATATTTACATAGTTATTTTTATTCTAGATTGCTTGCTATGATTATTATTGCTTGATTACATTGCTAAATGCTTCTTTAGAATTCGAGAATGAAGTTCTTTTTTTGCGAGAATTGCGAGCAAAAAAACATTCAAGAATGCAAAAGAACCATTTCGCAATCGAGTATCAAACAACTTTTTTTCTAAAACTGCAATGCCACATAGAACATAGGAAACTCAAAGAAAAACTTCTGATATTAAATCGAGATCAATGTCTACAATCATAAATGTTAACAATTATCTTGATGTTCTGTGATGACAAATGATTTTTATGGTTTTTTATTTTATTTTTAAAATGATGATTTATTCCAACGCTGTTTTTTAGTAATATTACATTTTCTAGTCTAAGACATTGATGTTTTTAATCTACAGAATAAAATTATTTCTGTTAAATAATTAATATTGGTCAAATGAAGCAAATTGAGTCGGTATAAACAATAATAATTCTTATAAAAACGATTTTAAACTTAACAAACTTGTCGTGGTAAGTCAAAAAAATGGCGATGCTCTGATTGTAGCACTGTTTTTAAATTTTGAAGTCGTTCCATTTTTCATTTTTCATTTTGGGTCGTTGGAGGTGTTTTACAGGAATTTCTTTGGACAACTCTGAGCCCTATAGTTTCTTCGTTGTGGTAAAATTTTCCATTCACATAAATGGTTTCATTTATAATGAATTGTCTCATACTTGACTTAAGTTGAAAAATCAATAAATGAAATGAACAATAACATGAAAAAAATATTATAAAATATGGTCTTATTAAAGATTTCATTGGTAATGTTACAAATTTATTTTTAAATAGTTATTTTTGATTCAAGTTGATGTTGTTATGATTATTATTGCTTCATTAGATTGCTAAATATTTCCTTTGAATTCGAGAATGATGTTTTTTTTTGCGAGAATTGCGAGCAAAAAAACATTCTAGAATGCAAAAGAACCATTTCGCAATCAAGTATCAAACAACTTTTTTTCTAAAACTGCACACAGAACACAGGAAACTCAAAGAAAAACTTCTGATATTATATCGAGATCAATGTCTACAATCATAAATGTCAACAATTATCTTGATGTTCTGTGTTGACAAATAATGTTTATGGTTTTTTATTATATTTTTAAAATCATGATTTATTCCAACCCTGTTTTTTTAGTAATATTACATTTTCTATTCTAAGACACTGATGTTTTTAATCTACATAATAAAATGATTTCTGTTAGATAATTAATATTGGTCAAATGAAGCAAATTGAGTCGGTATAAA
Source organism: Othius punctulatus (assembly GCA_951805005.1). Classification (NCBI taxonomy): domain Eukaryota; kingdom Metazoa; phylum Arthropoda; class Insecta; order Coleoptera; family Staphylinidae; genus Othius; species Othius punctulatus. The sequence continues at coordinate 44,986,579 of OX638141.1, read as the reverse complement.
CAATAATAATTCTTATAAAAATGATTTTAAACTTAAACATGTGATGGATAGTAAAAAAAATGGCGATGTTCTGATTGTAGCACTATTTTTAAATTTTGAAAATAGTCCCATTTTTTATTTTTAACTTTGGGTCATTGCAAGTGTTTTACAGGAATTTTTTTGGACAACTCTGAGCCCTACAGTTTCTTTGTTGTGGTAGAATTTGCCATTCATCTAAATGATTTCATTTATTACGAATGGTCTCTTCTAGTTACATAGTTACATGATCTCAAGTCATCAGGGTCGAATAGATTTATAAAATTTGCAGACTTGGGTGCAATTTTTGAAATAATTATGATGAAGATATTAAACGTGATATGGATATGGTTGATGTCGAGCTTGATTACAGTCAGGTACCCAGATGTGATGAGGTGTTTATCTTGATTTCTCTTCTTCTGAAATTCTGGCCTTGAACTATGGTCGCGTACATATAATCACACTCCACCTGGGTTCTTCAAGAATCCTCTGGGTGATCACTATGTTGCACTAAATTGCAAGATTTAGCAATGCATTTGATAAAGTGGTATTCCTATTTTGGTATGCTCATCTACGAGATCCCCATGTTAAGATCGTATTCAATTGTTGAAACTTACATTTTCGATTCTAAATAGGCCTTAGACTAACGCATATTTTGTTAAATTTAACCAACTCTCTATACAAAATAAAACAAAAAGGAGATAAACCTTTTTCACAATAAACATTTATTATACTAAATGTACATTTCGATTGCAAAGCAATAATCCTTGATTTTATCTCTAGACAGATAAATACTGAATGAACTATACTTTCAAATCGAAATGTACATTTAGTGTATTAAATATTTATTGTGAAAAAGGTTTTTCTCCATGTTTTATTTAAAAAAATTCAGAAACTCCAATACTTTCATTGATTTGATTGGACTTTCTATATCTTACGGTTTACAAGATCATACTGGGATACTGGGATAACTGGGACACCCTGTATAAACATAGTAATTGTTTACCAGAGTAGTAATTATGCCATTAAAATGTTGTAAAAAGTAATGCAAAACAATATGTTGCGATATTTAGGTTGCTTTGTACATAAATGTGTAATATACTCCTATGTATTAAGCAAAAAAAAAACGCCGTAACACGTTTATACTATTCCCAGTCGCCTTGTTGTTTTCCATTCTTTGCGGACAGTCTTGCATAATTACCTAAAATTGTACCTATTATTGTTTGTCCCATTCCGTATATTTAGATTATGGCAAATCCACAACTACCAAGTATTTAATGTAGTACATTTCTAACCAAAACAATTTTTAAATAGGTTTGAAGGTCGTAAATCGCTCATTTATTCGGCATGCGCGCAGTTACATGTGTACTAGTCGCTCTGTTTGCACCGTGTCTTCGCGCGGAATCAAAGCGTAATATAGAGTTTTGTTGCTGCACGGAAATAGTACGTACTCCTCGTGTACGCCTATAAATAACTCGCGTTCCTTGCAAAAAAAAAATCCGCATCCTCTAAGTACGCACGCCAAATACAAGCGAGACAAACAATAAAACAATAAATTGCTGGGAAAAGTGGTGTAAAATTAGAAAACGAAATTGGCAAGGTGGTTCTTAACTACCAATCTATATTTATGTAATGCACTTGAGACGCCACAATCCTTGAATATTTATAAGTATAATAAGTTGTATTTTACAAGTAACCAAATTTACACACTTGTATGGGCGTATATTATTTACATTCATACAATACAATAAAATTCACATTGGATAATCCTTAACTAATTTATTCCCTAAATTGCATAAATTCAATTAAATAAAATACCTAAAATATAAAAACATTTGAGGAAGTATGAGATTAGAATACAAGTTTAAGTGATATGAAGCCTAATATTTAAAATAATTAAAATTTGCTTTAATCCATAGTGCGTTTCATTTCATCCACCCCATAAGCTTTGTAATAAGTGGAATGGAAACAACTTCAACAACAAACTCTTTTTTCTCTCTTATTCCCTTTCTAATATCTAAAAAAAGTGGACGAGAAACAGGTCATAATCTGTCAGTTTTAATTTGTCAAATCATAATCATCAGTGGTTAACATATGCCTTTCTGCAAATATGCGAAAAAAGATGTATCTATGTTCATTGTCTATCTAACCACCCATGGATAGCTTGAAATGAAAGGCACTCTTTAGAGGCGCAAAACTGTTTCTTAAATTCAAGGATGTTGTTGTTTTTTAGAAGTTATGACAACTGATTAATTATTCGATATGCCTAGAAGTGTGTGCTTTTGCTAGTCTAATTGATCTACAGGATAGTTTATAGTTTGTACAGTTGCCCATATGTCGGGAGTTATGGTATAGAGTCGGGAGTTATGGTATAGAGCGAGGGTCCCCAAATTTTATGGCAGAAGGGACACATATAAAGTTTGTTCTTACTGGGCCTGACCTACATTTATCTCAAGATGTTATTGATATCCTTATATCTAATGACCTATTAAAAGCAATATAAATGTAAGTAAAATATAAAATGTACCAATGATTTGTTTATATAGCATCCTTAAAACTAAAGTGAAATAATTTATTCTTGTTTTTCCTGTTATTATTTTTCAATATTTCATACAATTATTGTCAAAAGGACTATTTGCTAATGATGAAACATTAATATAATTGAAAGTTATTCGTACTGATAGGAATAATATTTATGTAACTTGCAGAAAATTTAATAACTATACCACATTTGCAACTACAAAAGATTACGAAAACTAAACCACAAGTTTAACATAGTTTCCCAGTTATCTGAAAATGTCATTCAGTTTAATAAATAAAGGAGTAGATAGACTGTGGGGATTCTACTTCACTCCCTGCAGAGATGTCGATTAAATTAATACGCAAGTTTAATCGGTGGTCTAATCACTGCGGGCAAATACAATAGGATAATTGCGACATTTGCTAAAGTACGCTAATTATAATTACAGTATTTCCAGTAGGATAATTGCAGGAACGGGTGCAATTGATACGATAAAAAACGGCTATGAGGGTGATTAAATAATAGGCTGATTACCAGGATAATGGTGGTGGTGGGTGGTGTTGATGGGCTTGCGTTGGTGGCCCACCACCAACACAACTGCTGTTGGTGCAACTGCAATGGTTGCTGGTGATAATGGTGGTGGTGGGCCACCAACACAAGCCCATCAACACCACCCACCACCACCAACCCACCCACCACCTACCACTGCCGATTAAAACCGCCGTTTAAAATCGCGGATTAATTTCATCGAGATCTCTGCTGGTGGTGAAGTGCAATCCCCACGGTCTACCTACTTAGAGGTATCTAATTGAAAGTTGTTCCTACTGATAGGAAGAATATTTATGCAACTTGCCGAAAATTTAATAACTATACCAAATTTGCAACTACAAAAGACTACGAAAACTATACCAGAAGTTTAACAAAGTTTCCCAGTTATCTGAACATTTAATTAATTTAATAAATAAATATATCTATTTGAAAGTTATTTCTACTGATAGGCAGAATATTTATGTAACTTGCAGAAAATTCAATAACAATATCAATTTTGTTACTAGAAAGACTACGAAAATTATACCAGAAGTTTAACAAAGTTTCCCAGTTATCTGAACATTTAATTAATTTAATAAATTAATATATCTATTTGAAAGTTATTTCTACAAATAGACAGAATATTTATGCAAGTTGCGGAAAATTCAATACCAATATCAAATTTGTTACTAGAAAGACTACGAAAATTATACCAGAAGTCTATCAAATTTCCCCGGTTATGTAAAATTGTCGTTACTTTAAAAAAAAATAAGAAAACAAAAGAAAGCAAATTGCCAAAAAAAATAATAAAAATATCAGAACTAGAAACTTTACATAATAAAATATTCCAAGTTTTAAAAATGTTCTTAAATTTTCTGAAACATGCCAATAAATTTGAAAAACTCTACGTAATTGTTATAAAACTGACAGGTTTAACAAAATACGAGAAAGCTGCAGAAAAGCTTGTACCAAAATTTACAGATAAATACAGAAGTTCCACAAAATTTCGTAACGATTTGAGAATTTTCCCAACATATTGTATCATAAATAACTACCTTCATATTAAGTAATATTTAATAAAGAAACAATTAAACTAAACTTCCAGTAATTTCACTAAAATGTGATTAATTCATACATTTAGTAATGTCAAAATCTACAAATAAGTTTTAAGACATACAGATTTCAATTTGCAAAAAATTAAATCAAAATAATTAAAAAGTCCAGAATATCTAATCAAAATATGAAAAGAATTAGAAGGTTCAGAAAGTGGGAACATAATATCCACAAGTATAACGAATTGCGGAGATTAAATTGTTTTTTTTAATTCTACTAATATCTATAGAAATAAGAAGAGTTTTAGAATAATATAATAATAATAATAATGATTTATTTATTAACGCCAAAATACATAAAATAGCTACCTACAACAATAAATTAGTGACAACACAAATGCACAAATACATGATATACATAAATTGGCAAAATAACTACACATGGCAATGTTGGTCATAAAATTCGAGTAGTTAGGCTGTTAGGCTTACCCCGAGCAGATATCTCGATTAAATTAATCCGCGGTTTTAATCAGCGGTCTAATCACCGCGGGCAATTACAATATGATAATTGCGACAATTGCAATTAAGCCAATTACAAACACAGCATATACAATAGGATAATTACACCATTATTTTCCTACCTTCTTTACAGAAAAAAAATTCTGCGAATGCCTAAACTAAGTTATAACGCACTGTTCATAGTGCGTAAAGTAATAGTTTTCAGCACAAGTGCGTAAAAAAAATCACCTGAGCATAAAAACATCAACTATGCGTAAAATAAGTTTTACACATAATTTATTCACTCACCAATTAAAAAAAAAAGTATTTTGTATCAAATTTTAGCTGTGTTTCATAATAGCTGTCGTAGAAAAAACTTTGTACGATGCATTTTCGTAAAGTAGTGCTTTTTTTGCAAATTCACGCTGCTGGAACAAAGAAGTACTGCGAACTTGTATCATAAATTACTACTATTCATATTAAGTAATATTCAATAAAGAAACAACTAAACTAAAGTTTCAGCAATTTCACTAAAATGTGATTAATTCATAAATTTTATAATGCCAAAATATACAAATAAAGTTTCATGTCATAAAGATTTCGGAAATTGACAAAAAGTTTTATAAAGCAGTAAATTTGCAAAATATGGAATCAAAATAATTAAAAAGTCCAGAATATCTAATCAAAATATAAAAAGAATTAGAAGGTTCAGAAAGTGGGAACATACAAGTAGAACAAATTGCGAAGATTAAATTGTTTATTCTTTTTTAAATTCTACAAATATCTATAAAAATGTGAAGAGTTTCAGAATAATATAATAAAAATAATAATAATAATAAAAATACCCACCTACAACAATAAATTAGTGACAACACAAATGTACAAATACAGGGTGTACATAAATTAGCAAAATAACTACACAATGTAGGTCATACAATTTTGAGTCGAAAATCTGAATACAAAAATGTTTGAAAATAGTAGATAAGGTATGTGGCTTCCGCGGCAATTTCCCATAAGGATTTACATAGCGGTCTTAATTTACGTTTTTTCCGGTCGTGATAAAGGTGCCTTACAACTGTCTCACAGATGTCTCATATGTCTCTCACAGGTGCCTCACATGTGTCTCACACCTGTCTCACAGACGTCTCACAGACGTCTCACATGTGCTTCACACCCGACCCACAGATGTCTCATACCTGTCGCACGACCGGAAAAAAGTAAATTGAGAACCCTATGTAAATATATATGTGAAATTGCCGCAGAAGCAACATACCTTATCTACTTACAAGATTCTCTATAGCTCAGATTCAATAATAATCGTAGTACTCACAATGCAATATAATACATATACAAGTACACAAGTATATTATATCATAGTATACTATAAAATATTCGCTGGCCGACGCGACGTAGTTTGGGGCCCTTTGGTTTAGAGTAAGTGTCATGATGGTTATCTTTGCAAAAGCTGCCTATCAAAATCAATTCAAATAAAAAAAATAAAATAAAGAGATGACGCCTGACCTAACCTAAATAAAAAAATAAATACTTTGCAAGCCTTATTATTTGTATGTATTTACTCTACTTATAATAATTAGTTACGACAAAACTATGGGAATGGATACAGAACGCAGATGAAAAATCCTTATGGCTGGTAAATAGCCACAACAGCAAAAATAGACTAGCGTTTAGTTTTGTTTAGTGTTTAGTGTTTTAATGTCCTCACTTTTATTAGTAAGAAGAACATGAAATTAATTCGAATGCGATATTTGCTCTTGGATTCGATACCCAAACGTAACACTATCAATATACTTGATATTATTTGCGGACAAATCAAATATTGCCCTTATACCTTATACAAATTTCAGTTCACTCGAAAAGATTGCTTGTGGGAACCGTTCGAGTAAATTGGAAGAGCTTTAGATAGATATACGCACTGGAGAAAGGTCCAGTTTGAATATGACGAGGGAAACCTTTGCCAGGCGCAAGGATTCGGTTACTAATCGTGGCCATCTGGTTTTAATTTCGGAAAGCCTTCCCGGATGAAAGCGGAGTTCAAGGTGTTCCCCATTCGCGAAACGAGTGTATTCATTGATTTATTTTCGTTGCATTGGAATGACGAATTGCGTGTTCGCGTTTTCGTGCAACTATTTTTACTCTCCTCTGTTGTAATCTCGCTACGCCCACTGTCTTGCATTTTATGAACGTCAGATCGATTATTCATTCGAGTCTGGTAATTCATCCAAGCAGGAAATACTTGAATTCAGTTTTGTGGTGGTGATTTGATTTGTAGTCCAGTCATATTAACCTCAAAACGCCGCTTTGGCGGAAATAAATTATATATATTTTATATTAGGTATACATACTCTTGAGTACTCTAGAATCGAATATCCGTCAAGTTTTCCCTTCCTTGGTGGGGGTTTAATCGCTTAATATTGAAAAAACACCCCCCAAACGACGAACTTGTGTTATTTTTCGTAATTATCTCGTGAACGGTGCAGGATACCTGAAAAATTTTGTATCGCGTAAAGTTGATTAAATTTTGAACAAAACATATATTACACGGTTTACCACAAAAGCTATAATTATAGCTATAGCAAAAGTAATATACAGTCAGATTAGACTTTTTGGCGGAAATAAATAATATATTTTCGAAATTTGGTGTACATACTCGTGAGTACTCTTGAATCGAATATACATAGAGTTTAGTCTTGCTTGGTGGGAGCTTCAAGGCTACAAGGTGTACATAAATAAAGTATGGAATATATTCATTATTTATTAAATTAAAACAATTTTAGAAAAATCTTCACAAAAATCGATTGTAGTTTAAAAAAAATACACATTTTGTTATAAATCTAAAAATTTTGTCATTATTTGTTTTTGAGTTATAACGTCAACAATTTTTTTTAAGGTCAACACAAATATTTTTAATTTTCTATGATAGACGATGAAAAACATCAATAACTCATAACTTCAAAATAAATTGTTACAAGATTTTTAGATTTCTAACAAAATCTAACTAAAATCGACGTATCTAGCGATTTTTCTATAATATTTTGAATCTAAAGGTGTATCATCAACATCATTGCAATATCAAGGCATTTTTGTACGTCCTCCTACTTTTTTTCAGTGCCATCTTCACATTGATACGTTTTGTACAAGTCATGGTAGATGGTCATCTGAATTTCATAAGCGCGACACAATTGATGCATAATTTTGCAGTATCATCTTCACGTTGATACGTTTTATACCAACCATGGTACATGATAATCTGGATTCCACAACATTTGTACCATGGTTCCTTAAGCGCGACACAATTAATGACTGCTCTTCTTCAGTATCATCTCGCGTAGATACGTTTTATACCAACCACGGTACATGATCATCTGACAATTGAATCGAATTGAATTGAATCTTAAGGTGTATCATCAGCATCATTGCAATCTACAAGCCATTTTGTAAGTCCTCCTACTTGTTTTCAGTGCCATCTTCACATTGATACGTTTTGTATTAGAAATGGTAAATGGTCATCTGAATTCCATAAGCGCGACACAATTGATGCATAATTTTTCAGTACCATCTTCACGTTGATACGTTTTGTACCAACCATGGTACATGATCATCTGGATCCCTTAACATAGGTTCCATGGTTCCTTAAGCGCGACACAATTAATGACTGCCCTTCTTCAGTATCTTCCTTGCGTAGATACGTTTTATATCAACCACGGTACATGATCATCTGACAATTGAATCGAATTGAATTGAATCTTAAAGTGTATCATCAAAATCATTGCAATCTACAAGACATTTTTGTAAGTCCTCCTTTTTTTTTTCAGTGCCATCTACACATTGATCCGTTTTGTACAAGTCATGGTAGATGGTTATCTGGATTTCATAAGCGCGACACAACTGATGCATAATTTTTCAGTATCATCTTCACGTTGATACGTTTTGTACCAGCTGTGGTACATTATCATCTGGATCCCATAACATAGGTACCATAGTTCCTTAAGCGCGACACACTTAATGACTGCCCTTCTTCAATATCATCTTCCCGTAGATACGTTGTATACCAACCATGGTACATGGTCATGTGACAATTGAATCGAATTGAATTGATTTTAAGATGTATCATCAACACCATTACAATCTACAAGAAATTTGTGTAAGTGCTCCTTATTTTTTCAGTGCCATCTTCATATTGATACGTTTTGTACAAGTCATGGTAGATGGTCATCTGAATTTCATAAGCGCGACACAATTGATGCATAATTTTTCAGTATCATCTTCACGTTGATACGTTTTGTACCAGCCATGGTACATGATCATCTGGATCCCATAACATAGGAACCATAGTTTCTTAAGTGCGACACAATTAATGACTGCTCTTCTTCAGTATCTTCCTCGTGTAGATACGTTATATACCAACCACGGTACATGATCATCTGACAATTGAATCGAATTGAAATGAATCTTAAGGTTTATCATCAGCATCATTGCAATCTACAAGACATTTTTGTAAGTCCTGCTACTTTTTTTCAGTGCCATCTTCACATTGATACGTTTTGTACAATTCATGGTAGATGGTCATCTAGATTTCATAAGCGCGACACAATTGATGCATAATTTTTCAGTATCATCTTCACGTTGATATGTTTTGTACCAACCATGGTACTTGATCATCTGGATCCCATAACATAGGTACCATGGTTCCTTAAGTGCGACACAAATAATGACTGCCCTTCTTCAATATCATCTTCGCGTAGATACGTTTTATACCAACCACGGTACATGATCATCTGACAGTTGAATCGAATTGAATTGAATCTTAAGGTGTATTATCAGCATCATTGCAATCTACAAGTCATTTTTGTAAGTCCTCCTACTTTTTTTCAGTGCCATCTTCACATTGATACGTTTTCTACAAGTCATGGCAGATGGTCATCTGGATTTCATAAGCGCGACACAATTGATGCATAATTTTTCAGTATCATCTTCACGTTGATACGTTTTGTACGAACCATTGTACATGATCATCTGAATTCCATAACATAGGTACCATAGTTCTTTAAGCACGACACAATTAATGACTGCCCTTTTTCAGTATCATCTTGCTGTAGATACGTTGTATACCAACCACGGGACATGGTCATCTGACAATTGAATTGAATAGAATTTTAAGGTGTATCATCAGCATCATTGCAATCTACAAGACATTTTTGTAAGTCCTTCTACTTTTTTTCGGTACAATCTTCACATTGATACGTTTTGTACAAGCCATGGTAGATGGTCATCTGAATTTCATAAGCGCGACACAATTGATACATTATTTTTCAGTATCATCTTTACCTTGATACGTTTTGTACGAACCATGGTACATGATCATCTAGATTCCATAACATAGATACCATAGTTCCTTAACCGCGACCCAATTAATGACTGCCCTTCTTCAATATCATCTTCGCGTAGATACGTTGTATACCAACCACGGTACATGATCATCTGACAATTGAATCGAATTGAATTGAATCTTAAGGTGTATCATCAGTATCATTGCAATCTACAAGACATTTTTGTAAGTCCTCCTACTTTTTTTCAGTGCCATCTTCACATTGATACGTTTTGTACAAGTCATGGTAGATGGTCATCTGGATTTCATAAGCGCGACACAATTGATGCATAATTTTTCAATATCATCTTCACGTTGATACGTTTTGTACCAACCATGGTACATGATAATCTGGATTCCATAACATAGGTACCATGGTTCCTTAAGCGCGACATAATTAATGACTGCTCTTCTTCAGTATCATCTTCGCGAAGATACGTTGTATACCAACCACGGTACATCTTCATCTGACAACTGAATCGAATTGAATTGAATCTTAAGGTGTATCATCAACATCATTGCAATCTACAAGACATTTTTGTAAGTCCTCCTACTTTTTTTCAGTGCCATCTTCACATTGATACGTTTTGTACAAGTCATAGTAGATGGTCATCTGAATTTCATAAGCGCGACACAATTGATACATTATTTTTCAGTATCATCTTTACCTTGATACGTTTTGTACGAACCACGGTACATGATCATCTAGATTCCATAACATAGATGCCATAGTTCCTTAACCGCGACCCAATTAATGACTGCCCTTCTTCAATATCATCTTCGCGTAGATACGTTGTATACCAACCACGGTACATGATCATCTGACAATTGAATCGAATTGAATTGAATCTTAAGGTGTATCATCAGCATCATTGCAATCTACAAGACATTTTTGTAAGTCCTCCTACTTTTTTCAGTGCCATCTTCACATTGATACGTTTTGTACAAGTCATGGTAGATGGTCATCTGGTTTTCATAAGCGCGACTCAATTGATGCATAATTTTTCAATATAATCTTCACGTTGATACGTTTTGAACCAGCCATGGTACATGATAATCTGGATTCCATAACATACCTACTATGGTTCCTTAAGCGCGACACAATTAATGACTTCTCTTCTTCAGTACCATCTTCACGTAGATACGTTTTATACCAACCACGGTACATGATCATCTGACAATTGACGAATGACTCATGAAAGCTTTACAGAGATGCCATAAAATTTAATACAAATTCTATTATTTATGTGTACCTTATGTATGCATGCTTGTATATGGCACTACAACTCTTCGTGTGTCTTGGCCTGCTTTAGGTAATCATTTAATTGAGGCAATTCATTTAATTATCAATTAAAATGCAAATATCAAACAACATTCGTTTAACAATTTACTTTTAATGACACTGATACCTTCGCTCTGATTAACTCATCACAATAGCAGCGTAAATAATAATATTATAACAACTTATACGCAGTTTGCATTAACAATAGCTAATAAAAAAAAAATAACAACCGCATAAAACCTTGATTGAAACAAGAATTAATTTTGCCCAAGAATATTTAATAGAAACTTATCCGCAGTTGAAGTTTATCAATAGCTAATAAAATAAATGTATTGTTAATTTTTTCGTCAACGATTGATTGGTTTTCACGGTATGGTTTTATTGAACATTAATAATTCCTTTACCGGTTCGTAAGAATATCCGGCAATTTGTATTATACTCAAAACTATAATAAATGAAAACCTTTGTTTTGACATAATGACATATTAGATATATGTCATAGCAGATCTTACTTCGTTTGCATTTTTGAATTACCAGCTTCTTGCTGTTACCGAAAGATAACTCATGATAGGAAAAGGTAATTGGCTGCAGAGAATTTGGAGAAGATTATCTCTGGTATTTGAGATTGAGACTTATGTTGACTTCGAATTGAACAACGTTTGCATATAATACTTGATAAATAATTGGTGTTGGTACGAAGTGTGCTTCCTAATCGTGATCGAATATTACCTTTATTTACTTTACTTTAAATTATTTATAATATTTTTTCATGTATTTGTGTCAAACTTTTCTTTACATACACAAATCAAATATGTCTAAGAGTTTCTGCCGTGTGGTCTTCATTTGTGAACAATTGAAACTGGTTTCAACCTTCAGAATTTCGTTGATGACACTGACATCTGCAGCAGATGACATTGATGCAACAAGTGCCAACACTCCACGTTATAAAATGAATATGAATGTTTCTTATTTCCACATTGTTGTGCAGGTATAATAAACAACAACGTATGGTACACGTGTATAAGGGCCTTGCAAGGACTGCACCCTTAAGAGCAATCTGCTTCTTAGGCTCTCTTATGCACTTGTATCATAATATATTATTTTGATCAATTAAAATATTTAACCAAACAATTATTTCAGTAAATACTACTGTTATATATTATAATATAACAATAAATATGTGCAAGATATGGGTGCATCGCATAATTCGTTATTAAATATGCAAATTTTCTTTATTTCATAAGATAAAATGTACATAAGAAGATTTTACACGTTATCTCAGTTGTATATTAAGTTTTACACGTTAAGCTGAAAATTTACGATGAATGTGGATTCCCAGAAGCGAAATTGGGCACCTTTTACGTCCAAATTTAAACATCACCATTAACATGGAATTCCCTTGATAAGGCTAGCAAAAATCTGCATCACACATCAGCTCATTTATTTTACTATACAATTATCAGCTGCCCAATTACAATGCACTGCGGCCTTCCCAATTTTCATTGTTCAAAGCAAACACAGAAATGCTAATAATACAAATTACACACATTTGAACAATAATGAGAACTTTTACGTGGATATAAGTCAAGTATAGCCGCAATTTACACGACATTATTAAATATGTATATAGAAACAGGCACTCACATTATTTAGATAATAACTTTCGTTTGTTTGCACTTAATGCGATGTTTTGCATTATTATGATACAACAAAATCATACTTGCTCGTAGTACAGTAACATTTGATCGTAGTATACCTACAGGGCATTCGTAAATGATTGATGAATTGCTGTATTTTTTTCTTAAAATTAAGCGAAACATCATAACATCTAAATGTAAATTCAGTTACTAATAACGTTAATGGAGGAAGCCGTTACTATGTGATAATTAAGCATGATGATACAAAAATGAAACACGTTACTACGTTTTTTATCACTTTATTTTTTCGATAAACACGACTGCAGTTTCGATCACAATTAGGTCATTCTCAAGTGATTCAAAATACAAGAATGAAGAAACATTTTATTTATTTATCCTTCGTCCTTTTACACTTTCGGGTGTCGGACTGCTCAATTACATTTATAATACATTTTACTACACATGTTTTCGCTAATCAATTCCTTCACTCTTCTTTTCCAGTGGTCCCTGTCTTGTGCCAATTTTCTTATTTCATTCCATTCTATTCCTCTTCTTTCCGCTGCTTGGTGCGTTTGCGTTTGTTCATTCCATCCCTTCCTCGGTCTTCCTACTTTATTTTTGCCTTGTATTTTCACTTCATGTATTATTTTTGTTATTCTATTCCCTTCTAGCCTGTGTATATGTCCTAACCAACCTAGCTGTCTTTCCTCTATTATTGTTGTTATTGGCTTTATGTTGAGCCGTTTCCTTACTTCTGTGTTCCTCACTCGATCTTTTTTTATAATTCCCTCTATCTTTCTTAGGAATCTCATTTCCATTGCGATGATCTTGCTTTTGTTTCTTTCCGTAATTGTCCACGATTCACTTCCATATATTAGAGAGGGCCTTACTATTTTTTTGTATACCTCAGTTTTTATTTCTTTGGTAATTTCTTTTTTCTCTAGAAACGTGTTTTTTATTGTGTTGTAGATCCTTCCTGCTTTTCCTATTATTTCTTCTACTTCTTGGTTAATCTATCTCTTTTCTTCTATTATTGTTCCTAGGTAGTTGTATTGATTCACCTGTTCTAGTTCTTTCCCTTCTAGCTCAATTTTGTGTTTGTTTTCTTTTAACGCTATTACCATTGTTTTAGTTTTGCTGATGTTTATTTCCATATTTATCTTTTTCAGTTCTTCTTCGTATATTTTAAGGTTACGTTGGAGTTTTTCTTTTGAGTCTGCAATTATTATCATGTCGTCTGCGAACATAAGTATTTGTATTTTTATCATTTCGAGTTTCCTATAGCCTATAATCGTGTTTGCTACTCTTTCTTTTCTTATCCTTATTGCTTCATCTATGAGTGATGCGAAGAGTAAAGGGCTTAAAATGCAACCTTGTTTTAGTCCAATTTCGGTCTTGAACTCCTCTGATTCGTTTGTTCCTATTGTCACCTTGTTCCTGTTGTTATTGTACAGCTCTTTTATTATGTTTATCATGTCTCTTTCTACCTCTACTTTTTCTAATATATTCCATATGTCCTCTCTTATTACTCTGTCCAATGCTTTTTTCAGGTCTATGAAGCATATGTGTAGTTCTTTTCGTTTTCTGATCGTCTTGTCTGTTAGTTGTCTCATTATGTGTATCAGGTCCTGTGTACTTCTATTTCTCCTGAACCAGTATTGTTCTTCTCCCAATAGTGGGTCCAGTTTTTCTTTCAGTCTTGTCTCTAATATCCTTGTAAATATTTTCCCTGGTATGCCTGTGAGTGTAATTCCTCTGTAGTTGTCGCATATTTTTGTTTCTCCCTTTTTGTGGATGGGTATTATGATTCCCTTGTTCCATTCGTCCGGTATTATTTTTTCCTTTATTATTTCATTAAGAATATCCAGGAATTCCTCTTTCCCTTTATCACAAATGTATTTCATCATTTCCGCTGTGATATCGTCTGTGCCTGGAGCCTTTCCTAGTTTTGCTTTTTTGATTGCTATCTCCATTTCCTCCATTGATATCCTTCTGATTTCCCCATTGGTTCTGTTGTCTGTTTTTTTCTTCTTTCCCTTTGTGCTTTGTTCCTGTCATTTCACCAAAGTATTCTTTCCACCTTTCCATAATCTTTTTTTTTCTGTTATTGTAATTCCATTTTTATCTTTTATGTTAATTTGTGAGAGTTAATCTTATGAAGAAACATATGGTAACATAACGTAAGGTTTTTGATTATGTTTCTTCATTCTTGTATTTTGAATCACTTGAGAATGACCTAATTGTAGTTACAGTTTGTGTTAATTGTGGTTACTGAAAATTCACTTACAGTTAAGTTGTTCAAATTATATAGAAAATAAAAACGCATCTTTAATTTCTCTTTTATTTCTTTCATTTTACGTGGGTCGTCGAATAACTTGTCCTTCGAAGCCGAAGTTGCAACATTTTGATCCTTCATAACCGCATAGTCTCTAATGTCTCGGGCACAATACAAGCGGTGAGCGGCGGCGAATAATGATGTCTTGGAGCAGAGGTGAGCGGTAAGCACATAGCGTGAAGTTTTCCCAGCACGCTGCATTCAAAACGTGAACAAAACGTTTATTTCAACGTTCTGCCGCTTGCCGTAGCCGCTCACCGCTCATATTGTAGCCGAGGCCTTTGTGTCGTGTTCATAGTGTGTGGACATAAGTGCGTGTTAGTTGGTGAACATGATTATCAATCACCATAACACGAAGCGAAGAACAGCAAGCGAAATATGTCCACCTAATACCACGACGAGAGGAGCATGCTGAGGATGCTGCATCACGCCCTGCAGAGGTTGCAGCCGACGGGTCAGCAGAGGACATATCGGAGCAGTATGACTTACGAGGATGCTGCATCAGGTGCACTTATGCATCTGAATCAACAGCTGTCTCTGATGGACTTTTTTTTTATGAACATACGGTATAATTATCATGCGTATATATGTTTGTACAATTCTCTTAACACCTTGTAAGTATATTTCGAAAGAAACGGCAATGACTATTTTGCTTGGGTCCCTTTTGTATCAATTTCGTAGCAATCGTATCCATTAATGTAATAAAATCAGAAATGATTCGCACAAAAAAATTATAATTTTCTTATCAAGTTCAGTGGCATGCCGTATGTATTTTAGTACGTGTAGTTTAGTTATTGACGATAAAATTGTGTGCAAAGTTGTGAAGATTTAATTATACCACAGCACGCATCATGCAAGCACTTTGTCGGTGCCAGGATTGGAATTGGGACAATTTTATTTAACGCTCCCGTGTATATAAATAAAATACTTATCCGAACGCATTTTTCGATGAGGAAGCCGACACAAACGAGGTGATTGACCCCGGGTAATTTTATCGTCGTACAGAGGCGCCTATGTTCAGTCATAATCGGTTTTACCTACATATCAAAAATATATTTTTTACGTGTTGTAAATTCTTCTTGGGTAATTTGGGCCTATTTTTATGTGGGCGTATTAATGTTTCTAAATGTGTGGCTTGGTGCAAAAATAATCAATGTCAATTTTATTGAAAAGTAGAGTCTCCATCTAGAATAATAACTGATAAATGACTGATGAATCAGCCAGTAATGGCCTAAAGTAAGTAATATTAAAAAAAGCTCGTTGACAATTCAATGTGTCTAAGGTCTAATCACCTCCAAGTAAAGTGTTACTTACATGACAGTTAACCCAACTTTTCATTAATTCTGTCCTTCAAAGTATTCTGTAAGTAGTTAATGCTGCAAATGTTCGTTTCTGTCCAGTAACTACTTACAGGATACTCTACAGGACAGAATTGATGAAAAGGCGGAACTCTATATAAATAGATAAAATCGTCGGATAAAATCTATCAAGTAGGGTTAACTTTCATGTAAGTAACAAACACTTTACTTGGAGGTGAATAGACTGGGCCTAACTGTAATAAAAATTGAATCGATATTTGTCGAGGTAGCACATCAATCAAAAATACACATCAAAAATAACAAATTTTGACATTGGTTGTTCTTGTGCCAAACCATAGAAGTACAAGTAGACATGAAATATGTTCGTTCTGCGTTACAGAACTTTTAAGTAAAATTGATGAAAGCTCTTTACCAACTGGTATAGTGCATCGCTTCTCTCCGAGTAGAGCCGTTATCCTCTAGCTAAAAACATGGTTACTTTCCATGGCTACTATTGTGATATTTAGGAATCAGAGACTATTAATACCTTGCCAAAGTTATTTCGGTTATTTTGCATGAAGGGTGGTCCTAGATTTAATTCGTCTGATTATATGCAAAAATTTCATATCGCTCCGTGTTTCACGGGGGCTATGTTTAAAAGTAATGATTTTTTTCTTTTATATCCCACACATAACCCTTTCATGCTAATTAAATCTGGGATCGACCTAATATGTAAAACGAAGCAGAAGATATAGTGAAACTAATCATCGAGAAAAGGGTCAACGGAAAAAAGATCCTCATTAGGCTGGATCGACGAAATGCAAATCCTGTTGGTCAAAGACAGCACGAACTAATTGTATGAACTCAGAAGTGTTATAATGTATGAATACATGTATCTAGATACAGTATCTTTATACATTTCAAGCATCTAGATACATTCTTGCTTGAGTACCTGAAGTTGTATCTAGATACATGTTTCTGAAGTATCTGAATTTGTATCTAGATACATTTTTTCTGAAGTATATGTATTTGTATTTAGATAATTTTTTTTCTAAAGTATCTGTATTTGTATCTAGATTTAAAAAATATATCTGTTACAACACTGCATTTAACGTTAATTACATACAATTAGCTATTGATTTATTATTGAGAGAATTCTTTTTTTACCTTGGGGCTTGGATAAATTTTCTCGTATTTAATTTAAGTCTGAGTCAGTAATTTGCTATTTCATTGTGTATTATTTTTGTATCTATTACGTGCAGTAGCCCCTCGAAAGCTGACAATGACGCATGCTTTTTCGAATAAACAATCGCGTTTTTAAAGCTGGTACGTGTGCTTAACGAGGCTGCGGTGAAGTGAGCGTTAACGCGTTCGCTTCAAGACCGCAAGGTCCCGGGTTCGATTCCCGGGTCTGCATTTCTGGGGTGGTTTTTCTGTAGTTTTCCCATTTCCTTGCAGCAAATGTTGGAGATGTGCCTCTACCATCTATAAGTCGCATGCAGGCGCAGATGGGCAATAATAATAATGCCCCTCTCCTCTTAACGCCCGCATAACTAGTAATAGTTCAGGGGCCTATGGTAAAATAAAATGTAATTGGGTCAGAGTTGTCTGTCAAATAATGACAGTAACCAATTACGCCATAGGTGGAGGAGTAGTAGGAATTATTATTATTATTATTATTATTATTATTATAACCTAAATGTAATAGAATGAAATGAAATTAGAAACGTACGTCGAATGAAATGAAATTAGAAACGGTATGTCGAATTCATGCAATATGGATCGATGAGTCATTGTCAGGACGGGACGAGTATACCCATAACTATAAGCAGACGACAAAAAAAATAGTTTTGCACATTTTATTAAATATTTATGAGCATTTTCTTTTGCAGGTAAAATGCGTATGTAAAAAGAAAACAATTTTTGGTTTGGTCTTCCATGTATCAGAAATTTATCTAGAAGTATCTATTTACTTTTCAAATGTATCTGTATCTGTAGCTAGATACCTTTTCAAATTTGTATCTAGATATGAATCTAGATACATTTTTTCTAAAGTATCTGTATCAGTATCTAGACAAAAAAAATTATCTGTTACAACACTGGAACTCAGGATAGAAAGGCATAGAGAATACCTCTACAAAGGCAACGCAGTTTCCAAAGATGCAAGATGGTCGTAGGATTGACGAAAGCAAGAAGACAAAACCTCATAAATATGGGTCAGTTTTTTTTTTAAATATAATAATAACGATATTGAAGATATTGGTCTAATATTTCTTAAAATATCAAAAATTACATTCCATTTGAATTTTATGAACATTTTATGGGTATACATATTATAGGTACAGAGAATAGCTCTACACCGTTACAAAACCTTCAAGATGGTCATAGAAGTCATAGAACTGCGAATAGTGAGAAGGCCCCCCTCACACAAAAAAAAACAGTAACGAAATGAAAGATATTGGCATAATATCTTCCAAACTATCAAAATTACATTCTACTTTTAGTAGAGTAAACTTTTACTTTATAAAATTGTATATTTCATTACGAGTCTGGAAATAAGGGTTTTTCCGTAAGCGTATGACGTTTCCGGGGAAGTCATGTAACTTTTCAATATACTTAATTTTTATTACATTTTATAATTACATACTTTATTTACAGCACGGAAACAATCGGAGATCTGGAAAAGTTTTCCCGTCCGCTGTTCAGTAAATGTCATATTTCCGTCATTGTCAAAACGTATGGTAATAAGGTTATTTCAGATAAGTACAGTCATGCTCCCATAAATCTAGTACACACAATTTGACATTGCTATATAAAATTGCTATTCCAACCTAATTTCTAGTACTAGATTTATGTGAGCATGACTGTACATATAATAAAAACCTCATTGCAGTGCCCGACAGTACCAAGGTACCAAAAAATACTTACACTTTAATTTGCAATGATGCGAAGAAGTGAGATAATTTTATATAAAAAACATTGCAGTGCCTGGCTGTACCAAAGTACAAAAAAATGTTTACTGTCATTTGCAATGATGCGATGAAGTGAGAAGATTTTCTGTAATTTGGTTAAACAAAAGTTTCATATACGTGTACTAAAATATAAAATCTTGTTATTTACACTATCTAGAAATTGATAAATTGTATTGAACTATTTATAAAATTTGAATCTGGCAATTCCCATTGTATAGGGTGTTTCATAGATATAAAAAAAAACTACCAACCACTTGGAAATTGTGGTCATAGAATTCTGAATCTGAGATATATGGACAGAATTTTGCATGAAGGTTGCTCCTAGATTTAATTTGTCTGATTATATGCAAAAATTTCATATCGCTCCTTGTTTCGCGGAGGCTATGTTTAAAAATAACAATTTTTTTAAAATTATTTACAAAAAAATGATAATTTATGTTGAACTATTTCCAAAATTTGAATCTGGAAATTCCCCTTGCATAGGTTGTTTCATAGATATACAAAAAAAACCAACCACTTGGAAATGGTGGTCATAGAATTGTGAATCTGAGATATGTTGACAGAATTTGATATTTGCAATTGAAATTTGATATTTGCACTTAAACAATTTGAATGAAACATTCAATTGAACAGAATTGGGCATTTAGTTAATTGAAAATTACAATACAATTTTATAATTGCTATTGTAAATTACTGCTGAAGGTATAAACTTGTCAGATTTTGACAGTTGCAGATGCAAATGACAGATTTCAGTTATTCCATTTTTAAAATGGTAGATTTTGACACTCGTAGATTAAAATTTGATAGATTGTGATTGACTCTTGTGCTTATAAGTTTGATACGATTTCACAGTACATCAAAATTGAACAACTTCGGAAATTTGTATTTGAAAATATGAGATTGCATACTCTGAATATGTATTACTTTTTTAATACTGCCAATATAATACACTGCAAATTAATTTCACTTAATATCATATGTGACTTAAATTGAGAATTTCAATGAAAACATGTTTTCTTCACAAGATACAATATGCTGACAAGACACAATATTATTCTTCTCATTCCCATAGTATTTTATCTGGATTATAAATCCAGTTATGTATAGTAACTACTTTACTTATTATTACTTATTATGTAAGTTATACTTATCTAGAAATACCTTATTTCCATCCATTGTGACACTGACGGAAAGGTGACATTTTCTGAACAGCGTACGGGTAAACTTTTAACGATTCTCGATTTTTTCCGTGCGCGAAATAAATTAATAATGAATTATAATAAAAATAATAAAGTATAATAAAAAGTATCGTCAGATGAGTAACGCTTGACAGCTCTATTTCTCTATTTAGAGAAATAGAGAATATATCTCTATTTTTTTTCTTATTTGATACATTGTAAAATAGGTAAAAAACACACACAGGTTACTTTGTTAGAATCACATAGATTTATTCAGTAGTGACTATAGTTTCGACACCTTAACGGGTAAATAAATCAAAGTGATAGCAACACAATAACCTGTGCGTGTTTTTTTTTTACAAAAAGTATCGTTCATTACACGTCCACAAATAGATTTTTCCGTGCTCGAATGACTTCCCATGTTTGGCTTGGCCTCACACAGGAATTGTTACAAGCGCACGGAAAAAATCATTTCTGGACGTGTAATGAACGATACATTTGGTAAAAAGTATGGTTATGGTATGGTAAAAAGTAAAAATCTTCCAAAGTCCTCCAAAAATTTGCAGGCTAGTAATGAAATATACAATTTTAAACACACAAATTACATGAATTCCACCATTTCTAATTTATTTTGCCATATTGTTATTTTTACGAGTACTAATACCACGTTCATGGTAGTAAATGATTCAGTGTTTAACTTCTCAGCAAATATGTGCCATAAATCAAATTGTAAGTATAGATTACATGACTGAGTTTCATACATATGCAAAATAGTTGTTAGCGAGGCAACCATTATTGACGTTATCATCATAAATGCAATGCACGCATTCTATCTTTACACCGACGAAACTTTGCTAAAATCAATGATTATGTAATACTACTACGTCAGTCTGCCAAGCCGCAACTATTAATTAAAAGGTATCGAATCGCCCATTAATACGGTTAAATTGGTAGTCGTTTGAATAACAAGAGAAACCAGAAATAATTACTTATCGATTGATTGATTATAATTAAGACATTAATAATTAGAGTGTAACTTAAAGCGATGTAATTTAATTGAATTTGTTAAAAAAAATACATATGCCGTATCAGTTAACTGTTATATTGTACAAATGATATACTATACTTGGCATTCCAATCAACAGTTGAAAATATCTGTCGGATATTCTATTCTATGCGAATATTTATTAAACCGACACGTAAATAATTATAGTAATTGATGTCATAAAAAGTATTTCCATCCACAGTTAATCTTGAGATCAGTTATCATCATCACAAATTGTCACTGAAATAAAATCATTAATCATGTCTTGTGTATTTCACGCATAAATAAAACATTTTCATTTTTAGCACTTTCACACACTTCTGTCGCCATATTCATTATTTGTACTTAAATTTGTTGACACTACAGTGAC
The DNA here is from genome assembly GCA_951805005.1 of Othius punctulatus. Lineage (NCBI taxonomy): Eukaryota > Metazoa > Arthropoda > Insecta > Coleoptera > Staphylinidae > Othius > Othius punctulatus. Next base: position 44,964,462 of record OX638141.1, on the reverse strand, counting down.
TACAATACTCAATCGTCGTACGATAGCAAACAAAAACACAACTATAAATTACAAGCCCATTACTCATATCATTTTAAATGAAATAAATATACCACATAATGTCTGCAACATTTCAGCATATTTTTAAATATGATTTTAAATACGATCAATAATTCATATTCCAACATATTTCCTATGAGTTATCATCTATTTTAAAACTAAAAACTAAAACTTATCGAAAGTTCTCTTCAAAATTTAAGACTCTCTTGTAACTGCAATCCTTGGCTTCCATTTCTACAATCGTATACAAGATAATTAATACCAGATAAAAGCTAATTTATGCCAACAAGCATAGCCAAGGAAATAAATCTACATTTTAAGTTTGGAGATCGTACAACTGTACCTTATACCAACTCAATAAGTGCTTTTCCTAAATTGTGTGTGTCGAAATGTTCATAAAATGACCGTCTAATTATTGGCAGCCAATTCTGCGAGCTTTTGCAGTGATAGTATTTATTTGCGTGTATGTGTAATATTGGAATCCGCGATCTAAATTTGCGGTGAAAAAGGAAATTGGCCGTTATGAAATTCGCTCAGCTACGCCTCGCGAAAATACAGTGCGATGAGTCAAAAGCCAAAAATACCTGACATATGACTTGCTGTTTACATTTTCAGATTGTGACACCTTAAATGTGGGTTGTGCTCATGTTAATTTACTGTTTAATTTGATCGTTGAGTAAGATGAAATGTTGAAATTCTGGAATACTATTACCAGGTAGTTAGTTATAGGAATATAATTATATACAAAGGTAAATGGTAACTTTTAATGCAAATCGATTATTTGATAAATCTTCACATTATACTTATGTATAGATAATTGCTTATTTCAGAAACAACCTGGATACTGAAACACTATATCACATTGTATTTTGTTGCAAATTTTAAACAAAAAGCCTGGATAATAATATTGTACCAAACCGTCTATTCGCATAAACTTTATTTTAATCAATATTATGTTTCCATGATTGATTCGAAAATATGAATGCAGGAATACTACAATCAATTAGCTAACTAGTTATAGTGTTTTATATATTTAAAAAAATTATAACTGACAGTGTTACAAGGCACTAAAGTTTATGTAGACAACCCAATTTGTTATCAACCGTATAACAATGCATGACATTAGTGTTGATTTCAGCCCACTTACCATATGGTGTTCTTTTAACCGGCACACTTAATCTAACAGTACACGGGATCCACCTTTCAGTTCCCGTGCAAAGGAATGGCAGCGTCACGTTAAAAAATATCAATCGCTCAGAAATGACCGTGAATGAGAGGCAAGTGCACTGATGTCTCAATCACCAACGGCTCGGTATCTTATTTACAACAAATTATATAGAATTGTAAAAATTCATAAATTTACAGCAATATTAGTACATAATATAAGAGGCGGACGATTATTGATCGCGTTGCTGTTGTATTAACAAAGCTTGCGAGGTAACTTGATTACGCCCTAAAGCAGGCTAACGGCGTTTTGAAACAGTAATTATGCCTTTTACTACTTGCCTAGTTTTAAGTTGTTAAGTCGTAGTTAAGATGTGCATTAAATCCTTGCTTTGTATATATGTAATACAAGTAGCATCGTGAATGCAATATTTGCCCACATTTCTCGATAATTGTACTTTCTTTAAAAATATACGTTTTTAAACCATATATGCTATATCTATCCCAAAGGTCTAAAATTTTGTTGAACATTAAAACTGACCCTTTGGAGCGGTACTGAAACTGACGATCTCGTGCCCTGTATAAACACACTTGCTTGACAAATGAACCTAATAATAATTCATATCCTTGGAGATAAAATATCTAGGTGTTGCGGATTTTTTCATGCCAACGGTAATTAGCTACAGAAGCAGAAATAGATAGTCGTTAAATAAATACTTATTCAAACTATGTAATTCAATTTTCCATTAATGTCTTCAGCTTGATTTATAAACATATCGTAACCAAATTACCTCAACATTAAGGACATTTCTAAAAAAAATATTGTAAAATCGTGTTCATCAAAAATTGAACGATACTGAAAATTTGGGTTTTGAAAATTAGGCTTCATTCATTGACGTATGAGTTACTATTGAAACTAATATTAAAATTAAAAATTAAAAATTAAAAATATTAAAAATTAAAATATCAGAAATACCATGAAATAGTGTAAAAATTCAATAAAATGTCAGTAACTCAATTAAATATCGTAACAAAGATGCAGTATAATACTGAGCACCACAAAATGTTTCCAAATATCGATAACATTGATGAAATGTACTAAACTCGACTTGATATGTTCAAAAACCATATAATAATATCATAGAAATTAACATTTAGAACCTCGATAAAATATTGTCCAAAATTGACAAAATGTAAAAAAATCGATAAATCATAGTTATAAAAATTATAAAATGGTGCCATTTAAAATCCATAAAATATTGTCAGAAACTCACAAAACATCAGAAACTGAATACAAACTTGTCCAGAACCGTTGAAATGTCAGAAATACCATAAACCATTGTAAAAATTCCATTAAATGGCAGTAACTCAATAAAATACTGTAAACATCGATGAAGTATTATAGAATTTATAAAATATAATGAACTCTTCAAAATGTTGTCTAAAATCTATAAAATGTTTAAAAAGAATTGATGAAAACTCCCAAATATGGTTCAAAATTCTTATAATAATGTATTTTTATTTACTACCTATAGGAGGAACTTACTCAGGGATATTATTTAAATTGGAAAACTGTCAACATAGTCATGGAATGATAAATTAACTTAAATGACATTAAAATATTTGTCAATATTTATCATTTAATTTAATTTTTAATTTAATGAGTAAGTGAACTACCAGCTATAGTTAGTAAATTTAAAAAAAAAACTGTGTAGATGTCGTCAAACACCCTGTATTGTCAAAAAATGATTGTAATGTAAAAAAAAATATAAAACATTATAAAAACGATAAAATATTGTCATCAAATCGATAAAATGTTGCCAGGAACGCACATTATATCAAAAACTGAATGAAATGTTGTCTAACCGATGAAACATCAGAAATATGATTGTCAAATTTCTAGAAAATGTTGTAAAAATTCGATGAAGTATTATAAAATAAATACAATTTAATAAACTCTGCAAAATGTTTCATATTTTCATTAAATGTTGCTATAAAACTGATGAAATATCTTAACCTCAACTGAATATTGTTCAAAATCCATATTACTTGATAAAAATTACATTTCTATAAAATATTGTTCAAAATCGGTTAAATGAAACATTTTTTTTATTTTACTTTTATTTAGGACTAAGCGCCTTGCGTTGTATGGGCTTTAGCGCCTTGGTAACATATTGTCCAGGATTGATAAAATGTCAAAAAACCGATGGAACGTTATCATAAGAATGATAATATTTTTATTTTTTAGAAACATGATATTATTTATTTTCGTCATGGATACAATCTATGAAAAGCAACTCATATCTCCCTAGGGAGATGTCAATTTTTTTCACCCTCAATCACATTTTTTTCTCCTTCAACCTTATGACCACTTGACAAATAGATCGTACAATTGACAAATTTTCCATTCAAGACGGTACTTGAAGATGAGCAATTTTGCGTCTGCTCATGGCCTCCACTGCCACTAGCAGAAACCGACGATCTTACTTTTTCAGTCTCTTCCAGTCCAGCAATCACGCGTGAAATTTTATTCTTGGATGCCATGCTGTCTGCCAAGTAGCCTTCCGCTACTGTAGAGCTTTTCCATCCACCCAGACGCTTCAGATTGGTCATACTTACTCCTCTATCAGCTGCCAAAGTTGCAGATGTTCGTCTTAAACAGTGACCTGTGAAAGATTTCGGATTCGGCAAACACAAGTAGACAGCAATTTTTGACGGAATGCTGCCAAATGTGTTTTTCCCAACAGGTTGCACTGTACATTTTCTGTTTCTGTACGATAAAAAAAACCTTGAGACTCCTGCAGGACGCAAACACATGTATTCTCTGATAAGCGACAACGCATTCAGTCTCTCCTCTTCAACTATAGTGAAGGATCTCTTTGCCAATGTTTTAGTGTCCGGAATCTGCACCACAATTACTGAACCCCTGTCACATTTTTATTATGACTTTTATATACTGTCAAACAACTCATAGCAACCTCGGAAATAAACATTGTGGATCGATACAATACCTAAAATTTTTACCAATATGTTTCTAAAAAATAAAATATTGTATGCTCGGTTGACTTACATCCTGTCAACCTCAGGAAAAAAACATCCATATCTCCCTTAATGCATAAATATCTATTATATCAAATCGATATAATCTCAAGAACCCACTATGTCAGAAACTTGATACCATGTTTTCCACAACCAATGTAATGTCAGAAATACCATGAAATAGTGTCAAAATTCTATAAAATGTCTTGAATTCAATAAAATGTTGTAAAAAAACGACGTAGTATTATATTGAACTCTACAAAATGTTGTCGAACATCGATAAAATATAGTAATAAATATTATGAAATGTTCAAAACTCGACTAAATATTGTTCAAAATCCATATAATAATATTATTAAGGTGGAAAGAAAAATTGTTGGTTTCTGTCTCTCTTTAATATTATTAAAATTAAATTTCAAAACCTCAATAAAATATTCAGATGTATTGCGTATCAAAAATCGTAAAAAATAACGTGTACCTTATTTGACAGCATCATAAATATTAAATATTAAATGCAATTATTAGCTAACAGCATTTGATATTTGAATGTGATGATGTGAAATAATGTACACGTTACTGTTAACGTTTTTTTGATGCGTAATAATAATAATATTAATAATAATAAAGAATATTTATTAGCAGCAAAGCTACACAATATACAAAATGTAAATATATACATGACAACAATACACCTGTACAATTGATAAAATGTAAACAAAATGGAGAGGACGTTGTCATAAAAATGATAAAATGGTGTCATTAAATTGATAAAATGTTGTCAGAAACCCACAAAATGTGAGAATTTCAATAAATTTGTGTCAAACAACAAATTGATCCAATGTGGAAATTCTATAAAATGTTAACACTTCAATATAATAAGTAATATATTGATACAATATTTTAAAATCAATAAAATGCAACGAAATATAAATGTTGTCCCAAAATCGATAAAACGTTGTTATGAAATTGATAAAATGTTCTAAACTCGACTAAATAATGTTTAAATTCCATATAATAATGTCATCAAAATTCTATTTCAGAACCTCAATAAAATATTATCAAAAATTGATAAAATATCATAACATTTTGATTGTTATCAAAATTTTCATTAAATTAGGTTGATAGTTGATAGTTGAATAATAATTTCTGACAATTTGGGAAATGTTAAACCAATATTTTCAAATTTTGCTCTGACTTCAACAGTAGGACAATATTCAAAATATCTCGAAATCTGCGAAATATACAAGGTGTTTACTAAACATGCAAATATGCAAACCGTTATTCTTTGGCTCATCTTAAAAATATTTGGCTTTTGATAATTTTCGGAAATTAAAAAACATACTCAATTCAATTTATATTTTTTTGCAGGTCCCTCTAAAATATTCATTCATTTTTAAGATTGAAAACAATGCATACTTATCAGGAACTTGAATTAGAACTACTTTAAATTAAAATTATTAAAACACGAAGAACATTTTGATAATTTTAAGAACATGATTGAAAGATATTTCGAGGATTTTAACTTTAAAAATAGTACAATTTAATTTATCATAATTACATTCTACGATATTACCAAAATTTCTATAAATTATGTAGATCAATTGAATGACAATTTTTGAGAATTTGGGAAATGGTAAACCAAATTTTGCACTGACTTCAAACACAGGACGACAATATTCAATCATTATTCTATAAACAGTCGATTTCGCTTAATTGGGGCGCCGGTTAAGCTTAATTGGGATAGTAAAACGCAAAAATTGGTTAATTACGTACTAGAATCAACGATGAAAACCTAGTAAATTCCACAGCCTGAGAGATTAGTGTAAAAATGTCCCTTTTGCAAGCAATACGGTTTATTACTGAATGTTGGCGAGTTATTCAAATGTATATTGTACACAATTGCGTTGCTGTTTGCGGCTTCAACCCTTTAGAATTTCCCTAAATTTTAAACAATTAAGAAAATGAAGACAATGCTTTTTATATATATTTTTTTAAATATTTTACTTTTGAATATATTATTATTTTTTCTTTAATGTTTATATTATTTTCTTATAAACGGATACGTTAAGAAATAGTTAAAAAAGACAAATTGTTTAATTTTAGGTGAAATTCGCTTAATTGGGCCAAAATGACCAGTTACGATGTGTCGTAATTAAGCGGAATCGACTGTGTTAAAATATTCAAAATATGTCGGCGAAATATAAAATACAAATAGCACGATTCCAAATGTTATAAACCAATATTCAATTACATTCATTAGTCTTTAGTGTTTTTTTTCGCATTTTTGTAAATTCGATTTTCTTTGAAATTTTTGTTATATAACCTCATGGTATTTTTAGATAAAATATGCTATACAATTTGTTAACAGAAAAATTTATGTTGCATTTAAAAAAGTATCGATGACATAACTGTCACAAAGTTTACCGTCACAAAAACATCATTTTCATCAGCATCAATCATCAAATTGTGACAAATACATAGCTTTCAAACTTTTGTAAAAAAACTTTTTTGGCTCTGAGACGAAGTCTTTCTTTTTACTTCTACTTCTGTATAGTATTTCTGCCACTGCTTTATAAGGCTTGTTGTTTAATAATACTGTACTACATTAAACAAGAAGTGAAATAAGTCATATTTTATAGTACAAGTCCAAATTTAAAACACGAGTCATTGCTCATGGTGTTGTATTGTCATTGTTTCAGAAGATCCTCCGTTGCATATAACAAATAACCTTCACTAACATTTTCATGGCAAATTTCACTGTAACGTTTTCAATTATCTACAAAGCGCTTGGCAAATCATGTGATATTTGACGCGAAGTTCGTCAGTCGCAGTGCGTACCAACTTTGAAAAACTAAATGTCGCGTAAAAAAATAGTGATTGTGTTGGGCTATTAACGTAATGAAATGCGTGTGTAAAAGCTAGCAAATTATAAAAAATCTATTTCGTTCAAGTAATTTAATATTGTAATTAAATCAATATCCATTACTTAGCTATACGTACTCCGAACTTTCCCACATAAGATTATCTAAGCCGATCTGGGTCACTTTGAAATATAATTTTCCGGATGTCAAAATTATTTCGCAATCGCGATAACGCACTAGGGTTGAATCTATTGTGCAGAAATCGGCTAGGGTAATTAATTGCAAATAATTCACCCCCGTCATGTTTATTGGATTAATTAATTACTCAGTTATATGCATATATAAACGCCTGTGGCGACAAGTGAATTGCTAATTTAATAGTTATAGCCATTTGCAGTATAATTTATTAGTTATTCTATAAATTAAAAATGTTCGCCTAATTATCTCAGTATTTTATCCGAAACTCTTACATTCACGGTTGTTTGTGGCCACACAAAAGCATTTTTCCATATACATTACCCTGTTGCTACTTTCTCCGAAATTATATTCTTTTATTTCCTTGCGGATTCTTCCTTATTTCCCCTTTGTGGAGTTCAATTTGCGCTCCCGTCGCATGTAATTGCATTTATCACGTGAGCGATGAGACACGTTTCATTTTTATTCATAATATCATCCAAGCTGACAAGCAGCTTTTATTTATTGTAACTCGTCGCTGAGTATATTTTCTGCGTTGTGTAAAAACGCCAAAGAATTAAAGAAAGCAATGCAATTCAATCACATCCAACAATTAGGTAATGATCCGGTTTGCACTCCCTCATCAACCATATCGAAGTAAAGTGTTCACTTTAATAAAACGTAAGTATGTAATGAATTGAAATGAAAGTTGTGTTGAGGTTTGCCTCTTTTTTTCTAAATTTGCACAATATATAATGCAATCTTTATTTTTTACTGAGATATTATGCAGCTACCACTACTTATACAATAATTGGATAAAATTTCCAGTTGCAAATAGTAATACAGTTCAAATTATAACATGGGATTAAAAATAATTGTTATACGTTGAATTTCTTTGAAAATATGAAGATTCGCTTGCTCTGAAGTTTTAAAATTCTAAACTCAGTTAACAATGCCAATATTTTTGTATAGTGGTGTGATAGTCGATTTCTAAAAAATATGCTAGTATAGATTGTATTGGTTAATTCTGCAGCATTTAATTTTCTACCAAATATTTAGTATATTAATAGTTCAATAAGAAAAGGTAAGAGTGAGGTTCTTAATGAAGCTGGTGTTCTATGGCCAATGTTAGCAGACTCTACCAAATACCAATCTTGCATTACCGGGGATGGTTGCAAGGACGAAGGATGTTAGAAACTATCTGCCATAATTTTGAGCTCTTTATCATTTTCTTGTTTGTGTGCTTTTTCCATTCTGTATATTAGCGTCATCATTTCTATTTGGACGTTGTCTTCTGCTTCTCGAAACAATTGAAGTGAGGTCATTCCACACCACTAGCACAGATTTGTATACTCCTTATTCACAACTTCACAATAATTCACAATTTATCAATGAATGGAAACACCTACTTGGACCTAACATTTTGTTTTGAGGTATTAAGGACTATTTCTAAACCACGCTACAGAAAATCCATATTCGAAGAAAAATTAAACAATATTAATATTGCCCTCGGGGAAATAAACGGAATGGACATTAGCAATTAGTGGTACACTGAGAAATTCTACGTATCGAGCATAAAAACAAACTCTTCGCTATTACATTCATACTAAATGAATTACTATCAAGGTTGTTCGAACGATTACGTCTATAGATTATATTGTTTTGGCAAAACAAGCGCGAGGTACGGAAAACAAATTACAGTTTACACATTACATTTAATACCTGTTACGAAGCCTTCAGCAATATCTCATTGTCTTGAATTAGTCATGCCGAATGGCTCCCTCCGTGCGTTGATGTGTGGCTTAATATGCTGCACAATTAGACTGCAAAAAGTGTATGACTCCGTCAGATACATTAAAAACACATCAGTATCAATTTTGCACTCGAGTGTTAAAAGCTCGTGTGAAATGGAGGCACATAATCGATACCGTCTAACACCTACAAATCGGATTGAGTTATCGCCATTTACTTCCATTTACCATTACCTTAAAGCACTTAATGACTGTGTTCAAAAATCTAATTTCGAAGCAAATGTTGGTGGGAAAATATATGTCCATAGTCTTATAGTATCGCATTATTTTCAATCAATTCGTGATAAACGTTTGTTAATTAAAAATAAATTACTTAAGAAGACGATCTCGTGTACTGTTAAATTGTGCTTGCACATTAAAGAACCTGACATGGACGAGGCGAAATAAATTCAGGTAAGATTTTAGTGTAGGTCTCTTCTTGACTACTGTAATTAGTCAAAATAGCAGAAATAGATTGTCGTTAAAGAGAGGAATAAATAGAAAAGGTTCTTAAATTATGTAGATAGTCACAATAAAAAATATTTTTTTCAGATTTTTTTTAGTAATGATACTATCAAAACTTAGGGGCGATAAGGGGCGAACATAGGAATTTAACATGCAAAATTATATATGTGTAAATAATAGCTCCCCTATTAATTTTAGAGAAAAATCGCAAAGGAATATTTTTTAGAGTATTAAAAACTGTAAATGCATCATCCATTTAATTTACGTTTGTACCAGAATTTACATCAGATATAACAAAAATAAGTTGTACAATATACCTTTAAAACCCTTGCCATGAGTTTGACAAATGCCATGTTATAGTGATTATTTTTTGACGTTTCTCAAAACCAATGATATATTTCGATTTTTGTCATATTGATACTTCTGGACCAATCCCGTCATTATTATACTGGGAATATTCTCTAGAGATTATTATAGTGGGAATAATCTCGGTAGCTAGGTTGACTCTTGTCAATCAAAATATTTGTCAAATTATTAATTTATCAATCATATTAAAGTGTCATACAAAATGAATAAAAGTCGCTTTAGCTGCGTTTCGCATACTGAAATTGATAAAGAAATACTAGAAAGCAGAAGTAAAAATACAGTGATTAGCAATAATTCGATATGGAAACAATTTTTAACTTTTTGCGAAGAAAAAAGTTATACGTTAAACGAGTCTATGTTTAAGTTTATGACAAACCATAATACGCCAGGCGTCAAAAAATAATCTAATCAAATATAACTCGAGAGTTCGATAAATTAGAAAATAATTTGACAGATTATGTCTCAAACTTGTTGCCATTTGGCAATAGTCACTCGAGCCCTTCGGGCTCTCGTGACTATTGCCTGGCAACAAGTTTTCGACAATCTGTCAAATTATTTTCAATTTATTCTCACTCTCTTGTTATATTATTACTGAAAATAATTTTGCTAGTCAGATATCATATACTATGAACAATAATCTGAGTTATTCCAATGAAGAGAGGGTATTCATTATCAAAACATTTTACCATACTTGTAAGGCAGGCATTTTATAACAGATTGGGTTATTGTTTACACCAGAACGGGGCACTTTTTTAGTACTTGCTCTAACAACTGTAGTTGTTGGTTCAGCATTAATCATACCCAAAACTCTTTCTTTAAAATCATCGTTGCTTCTTCTGTTCCGTTTGCCCGTAATGTTAATGATTTTGAAATAATATTTGTTGAAATTGGATTATAAAAATACTTTTTGAATCATCTGAAGCTACACTTGCTATATTTTCAAACTTTTTCACAAACTTGCTAATTGATGATACCGGCGGAATTGGTAGATTCTTAAATTTAACCGAAAATAAGTCACAAACTCTTCGTAAGCTGACTACGCTGTAAAATGTTTTGATAATGAATAAATTATCTTTCTTCCACTAATTATGTGTTATTATTATGATTTATCCCAAACGACAAGCCTGAATTTATAATTATTTGTCATCTTTTTAAAAAATATTCCTTTACCATTAATCTCTAAATTTAATAGGGGAGCTAATAATTACATTTTTTTAATGGTGGCATTATAAACAGTTTGTTATGGTTACCAAAACCGTGCATAAACGTGCGTTTATGGCACGTACGTGCTATAAACATTGCCATGGAAATGTCAAATTTAACACTGACACTGACAACTGTCAACCCCATCATTTATTAATTGTAATATGAAATTCACAATTTTGGTTGTTTGAAAATATTATTCCATGTTCTGCCGTAGCACTTGATACACACGGTTCTTCACTGCTACTTCCTGCAATGCCATTGACAATCCTTTTCGCAATTTGAATTTTACTATGTGTGGACTCTTCGACATAGCTGGCAGCAACACTCATAGATTTCCATCATCCTGCGTCCATCACTGTTGTCAAATTTGCTCCAGTATTAGCAATTACTGTTGCCGAAGACCGTCGGAATGAATGACCAGTATACTTGCTAGGATCTTCCAATTTCAAATATTTTGCTATCAGTTTAGGGAAGTTACCGCAAGTGTTGATACCAACTGGTTCGTTGATACACTTTCCATTTCGATATGTTAGTAATAGCTTATTCAAGGATGTCTCCGGACGTATGGCCGTGTATTTTTTAATCAAGTCCACGTACGCAATGTCTCCTGCAAATTGAATTATTGCAAATTTCCTTGGTTTGTCGGTTTTTGTTTCTCTAATATGAACAACTAAATTTGGACCTTCCTCCACTACATCTGAAGTACATAAATTATAGAGTTCAGAACGCCTGCAAGCTCCAAATATTCCCAGAGTTGCAGCAAACTTGCGAAAAATAAAAATGAACAGCTTATGATAAAAATTTAGAGGCAATATACCTTCAATAACAGGAAACTTTCATCGTCAGCCTCGGTAAAAAAATTCCGCAAGTCATCTTCTGAAAACACATATGACTTTTTAGTCACTTCACCCTTCTTTTTCTGCTTTAAAAAAGCCTGTACTTTTGCAAATTTTGAAATGTCAATACCATGTTTGATTTTTACAACAGACATAATCTTTGAGTGTATACACCACAACGATGAAGATTTATAAATTTCTGACTGCAAAATAAAAACTAATACAAATTGAACGAAAAGGTAAGAAAAAATAATACCAATTGCGACATATACGCCAAAATCGAAGTTTCGTCGATATTGGTATATCATGAGCAACCATCCAACTGTTGAACTTGTTATACTCCTTCAAATAACTTTCACTCGATTTCTTAGGTAATAAGGAAGATTCTGCCGCAGCAGCAATCTCAAAAATACTCGCTTCCATTTCTGACATTAGGATATTTTGTAAACATCAATTGTATTTTCCATGGCTACTAAACAATTTGTCATATTATTTAAAATGACGAATCAGAATTTAATGTTATTTCTTCTAGTTATTTCCAAATTTATAATGCCACCATTAAAAAAAATTGCGTATAATACTCGTGCATATAGGTTTATTGCACTTGGGTCGTTACGAGCACTCGGCTGCGCCTCGTGCTCGCGAAACCCGACCCTCGTGCAATAAACTCCTGCATATGCACTCGTATTATAATATACTATTATTTTATTTTACATGTTAAATTCCTATGTTCGCCCCTTATCCCAGACACTCTGTATATACATATATTCCTTTTACTGCTTTCAGTAGCTGTCCTCCGACTTTTTTCTGTGGGCTTTTCCATACTTCCTGTCTTGGTAAACTGTCGAAAGGTTTTTCCAGGTCTACATAGCACACATACCCTTCACTATTATGTTATCTGTTATTTTTTCCGTAATTTGTTTAATTGTGAATATTTGGTCTTGTACGCTGCACCCCGGTCTGAATCCGCTTTGCGAATCCTCTAATTTCAATTCATTATCTCTTCTCAGGTTCATTTCTATTACTCTCTCATATATTTTGCCATCATATACTTTGCATACTTAGATTTTGCATTGCATGCTGTCTCCCTTCTTATATGTATGTTGGGATCATCACAGCTACTTCAAAGTCTTTTGGTATAATTTGCTGCTTGCATACTATGTTGCACAAGTTCAGCAGGTATTGCTCTCCGAATTCTTCCATGTATTTGATTTCCTCTGGCGTTATTCCGTCATGTCGAGCTACGTTTCCGATTTTTATTTATTTATTTATTTATTTATTTATTTATTCCTTTGCCTTTCTACCTTTCGGTGTAAGGCATACATTACTAAATTTTATAATATTCTCTACACTTCCTCATATCTTTTGTTAATTCCTTTATATCTTCCCATGTGTTCCCTTTTCTTGTTGCCTCTTCTTTTATTGCCTGTTCCACTCTTTTCTGGGTATTCCTCTTTGTTGTTTTCCTGTTGCTCTTGTCTCATATATTTTCTTAGTGTCTCTATCCCTCATTCATCTCATGTGTCCAACCACCATATTTTTCCTTCTGTTATTTTTTCCTGTATTGGTTTTATTTTTAAGTTTTTCCTGTGCAAGACGCACAGGAAAATCTGTCTTATCCTGTCTCTTCTTGTTTTGCTTTATCTCATCTCCACGGCATTTATTCTTTTTATTGGTTTTCCGGTCATCGTCCATTTTTCGCTGGTGTAAGTTAGCGTTGGTTTAATTACTTTTTTGACTATTTCTGTTTTTGTGTCTCTGATATCTGCTTGCTAAAAACGGTGTTTTTTTAACATGTTATATAGTTTTGCTGTCTATATTATTTTATCTTTTATTTCATTATCTAAATTACCATTGCTCTGAATGATTTTTCGTATATATCTGTATTGTTCTACTTGCTCGATTTTTTTCCTTGTATTTTTATCTCGTGTTTCTTTTTCTCTTTGGCAACTATCATGGGTTTTGTCTTTTCGTAGTTTATTTTCATGTTTATTTTCTTAATCTCTTTCTCAATTATTTCCATGTTGTATTGCAGTTCTTCCTCTGTTTCTGCAATTATTGCCTTGTCATCCGCGAATAGTACTTCTGCTATTTTTGTTATCTCCATTTTCCAGTATCAAAGTTTTAGCAATTTCATTTTTACTTTGTTTTCTTGTTCGCCTTATCCAATACAATTGTGAAAAGCAAAGCGTTTAGCACGCATCCTTGTTTTACTCCTTTCTTCGTTCGAATTCTTTTGATTCCTCATTGTTTGTTCTCACAATATTTCTGTTTTCTCTGTACATGTATTTTATTACATTTATTATTTCCTCCTCTATTCCTCTTCCTGATAGTTCGTCCATATGTCCTCTCTATTTATCCTGTCGAATGCCTTTTCGAGATCTACGAAGCATGTGTGCATTTCTCTGTTCTTCTTTATTAGTTTTTCGCTTAGTTGTCTGATTATGAAGATTTAGTCTTGCGTACTTCTCCGTCTTTTGAATCCGCACTGGCTGTCCTCTATTGTTGTTTCTATTTTGTCTCACATCTTTTTTTCTAGTACCCAGGTCAATATCTTACTTGGTAAACTTGTTAGTGTGATTCCTCTGTAATTTTCGCATGTTCTTTTTTCCCCTTTCTTATGTATTGGTAGAATTATTCCTTTATTTTACTCTCTTGGTGTTTCCCCGCTGCTTATTACGTCATTTATTAGTTTCGTTATTTGTGTTATTCCCTCGTCTCCCATGGTTTGATCATCGCCAGGGTTATATCGTATATTCCTGGCGCTTTCCCGTATTTTAGTTTTTTTATTGCTTCTTTTACTTCATCCTTTTTATTTTTTCAATTTTTTCTCTTGCCTTTCTTGCGACTTTTCCCTCCATTCTTTTGTTACGTTATCTTTTTCATCTTGTTCGGTTAATTCTTTGAAATATTGTCTGCATCATTCCATTATCTTTTCTTCATTCGTGATAATTGTTCCATTTTTATCTTCTATGTTCATCGTGTTGTGTTCTTTTTTGTTTAGTTGCTTTAGTGTTCCGTAGAATAGTTTCTGTTTCAGCCCAAAATTCTCATTCATTCTTTCACCAAATTTCGTCCATGACTTTTGTTTTGCTTCTTTTATTATTGAATTCGTTTTGTTTCTCTTTTCTTTGTATTTTGCATGATCTTCTATTTTTTTTGTTTCTTTCGGATTTTAATCTTGCTTATTGCATTTATTAATTCGTCTATTGTTATTGGTTTCATACACTTTTCCTTCTTTATTATCTTGTTCCTCTTCCATTTCATCTCCTTCCATTTA
The DNA here is from genome assembly GCA_951805005.1 of Othius punctulatus. NCBI lineage: Eukaryota > Metazoa > Arthropoda > Insecta > Coleoptera > Staphylinidae > Othius > Othius punctulatus. The sequence continues at coordinate 44,949,242 of OX638141.1, read as the reverse complement.
TGCAGGTATTTGCAAGTATTTCTTCAAAGTGTTCCTTAAACCTCTTCATTATGTCTTCAACCTCTACGAGTATTGTGCCGTGTTTGTTCTTTATTTGTTGCAGTTGGCCTCTTTTTGCCATTCTTAGATTTTTTAGTACTTTAAAAAAGAGATTTTTCTTTCCTGGGATATCCTGCTCCATATTTTCTGCAAATCTTCCCACGCTTTTAATTTGACCTGTTGGATTTCTTCTGTTGCCTTTTGCCTATATTTCTTGTACTCCTCATATGCTTATTCAGTACTACAAGAAAATGCTTGAAATGTATTAACCTGCCTTTTTCTGAATAAAAACATGAGAAACCATACTGTGATATGAATCGTTGAATTCGTAATAGAAAATGCTATCTAATACAGGATGTACTCTTTTTACGGGCCACATAAACGATAAAGTACATGATGGTTTCTTCGAAACGAAACGTTGTACTCAAAGTTCGTAAACTTTGTCTTGTAGAGCTAATAATGTGGCAATGAGAACGTGCTTTCTCTTATACCTCTTCAAATAACTTTAGAAAAAAATAAAAACCAAATCCCAAGATATCGGATTTTATCGAATTTTAACGAACCTCCTAAAGTAAACGGAAATTTCTGGTTTTCTCAACAGAATATTACTGACCACTAACTTGCGCAACTTTTTTGTAATTTAAACGCCTTGTAGCTTTTATGGTTTCCGAGATCCCCATGCTGTTGATCCTTATCTTGGACACCCTGTATAGAATTATGTGACGTCATTCTTTAAATAAAAAAATATTCGCGGCAAACCGATTGGGCTTTCTTTTAACCTAATTAAGTTGCTAAAATTGTTAGCGAGTATTTTTTTCCTAAATATGAAATTATTAGGAGTACGTATTAATTAATATTGATTATTTGTCGGTGTTAGAAGCGCCGGGTAATCATGTTGACGTAGTTCTTAAAAACAATTAAATAATTCACGGAAAACTGATTGGGCATTGACCTAATTAATTTGCTAATATTATTGGTGAGTAATTATTTTTCCGAAATTTGAAATAATTATTAATATTGATTATTGGTTGATGGTGGAGGCGCTGGTCAAGAAATAAGGAGTGTAATCCGTACACGGTAATATGAGATTTGAGTTTAAAAATATAGCGTAATATATTGGGTGGTAAGTAATATATCGAAGTGGGCCACGACTAAACATGAGGTAAAGAGTCGATAAAATGCAATTTTAACAGTAAGGATTGAATAACAGTTCAACGGTTCTTCTTGATGTAGAATATGTAACACATTTTTCATCTAACGCATATACCCCAGCTTTAGTACTATTATAGAAAATGGTTAATTCAGGCTTGTTTTTTTATATTTGGGTCTACGTCACTATTGTGATGTATACTAGAAACCAAAATTACTGCGTTACCCTTTTTCGGTACATACGAAACCATTTTTTTTTTGCAGTAAAAGCAAATAGAGATGAATGTTCTGTGCGTTGGCTATTTGGTCCCGACATTAGTAAGACTACGTTTTGTAGCTCGTCAACTACTTCAATTGATGAATACCAATTGTGGGCGCTAATATTTCGGTTGGTTTTTGCTATGTGCTCTGTTAGTCTAAGAACTACTTGAGTTGAAAGTGACAATTTCATTTTCAGTTTTTTCTCTTTGGTTTATCTCTACATTTGGGTTTTTACCAGTATAGGCTTCTGCATTTACCATATAATGTGTTTCTGAGTTTGCTAAAATTTGTACTTTGATCCCACACTTAGCGGGTTTGTTAGGTATATACATTTTGAAAGGACATCTTGCTCGAAATGCTACTGACATCTCATCTATAGTACAGTTTACCCCTGGTGAATAGTTCTCCCTGCAGTTCCTGACAAATTTCACAAATACATCTTGAAACGCAGCAAGCTTATTTTCCTTGACTCGTTCACATCTAGTAGAAGGATCATCAAAACGAAGACACAAGTAAAAATGAAATACGAGCCAAAGACATCGTACTTCTGAAAAGATCTCTCCCTATGCCATCAATGCCCAAAGAGATCTTAGGTCTTCATGGTTGGATTTAAAAAATCATTGGTGATATAACAACCACAAAAAAGCTTGCAGGCCGCAAGTGTCAATAGTCTTTATGAAAGTTGGTAAAAATGTTTGCCTAGAATTGTTTTTTTACTTGAAATTTGTTATAGCGTAATTTCATGGTTTCAATTTTTTCGTTTGTATGCCGAACAATTAAGTTTATGATTTCCTCTGTAAACAATAAATTCCAAGCCTCAAGTGCTGTCTTGGGCGGTTTTTCGCGAGCAGTTCCGATAAGACCTGACCAGACATTAACAATATTGTGCTTTTGTGAGTCTTTGTACACGAAGGTGCAGTCTTTAACCACCGATATTTGCTTTTGCCTTTCCGTAAAAAAAATTGGTTCTTACTTCAACTTAATTTTGTTCGCTTTCTACTTGTGGGGCTTCATTCTCTACTGTTTCTACGGCCAAATCTTGAGCTTCATTATGTTCATCATCTGCTGGAATCTACGCTGTAGCGCTTTCGGAGTCATGATCACTTTTAATTTCTAAATATTTTTCTTCCGAATCACGTTTATCCCCGGCATTTACTATTTGTAAATTTTTGTCTTTCTTCTGCTTCACCTGGAGCTGGTTCCATATTTGTGGCGGTGTCATCATCCACACATTCAGACCAAAATTCATCATCATTAATTATATCTAATAAGTCAGCATCGCTTAAAGGCCTGGTGATGTCTCTGTTACCTACAACAATATTATCAGTAATAATATAACAAGAGAGTGAGAATAAATTGAAAATAATTTGACAGATTGTCGAAAACTTGTTGCCAGGCAATAGTCACGAGAGCCCGAAGGGCTCGAGTGACTATTGCCAAATGGCAACAAGTTTGAGACATAATCTGTCAAATTATTTTCTAATTTATCGAACTCTCGAGTTATATTTGATTAGATTATTTTTTTAAATTATTAGTATTTCTTTATCAATTTCAGTATGCGAAACGCAGCTAAAGCGACTTTTATTCATTTTGTATGACACTTTAATATGATTGATAAATTAATAATTTGACAAATATTTTGATTGACAAGAGTGAACCTAGCTACCGAGATTATTCCCACTATAATAATCTCTAGAGAATATTCCCAGTATAATAATGACGGGATTGGTCCAGAAGTATCAATATGACAAAAATCGAAATATATCATTGGTTTTGAGAAACGTCAAAAAATAATCATATTAATATTACTTTTTAAATGCTTGTATTATTACATACCATACTAATATCAAAACATTAATTGCAAATAAAATTGACTTTCCCCAAATCGATATAAATTTGCTACAGTATTACTACTACCGGGTCCTCAGGACCCGCAAACACGTATATCTAAAAAAAAACTAATTAGACGTGCGCTCTCTTCGGCAATCAAAAGTCAACTGATATATTTGAGCATAGCGGAGGCGGCCACTTCAAAATTTTTCAAATTCTGTAAGCCAATAGGATCGCGCGGGTCCAGGGGACCCAGTAGTAGTATTTGCGGGTTAAAATGTTCATAACAAAAGATCATCCTTGAACGACTTATTCCTTGAATGTCTGTCTGTTAATTTTTGTTAGTTATTCATACTAGTAATAACGATATTTAATTGGGCCTTTCCGCCTCGTGCTGATTGTATATTTCTGTGCTTTCCATTTTTAACACTTTTAGTTTATTTTTTCCCCAAAATTGTTACACCTCTTAACAACTTGTGTCTCAACTGTCAGTTCTTTTTAAAATACTATTTTTTTAATAAGAATTTGTGATAAAATCAGATTGAAAATTAAGAATTGGTCCCACGTGTCGTATATTGTTGAAAAGAGAAAAAATCCCTCTTTTTAGCTAATTCACAGACTATGAACTATGAGTTCCATATAACAAAAACCACACCTTTATGTCATAACTCGAATTTCGAACTGTTTTTTGAAATATTCATTACGCCGCTGCGTTCTTATCAAAAAAGTGCCTGAAGAACGTAGAAATAATTTTTTTCTATTCTCATAAATAAGCGACCTACAGCCATAAAACGAAAAGTCAAAAAATCGAATGTTTGCGAATAACTCGAAAACGAAAGACAATAGCCAATTTTGGTTTTCACCATTAAGTTGTTTTTCTCGAAAAAAAAAAATATCGGGCAGGGGGTTCATTTTATCATACCTGTTACAGTAATCGAGATTCTTTGTTAAAAAATCGAAATTTGCCCACCCTGTGCTGTATGTTTTTTATTAAAAACTTAGTCTTTGTGAAACTTTTTTAATTTACCGGAATTGCCGAGATTCACGAGAAGATTAATTTGAAATTTTTCGTTACGAAAAATATCCGGGAAATGTTGCCCACTAATGACAGTGGGGATGGTGAGCGACAGAGTGATGGTCATCCGAAGAGGGGCCGTGTCCCATCATCAGCTGCATCCCCGAATTAATGGCGTTTTGCGGTAAGACGCCCAGATTAAATAGGTCTCTGGGGGTACAGGAGCGTACCAGTGACGCAATGAGAGCCGGGATCCCGGTCCAAAACAAACGGTTTCCAGAGCAACGATTCTGTGACGTCAGGTGTGACGTCAAGCCCGAGAATACTGTGGAGTTATATATCGACGGCGTCGAGTCGAGCGTCACTGTGCTGCTCCGTGCGCTACCGCGACCGTGTCAGTGAATTTGCTAGTCCATACTTTTATATTTTTCTACTTTTATATCTAATATTATATAGTTTGTTTATTTTTTTAATTACTAGAAGTTATAAATTACCATCGTTTAAAAAAAATACGCTTTTTGGTGAGTACAACATTTATTCATCACACAAATCCTAAACCATTTGCTGTAAAAAAAAATGTAAACAAGATTAACACATGAATCCTAACAAAAAAACACGCAGATAAATCAATAGTGCGATGTCAGATGTTACGCGAGATATCGATTGTGATTAAAACGCTCGGTTTATAAACGAGAAGTGTGCGGGTGTTGTTGCGAGATTTCGGGCTCATCCCAGTGAGGTACAGTTTCTGTTTTAAATTTAAAACAACGAGGAGCTACGCTCAGTGTTTGTGGCTGCACATTCTAGAGTCAATTTAGCATTAACAAACGATAATTACGGGAGACCTTGCTTGGTCACATGCATCGGTAGTAGTTCACCAGCTGACTAGGGCACCAGGAATCATCTACTTACTCTACGCGCTCGATTCGGGCGTGGATGTCGGGCACGCTCACAACTCACAACCCACAGCGATCTACAAACTCACCAAACTTCCGACATCGGGAAACAATAACGCCCATCAAATACCGATTACGCCCCTGAAAGCCGTGAAAATTAAAAAGAAAAACAATTACATAACACCCAAAGTACACGTTTAGAAACGCAATTAGCGCCGGCCGGTTATGCAACGGCCCCCGTCCCGGACAATGCGGCTCAGAATGTGGCTTTTTTAAAATCAATTACGCCCCGAAAATGTGCTTTTAAATAGTGCCCCCGATGGATCCGCGATCCGGGAATGCTCCGATATTGATTCGGCCCCGAGACCCGATAACGGGCCAAATTCCTCTCAGTTTGTTTCATCCATACTCAAGAGTACGTTATACAACCCAAACGATCTGTGTTACGCAAAGGAATGGGTTCATAAAGCCCATCCTGCAAATAAGTCGCATGTAAATAATGCAGAAGTGCTCCTCGTGTCACCCATAGAATTAAACTACATATTCGTGTTCAACGAATTTTTTTTAATAGAGATTTGCTTAGTTTACGTTCCTAATTCACATTAGCTCTTCAAAAAATATCAAATTTAAAAAAAGTAAATAAACATTTTTTTAATGAATCAAATATCAACAATGCCCTTATATTCTTCAAATTGAATTAAAGGACACTCACAACAATATAAAGAAATATTGTTTTAATAATAATAACAATAATATGTAATTGACCAGTCCCAGTATGATAATTTCACATTGTCGTGTTTTAAATATTAACAGCAGACATCTGATGCGGGCTGCTTTTTTTGAATTTCTGGAAGTATTTATGTAATTTAAACTATCAACCCCGTGTCAAATGGTATATTTCCAACAAAAGTGTACTTACATACATACTTATAACAAAATAAGTAGCATCTTGGAGCTTGTGAAAAGAAATTAAAAAAAATAACGTAACTTTTAGTTAATTTATTAGTTTATTTTAAAAAACTATTAGTTTATTTATTTTCGAGAACATGGTGTCAAAATTATATTTAAAATTATTTCGTTATAGAAATAAGAAAAACAAAACACCTTTTTCACAAACAAATGTATTCAATCTAAATGTACATTTCAATCGCTAGGCGATTACTTTCAGTAGAAACATTACTGAGTAATGTTTCTACTTTTTAATGTTTCTACTGAAGATGATCGCCTAGCGATTGAAATATACATTTAGATTAAATAAATGTGTTTAGTGAAAAAGGTGTTTTCTTTTTCTTATTTCTATACCAAAATAGTTTTAAATATAATTTTGACAGCAATGTTCTCGAAAATAAATAAACTAATAGTTTAAGTTACGTTATCTTTTTTTTTGTTCTACAACTATTATTTCGTCTGCATAGATGAAAAAATTATGAACTAACATTTATTATATTTCTGACATGTACCTATGATATATTAATCTTGGTATAAAAAAAAACAAATTTCCGAAGAAGTTTTTTCTACATGAACATTATAAGTATAATTTAAAGTTTTTTTTTTAAATTTTTGAATACTTACCGCTAATAATTAAATTTTATTGTTATATTATTATATTTATTATTGCCTGACTAGTTTCGTCTTTGTGGGCATCTTTGTAGGGATACTTTTTATTTTATTATGTTGGAGGTATTATTTTATGCAGGGTGTCCTAAAAACGCCGCTGGCCATAACTCCTTTATTTATTGGCCGATTTCAATAAAACAAAAAGAAGATTAAATGGCTCTACAAAAGTACAAAAGGGGTCTAATTTTCTTTTTTTTGCAAAATCTTTGATTTCAGCGATAGTCAACTTTTTTTTTCAAATGGTTACATATGTTTTCTTGGAATTAATAAAGAGCTTATTTTTTTCTCTTTTCAATGATATATCACATGTGGATGTTATAATTGCATTTTTGTGGAAATTTATTAAAATTATATTTAAAAAAACACAACTTTGTATTGTAACTTGTTTTTAAAAGAAAATATCAAAATTCTGCAAAACTCATTAAATTCACCGTAAAAAACCCTTATCTTAATAAAATGATAAATAAATGAAATATTGATACAAATCGAAAATGGAATATAACGAGTTTTTGGCCACAACTTATAAACAAAAGACGATAGCCGATTTTTAATTTCACCATTGAGTTTGTCTTGAAAAAAGAGATCGGGGATACGCCATCCAATTTTCTCTATCTCTTCTAGTTACCGAGATTCCCTATAGAAACATCGAAATTGGGCCGCCCTGTACAGTTAACTTGCGTTAAGTGCAAGTTACAATATTAATTTTAATATTATATCCTACTATATCAACTATTGTTGAATCAAATAAAGTATCTTTAAACTTATTACTTCCGGTTCTACCGGAAATAGCCATCTGCTTTTGTTTTTAAATGGAATGCATATTATTACGTTTTTGGCTTTCCTGTTCAATTTCGAATATCTTTTGTATCACGAAGGTTTGTACAGTCGTGTTCAAAAATGTGTTGTATAAATTGGCTGTTGTAAGTCGTGTTTAAAAATATATTGTACAGAAACAGGTACTTGGCTGTATATTTTGTGAATGGTAGATACATTTCAGAACTGTCAAAGTGACAACTAACGGGGACAAAAATTATTATTATTGTATTCTTTATATGAAAATTAATTACTCTAGATCTTTAGTGTACTCTTTATTCTGCCATCAAAAGTATGTCGGTGGTTGTGTTTTTACTCAACAAAGGTTTGCACTGTATCATTAATTAAATAGACGTAGATCTAGTCTTCCAAAATATTTTTATGTACAACACTTTTTTGAACTTTGTGAAATTAAGTCATATTCATACAGCAAAAATGTTGTACAGACTTTAATGAACACCACTGTACCTACTATGCGCGTCGAAAATTGCTATGAGAAATCGTATACCAGTAGCTATAAGGCACTGAAATGTTCATTTTTAGGGGTAATGTATATGGGTTTTTGGTATGATATATTGTAAAAGAAAGTTATTAAATTTAACAACAACATTTTTTTTATTGTTTATAAAAAAAAGTACTCCAAAATGCTGATTTCGTTAAACTAAGTATTGTTTAATAACAAAAATAATGTTAAATAATATTTTAATAGTTTGCAATCATTCACAACGCATTTACACAAAGAAAAACAAATATTTCCTGATTTTTTGCAATTACGTGACACAGTATGACAATCTGATTTACATTTGCAAGGATACATTAAAGAATACGGCAGATGTGCCTTGGTCATTTGTTTAGGGCATCGTTTCTCAACCTTTTAAGTGTGACGACCCCCTAAAAAGCCCAAACATGAAGTAAACAACCTCACGATCCTATATCTGATCGCGACTGCCTTAGGGGGGTGAGAAACTATAGTTTAGGGTATTAGATATATTCTCTTAATTCATACCCATATTGAATAAAATCAAGGGGCTGAATTAGCGGTTCTTATGATTCTTTCCAAATGTATGTTTAAGCTAAAGCCATCAAGCAGCGCAAGTATAATGCATCAGAAGTGCATACGACTTTGAGTAAATGTGGGCCAAAGCCAATATTTGGAGAAATTTGTTTGTATCTCAGCTCATCCGCTCAAAAATTCTCAAATATTTGAATTTCTAGAAAAGTTTGCGCCTACCTATTTAATAAACATATAAGCGGATGAGCATACAAACTAATTTCTCCAAATATTGACTCTGACCAAAACATTTATTTGTAAAACACAAAACTTCGTTCTGGATAAAATTGAATTTGGAGCACTTCTTATTGGCGAGTCGACTAGTTCTGTCGCAGAAAGTTAAAGCATGGGATGCTCACAAAATATTAGGGATATTTTGACCGAGGAATTGTGCCGCCAAATGACAACCAAGAATGTGTTTTTTTTCTAACCATCGAACCAAACAGCTTTATAACCAATATTTCCAAGCTTCGGCCAAACATTGATAAATAAGATGTACCAGTGTTATTTATTGTGTAGCGCATACTACACCTATCTTTTATAATTTCCAAGATAAAAATTAAGTTCCTAAATTTGTACCTCAAAAGTGCATAAAAGATAGAAGCCACCAGTTCTCTTACAAATAAGATAAAACACGGGAATTTTATTCGTATACCTAAAATATACTTCTATGAGGAATATTTTGTAGCTGAAAGTTTTGTTAATTATTATTTAAAAAATGCCATAAGTTAAGTGCCAGCTTAAATTTTATTTTGGAGTAATAAATAAATAAAATAAAATAAAAATAAATAAATAAAAATATGCAATATTGACAATGTAATACTCCACTGAGCGTCGACATACAAATAAATAATAATAATTATTATTATTAATACAGTATACTTCATTTATTTTTAATGGAATGGCCTATATTTTTTTCTCATAGAGCAATTGGCATGAAAATTTACTACAAATGCTATATGTATATTCCCAAAATAAGTAGTTTTTCAAAATTTTCTAAAATTTATAAAATTCGATGCTATTTGCACTTGCATCGTAGTATGCGAAAAATGATTATTACTCGTCGAGTAATAACCATTGTAAACCAAGAAATTGCAGTTTTGAAAGTTCACTTTAAATGTGCAGGTAACACTTTCAAATTAACATTTTGAAACAGTGAATACATACACAAATCAATAAAATATGATTTTATTCTATATACATAACTGAACAGAGTTGTTGAATGAATTTATACAAGTTTTTTACGAAACTTATTGATATTTACCACCGATAAACAAAACAAAATTTCTCCAATATTTTGTCGTGTAACTTTTTCAAATTAACATTTAAAATAGTGAATACATGCACAAATCAAGAAAATATGATTTTATTGTTCATACCAAACTGCAACAGAGTTGTTGAATGAACTTACTCAGTTTTTTACGAAACTTATTGACATTTACCACCGATAAACAAAACAAAATTTCTCGAATATTTTGTTATGTATTCATTTACATTTACATTTACATATTCCGTAACCGGCTTTTATAGATTCTTCTTGCATGTATTTGTCAAAATTGAAGAAAATTTGAAGCTATTCTTCTTAATTTAATTAATTTATCGGTGGTAAATGTCAATCAGTTACGTTCAAAATCTCTACAAGGTCACGACACACACTATACTATTTTTGTACACAGCTCGCTTTGCGCAATAGACGAGTTTATTTCCGTATTTTTACGAAACATTTTCTGAACATCAAAGTATTGCACATTATTGGATTTACAAACCAAATCTGTACTAGATACAAAAATAAAAAAATATACAGAGCCATTTGAAATATAAAAATTGACGGACATGATGTGACGGACACTTTGTTGATGAAGTATGACTTTTCTTTTGATCTTGAAGGTAATTTAAACAAAACAGGAAAACTCCACACAAATATTTTCTAGCGTGTAAACGAATCTTTGAACAAGAGTCAGAACACCCTTTTCACAGACAAAAAACAACCAAATTAACACCTTTTTCACCAGAAGGTTTTTGGTGAAAACGGTATTCTGACTCTTATATAAAGAAAACTAGGTTCACTTTATGGTATATTTAAGTCTTATTACATTATTTTTTTGGTTTAAAAATTCACTTTATGGTATGTTTAAGTCTTATTACATTATTTTTTATTGTTGTTAAAACTACTCCATAAATAATGGAGTTATTATGTGGAGTTTTTCGTAAGATCTTGTATACTGTTTTTTTATTGTTCACCTTGTATATACTAAAATATTAGAAATACAAAATAGGTTTGTAAGAAACTTGTCAAAGTGATCTTTCACCTGATCAGCCTGATTTTCGAAATGGCTCAAACAATTTTTTCCACAACCTATCTATTTTCCGAAAAAAAATTGAACTTTGTTTTTTAAATGGAATGCTCTATATATATTTTTCAGATTACAGACTCTAAATCGACCTCTACAACTGTATGGTAAAAAAAAATTAAAGATTATGTCGATGGTGATGACAGATTCTAAATGAAATTCTCTTTACGATGGTGTATCATAAGTACAATTTTTCTTTTAAATTATGCTAATTTCAAATGTTAACCAATTTCCAATTTCAAAAATTGGAAATTTCAAAACACAGTCAGCACAGTCAGACATTGAAAAAATAAATTAAACACAAGAATCACGCTTAACTAATGCATATACATATTTTTGTAATGTAATCATAACAATTTCTATGCCATTCTTAATTTGTAAGTTTCCTTAATTTTAAAACGTACTTCTTGGAAATTGATTTGTCATCATTTTCCCGATAAACATGTCAACTTGCACATGTAAAAGTGTATGATCTTTTTTGAATGATAAATAACCTGACTATAAAATTAGTATTGTTGGGAATCATACATTGCGTGCCTGTAACTGAAAATTATATTAAAAAAACGTGCCATAACTATGAAATGAAAAAAAATAATCGCAATTATTTCTTTATTATTTACACGTCCAAGATATTGGGGCCAAATAACGTTATCACCTGGTACTGTTTCTGAAACTGTGCCACACCTCTAAAGAATACCCGAAAAAATATCCCCTCAAATAATTATTGTTATGTTTATAAATAAATTATTATGTAGTGTGAATGATTGGTGCACTGGTCCAGTACATCATACAATCAGGGTTGATCACCACACCTACAAATATTAATTATTTATCTTTTTTTATTTGAATTACTTTTATGTTATCTTTGTATTTTTAATATGTTTACATAATATTGTTCTCCATTTTGCAATCAATTGTGTTTTGCTGTAATTTTTCTAAATATGCGAACCCATGTCTGACGAAAGTGCATTAAATTTTTAATTTATCTATTGTATATTTTACAAATTATAATTGTTTTTGTTAGATTTATTATTAATTTTTGTCTCAAGTTTATTTTTTAATTATTTGTGAATTTGTTGGTGTTAGACTCCTCAAAATTCATTGTATTATTGAAAATAAAACTCGGTGAGAAAATGATTATCACTAAACGAAACTATAGTATATATTATTTAACGAACACGTACATATTTAATGAATCAGTCAATTTTTATTTAAAAATAATAAAATTACTCGCATTTTATTTTCTTGCATCATTTTATTGGTAATAAATCGGCATCTGCTATATATGATTTATTGCAATGACAAAACAAAAAAATCATCGATATTTCTGCGAATAGGTAATATTTTTTTACAAAGATAACGATATGCGTGTTTGTTTGAGTTGTTTCAACTACATTTGTGAAATACATTTCATTTCATTTGCACAAAACCTAATCACACCACAGCTTATCGCGCGAATTTGAATAGATAAAATTTGTAACGAGAGATATGAGAGAACATTTGGTTAATTAATTTCGGTCGTTGAGTCATCAATTGATAAATTGATATGAAAACTTTTTGCGTCGTCTTATCAGCAGTTTTATAAAAAAAAATTGCTCGTTATGCATTTGTTACATTATTTTCTTTGTTATAGTTCAAATTCCTATGTTTTGCAGTTACTTTTCAATTTTTGCTGTAGTCTTACAATCTATAGTAAACGGATCATTTTTAGATCTATTAACAACTTATCACGCGCATTTGAATAGATAAAATTTGTATCGAGAGATATGAGAGCTCATTTGGTTTATTAATTTTGGCCGTTGAGTCATCAAGTAATAAATAGATATAAAAACTTTTTGTGTCGCCATATTTTATTAGAAATTTTGAATTTAGTCTCTATGCATTTGTCCCATTATTTTCTTTGTTAAGTTCAAATTTCTACAATTAGCAGTATTTTAAAATTTTGCGGTAGTCTCTCTTAGTATATTATGCAATGAACACAAAATGAGACACACTTTGCACGAATATGAAACTTTGCGGCACAAGCCGAAGACGAGTGCTGCGATTCATACGAGGGCAACATTGCCATTTTATGCGAGTTGCATACAATACCTTTTCTACGACATGCAGTATACTGTTATTATAATAACTGATCATGTTTAATATACTATAAACAATAATTGATATAAAGAATATGTCTCTATTTCCTTTATTGCTTTGAATACATGAAAATAAGGAATTAACTATTCCATTAACCCACCATATGCCATAGACTGCCTAGACAGTCCAACGATTTCAGAAGAAGAATCAATTTTGAAGAAGTTGTGGAATGCTAGATACTTATATTTTCTTGATATTGGCAGTTTTCCGTCGTTGAAGCGCCTTCGACTTCAACGACGGAAAATTGCCAATATCAAGAAGGTTTCACGATTCAGAAACCAACTGATGACATTTCATTACTCCGTCCATGAAAGTCATCTCTAAGTTACCTTAAAATGTTTGTGATCAAAAACAGTGAACCTAATACGAAATATTTCATATCGCATTTGTTGCCTAGCAACCGATGCGAACTAAAATTCCGTACAAAATGTAGTTGTTTATGATTGCATATACGCTCTGTAATTAAACGTATTTCGATGTTTACAAAGAAAATAACAATTTTATCGTATTTCCAGTTTTTGACGTCTTCAAACATGCATATTTACAAATAATCAGGTGTATTGGGTATCAGAAAACGTTGGCAGTATGTGTACGTTACTTGACAGCATCACATTCGAATGCCAAATGCATTTATGTCATAAATAACTTTTGAGGTGAAATTTAAGAGCAGTTTGTGTCCCAGTTATTGTGATCAACATAAAGATCTTCTAAGAGATAGAGAGTTGATTTATATAAAATTATCTTGAAGCCAAGACTTACTTTGCGAGAATAGAAGTTTCAAAAAAGTTAATGGTTTGGCCGTCACTGGAGAAAAATTTCCAAAAACATGCATTTTCCATTTTTCAGAGTACTTGCAAGAAAAACAAAATTTCTATTAATTAACTTATTTCTGTGTATTTGTTTCTCTTAAACTTTGGTAATAATAATCATAGTTTTTGCTTATCGCAAAGCTTAGTCTTAGGTTGAAAATTGCCAAAGGCGAAAAATAAAAATATGCATTTTCTATTTTTCAGAAACATATGAAGAAAACCAAAATTTCTATTACTTAATTAACTTATTACTTTGTATTTGTCTCTCTCAAAAATGGCAAAACTTTGGTAATAATAAATATATATATACTTCTTCTTCTTGGTTTAGCTTCTCCGTCGGAGGTTGCTGATCATCATGGTAATTACTTAGTTTTTGATGATTGCAAAGCTAATGGTTGAAAATTGCCAATGGCGAAAAATTGAAAAATGCATTTTTTATGTTTACAAAAAAAATGCACGGAAACCAAAATTTCTATTCATTAACTTGTTACTTTGTATTATCTCTCAAATATGATGAAGCTTGGGTAATAATAATCATAGTTTTTGATTATTGCACAGCTAATTAGTTTTTGGTTGAAAATTACCAACCGCAAGTTAAAGTACAAGTTTGCACTTGTATTTTTTTTTGTTATAAACGAATATTTTCTAAAATAGGATTGGTTCTTCAAAAATATTTTAATGAAACTTAAAGATAATTGAAAACTGCCTACATTTTGCGGGTAATACATTTTTATAGGACTCTTGGATTTTATAGGACTTTTATAGGACCTAAATTTCAATATTTTGTGTTACGTGTTCAAGTTCTAGATTTCATGGAGTAGATATCGAAGAAAATGACAATCAGATTTTATAATATTTTCTCAATATTTTCGAATATTGGCGGAAGTGGAAGTTTGCTCTTGTAATGTTTTTGTCTTTGATGCATGTTTTCTAAAATATGATCGGTACGTGAAAACTATTTTACTGGAACCGGAGCGAAAGTACTATTTTCGCTCCGGAAATGCGACGCGAAAATAAAATTTCCCTGACTAGTCACAAAAACATTAACACATTATTTTCTAAAGTTTTTTTTTTAATATTACTCATTGGATATGTTAATCCTGGACAACAAAGCACTTCTATCGAATTAGGGGAGTTTCAATACAGTTGCAAGTGACAGATTTTTTTATATAAACGAATTATAGAATATGGCAGTTTCTGATGAAAATTTTGTATTGTTGAACAATTTCATTTCAAAAGTTTGACAGATTGCGCATAAACTCGACAGATTTTAACAGAGTGAAAACTCATTTTGTTGAAAATTTGAAATTTGGGGTTTCAGAAAAAAATAATGACTCATCAGTAAAATGTCTTCATAGTGCCTCGTATTTCATTGTGGGTCCTCGTAAGTAATGGATCATTTTCCTGACCCATCAAGAAATAACTATCAATGAAACTTAAAGACAATTGAAAATTGCCTATATTTTGCCAGAAATAATTTTTTGCAGGACTCTTGGTTTGTGGAGAGAGACAATAATAATTAGTTTTATAATATTTTCCAATATTTTCAAATAATTGGCATATTTTGATAAATGTTTTAATACAAGTTAAAAATGATTACTGCATACATTCTGTTAAATATAAATTTTCACACGCACGCAGTTAAATTTAATATGTTTTAGTTCATTTTAGTTCACTTTTTATACTTTATCTGCATATTGTTATTTTTTGCAATTATTTCATTATTATCATTATAATTGCACTATCAATTAGTACGATAAAGCCATATTATGGTGGCTACATAATATGTTTTTGTAATTTAATATTTGATAAAAGCCTGCTTCTATTGCTATGCTATTTACGTCACTACATGTTATTCTTCTATTTTTATATAGTGGATTCCTAATTTAAGATATCGGTTTCCTATAATATATAACCGTGAATTGGTGCTAACATATCGATCAAACTCACATTAGCACAATTTTATGTATATTACAAAGCAAACAGAAAGAGTCAAATAAATAAAAGTGTTTTATTTTCGTGTTTGTGTTAATATCATTGAGTACGTAATATATACGTATACATATCTAAAACTACGATAACACAACATTAAATATGAATCACCTCGATCGTAAGCAACGAAGAAGAACCTGTAATATTTTTTAAATATATTTCGTATGTTAAATTTAGCACATTTTAAAAAACCTAGGGGAAACTACTTATTAACACATTAAAAATTGAACTAAAGCTATTAAGTAAATTTATTATAGTTGCTAACCAGTTCGTTGTTATTTGTTATTTTTAGTCACTAGTGGGCTTGTTATTTGTGAATTTTGTCGAATTCAAAATTCCAAATAAATTATCAGTTTTAACGTACAGTCTGCTCATATAAATCTAGTACAAACAAATAGACATTGCTATGTAAAATTGCTATTATAACTTAAATGTCCTAGATTATGTGAGCATGACTGTACATTCAAGACCATTCTTGAAAAATGTCTATCCGTTTGTGAATATTTCTTTCAAAATAGTTTTGGAAAAACAATGTACAACCAGAAGATTTACTTATCAATGTTTTGATTGTACTCGTAAGTTTGCACATATAACAGATAAGTATTTAATTCTTTTTTTGTATCAATGTGCTGCTTTTAATCATCATTTTTCGAATATAAAAGATTTTTTTTTAAATTTTAATTATAGTCTAAGGCAATATTAACTTGCATATTTCTTTGTCGGAAACAAAATTTCATAATACTACTTTAACGGAGGAAACTACATTGAAATTTAATTTTGCATACAATTATTATGAAATAATGGGAAAAATGGAAAATAGATGAAGTATCTGAAAGTATGCAACATAATTTAAATTGGAACTGAAACCAAAGATTGAACAAATTGTACATAATTTAACGTAGAAAAACAAACTTAGATTTTTCAGATTATTGTGTCAATATAGCTTTCAAAACCAGTCATTTTTGGTAGAAATAATGAAATCGAATAATTAGTAAATATAATTATTATTATTAAGGAAAAAACTGCCCACATATTTTTTTTTTCTATTTTTAGTTTTGGTCTTTCTGAAATTAAATATCATTACAGCTGTTTTGGAAGTGACATAACGACTAGAAGTGATAATCTTTATTATATTGAATAAAATGAATATTTTTGATGTGTAAATAAAAATATTCGAGCACGTCTAGTAATTTTAGTCAATTAGTGTCGAAGGTGATTGATACACGAGTACATTACAGGTGCAAAATAGCCAAGCCATTAAGCGCACACCTAAATTACCAGTACTTTTATACGTTATACGAGCTCCAGTTTGTACAATAACTTATTCACGTATACAGCTAAGTAAACCAAAATATCAAATGATTACGAAAACAGAAACAATGCTATAAAATTAATTGGTTTCAGCTGTAAACTAGGCCTGGCAAATATTTATGTTTTGTTACGGAGTTACATTTCATAAATGTAAAATAATCTAGCAACTCGAGCAGAATATAAACATGTTCCTAATAGTTCACTGGAATTTTTTATTATATGTATTCAGTGCTTTGTGCACCAATGACATTTAACACTGTTTTTATGTAACACTGTTTTTATGTAACACATAATTTATGACACCCAATTACTCAATACTCGATAAAGGATATAATAAGAAATAATGGTGTGACGCAAATGTATTACTTATGCAATATTTGCTTCTCTTATTTCATTTCTTTCAATATGTATCTGCTGAAAAATGTATCTATTTTCATCACAAATGGTACCGAAGTAGGAATGACTAATAACATCTTAATTATTTGATTATTAATTTTTGTTTTGTGATCGATTTTTTTAAATTATTTAGATTGCTTATCTAATATCTGCATTAGCATTTGATACTATATCAATTATTACTTATTATCAGTGTGTTCAATTCCTATTATAAAAAAATACATAAGATAAAAAACATGTAGGACTAAATTAATAATTTGTTAATTCTCTGCTTGCCATGATAGTGGCACAACTCCAAAAATCACTAATTTGCTTTTATTGCAAAAAAATGTACAGCCATATTCATACATATCATACAAAACTTATTACAAACTACTTACAACTACTTACTACTTACAAAATTTAATATAAGTACTAATTATTGTTGCAATAATAATTGAATGTATGAATTGAAAAACGGACAGCTTCCTCCAGAGTAAGATTGTAGAAAACAAAAAAAAGCAGATTGGGCTAACAGATCGTATTACAAGAAAAGTTATAATTGATAATTTGTAGCCATAATTTGATATACAGATAGATAGATAGTTTATTTATTCAGTTTAAATAATGTACAAAATAACATACGAACATAACTACACTGATGATAGTTATGTACGAACATAACTACACTGAAGGACGTCACAATTTAGTAAAAATAAAATATCGTTACATCAAATTCAAAATGTACACAGAAAAGATCGTTGATACTTGGTAGTTGTGCAGATTGTTGATACATACTGATAAAATATATATTTTTTAATATAATATTAAAAGATATGATTTAAAAAAGTTATGAAGATAATTTTTTATATTTTTGGAATATGTCCCTTTTTCAACTCACTCATTTAATCATGAACAAGGTCTGTGTTTGATATACTAAGTTTTAGGCGCAGTTGTACGATCGTGGATCATCTTTGACCAGGTTAAGTTATCTAGGATACAATTGTTAATACAATGGTATCTTTAGAAACTGAACAACGATCAAAGATAACCCACGATGGTAAAATGGGCCATTGAGTTCTAAAGTTTGAACTTTGAAAGTTTGCAATATTTGAGTCACTATCAATGCCAAGCAGTGTATGCAAATGACAAATTATCCATCAATTGATTATATCCATTGATCAATTAAGCATCGTGCTAAGCTTCTTATAAACTCTTGAATGAAATGTTGAGGTAGAATTATCTGGCTTTATCAAACGTTCCTTAAAACGTTTCCTCAAAACGCAGATGATAAATTCAATTCAGAACTACAGATTGTCTGAGAACAATCGCAACAAATCGTCGGCTTGGTGTTACATGGTTGCATGTAACATTTTTTCAATTTTTAGATCTAAAACTTTACAGGACCATATGTTTTCAAAGCAGGACCTTTGAGCTTGGTGGAAGGTTAAAATCGGAATATTAGGAACCTGTGAAATAAAAAAATCTAATTACAGTGCACAATACATCATTTTCTGTAATAACAAACATATTTAAAGTCCCTATTCCCAAATTTACAAATTTTCACATACAACCTTGTAACATTAAGCCGACAAAATGTTTAGAATTGATCTTCAATCATGGCAAAATTAATTCTGTACATCGGCTGATGTTAGCTAATCCTAGCAGCTATAAGTAAACTGGTTAATTATTTAATAAACACATTTTGCGTACATTTCAGTATCATTTCGTGCATCAAGATGCAAATGGTAATTTAACATGATTAGTCTATACTTTTTGTAATAATTATTCGAAACGACGTAGTAATTATAACCTCATTTCCTGAATTAAACTGGCATGATGTAATGCAATTACGTTCACAAATTCAAAACTCTATTCTTCGCTAGGGAAAATCGCCATACTTCAGTGGCATTTCCGGTGATATAATTTAGGTACTGCAGCAGTTTAAAAAAATAGACAGCAAACCATCTTCTTACTAGGGGAGTCGAACCCATGACTTATGTGTTGGCAAGTAAGGCTTGTCCAGAAGTGTACCCAGACTGTATTTATTCTAGGTCTATTAAATTTTAGGGCATCATCATATTATTTCTTCTGAAGAATCTTAGTTTACCTAATCAAAATATAAATCTACAATTTAGTCTCATTTGAAATTTTATAAATTTATCATGCAGTTGTTTAAAAACCACAACAATTTTCTTTTTATATGTTAATATTAGTATTTTTAAGTCGCTAGGTACTAAAGTTACAAAAATTAATTGTCCAAAATACAAAATTCAAAAAACCCATAAAAAATTTGAGTTGACAAATGTTTTTACCTATGAGTTTTAATTCTTTTGAACTTCTTTATAATATGTGCAAATAATATAAATCTCCCGTATATTTTTTATTTAGTGTAGATAAAAATAAATGCACCTATAAGTAGAATCCATTTCTAGAAACTGATAAAGGCGCAGGATTTGCTTAAACCAGTTTTTTTATCCTATATGTAGGAAGAATCAAATTATTAATCATAAATGGATCTAATCAATTTTTACAAACTGTTAAAACCGCAGAATTTGCTTCAGTGTTTTTATCTTCTAGGATGGAAGAATGAAATTATTAATTATAAATATATCTAATCAATTTTTAGAAACTGATAAAGCCGAAAATTTGCTTCAACCAGTTTTTTTATCCTCCATGATGGAAGAATCAAATTTTTAACCATACATGTATTTAATCAACTTTTAGAAATTTATAAAGCCGAAGGATTTGCTTAAACCATTTTTTTTACCTGTATGTAGGAAGAGTCAAATTATTAATCATAAATGGATCTAATCATTTTTTACAAACTGATAAAGCCGCAGAATTTGCTTCAGTCAGTTTTTTTTATCCTCTATGATGAAGAATGAAATTATTAATTATAAATATATCTAATCAACTTTTATAAACTGATTAAGCCGAAGCATTTGCTTAAACCAGTTTTTTTATACTCTATTTAGGAAGAATGAAATTATTAACTATAAATATATCTAATCAACTTTTAGAAACTGATAAAGCCGAAGGATTTGCTTAAACCAGTTTTTTTATCCTCTATGTAGGAAGAATCAAATTGTTAACCATAAATGTATCTAATACATTTTTAGAAACTGATATAGCCCCAGAATTTGCTTGGTCCAGTTTTTTTATTCTCTATGTAGGAAGAATCAAATTATTAACCATAAATGTATCGAATTCTTATTCTCGAAGTGACCACAGTTTGCAAGCACTGCTGACATAATAAACTAGTTTCACTGAGTTCACACGTGTATTAAATGCATGCTAAATGCATGGCAAACGCACGCGATCAAAAACTATCATTTGTACTCCACACACGCTCATTTTTAACAAATCCCAAAATAGATTGCTCTCGGTTAGTCCGAATTAGAGCCGCTTTTATTTCGGAGGCCGCAACTGCATTTTCGCGATTGATTTACAAACTGCGGGATTTATTCGTAATTTCATATTCCGCAATACGCAATTCAGGACAAATTTAACCCAATTTATGTTAACGTATATTCGAGCGCGCCGAGTTCGAAAATTGAGCCAAAAACCTTCATGCTATCTGAACAATGCGTATTTTTAAACCGCTCCTTGCTCATCCATCATCAGGGCGTGATCATGACACTATTCCTGCAGTATGTAGTATGTACCATGAAGGTGTAGTCATGACCTGCATTACCTCATTACAAGAAAAAAAATTACAAGTTTTTAAGTTATAGCTTAAGATGTATTATTAGGGATATTATTCCTAATTTACTATCTACCAATACACCCTTCAATTATATACATATATAAATACAAGAGCTGTCGAGAGTAACTTTGAAATATCTTTAAAAATACTAAATGCTAAAAATGTATTGTGTTTCGCATTCGAATTCAGAATAATCTGTAATTACTGAACCAATTACAAGTAAAACAATTTGTTCAGTATTTACATGCTGATAATTTTGAATCCGAGTCCGAGTTTTTTTTTGATGAAGTATTAAATCAGACAAATATATGCATGTAGAAATGCAACAATTCTACAACAATTGTACACAACTACAACAATTCTAACTGTAATTTCTGGTCATTCAGTAACTGCATACCTACAGATTATTCTGAATCCGAGTCCTAGTGTTTTTTATGTTGAAGAATCCGATAAATATATCTATATGGATGTAAAAAAAAACCATGGCGGTACATTTTTCAAGTGTCGTAGATCGCTCCCTGGCAACATTAACTAGCCATAGCAGCACAAAGAGGCTATCATTAAATAGAGCACTTGCACATTAACCATTAAAACACCCACAATGAAATCAATATTATCAAATTCACTCCATAACCTACTTTCTTGCGTTACTTATCGAATGCAGGTGCAATTGAACATGCATACACGTGTTGTATAATGTGAAGAGTTTCTGGAAACAAATTGGTTTATAAAGCTGTTTATGAAACCAATACCCGCTCAAGTTTACGTAACTTTGGCAATTATCATTGCTCGTTAAAACGCGTGATAATATGCAAATGCTTTTATCTTTAATGGTTTATTGTTGCGCATGCAGCATGTGTAAAAAAAATGTGATAAATAAAATCGTTGCGTGTATGGAAAAAGTTATGTGTTTTCTTTTATTACGTTTCGCTTCATTAGTTCATTTGCGCACGTATTCGTGAAATTGTATAAGAAAATGATATACACGTATATACATCTATACTTTCATTGGGTTTGCTCATTTTTTCCGAATTTTTTTAACAGATCAAGTTTTTGGAGTCTACAGAAATTTTAGTGTACCTATACATTTCAAAATATAAGATATGAAAACAATCATACATATTTCCCAAACTATGATGCACAAAATAGTGTTGGGACGAATCAATTTCGACATATATAAGAAAAACATGTTTTCCTAAAATTTCTGAAATGCGGTGAAATGATAATGAATTTAATATATGTCCCTTCTACCGTCACTAAAAGGTGTTTTTTATATCGATATTTCAATTCACATGCACTTTCATGATTAACAGGGAGTCACAAAAATTAGGTCACTTGCTCTTAAAGTTCCGGGAAATGTAATGATAATAAGAGAGAGTAAGAAATTTGAGTATTTTTTTTATTTTTCATACTTTTATTAACTCTCATACTACTCATTAGTCATTTTACATTTTTTCTGACATTTATAACAACTAAAGGAATTCATAATTCGTTACATAATAACGAAAAATACGAAGAAAAAAAAATAATAGTAATACTAATACCTAGCCTTGTGCTCGTTGGTCATTCGAGCAATTTATTTCAAGCAATTTATTATTATTTAATAAAGATTTATAAAAAAAATACGCAAAACAGTGCAATTTAGTACAAAATTAAAGAAAATTATATCAGAAAACGTTAAAATTTCCGCGCATTTAGTGTTTTCTGATTTATTGTATACTAAATTGCATAGTTTTTGCAAATTTTGAATTTTTTGACACAATTTGAAACGTATTTTTAAACGTTTAAATGTATATTTGTTATATCTTATATTTTGAAAGTTTGTATGTACACTCCAAAATTTCTGTAATCGTATTTTAAAGTACTTATTTGCAGAAACTTCTTAAATTTGGTAAATTGCTCCAAGTTTAAAATCAAATAAAAATTCATATGCAAAACACGCATATTTCCCAAACAATTATGCACAAAATAGTCTTGGGAGTGTTGAGATTGTTTTCCAGAAATTTCTGCAATGCAGTGAAAAGTTAAGGAATTTAATGTGTCCATCAACCGTCACTAAGAAGTAATCTACTTTTTCCATATCGATATTTTACGAACTCAACTTTCTATTCAAAGATGCTTTCATGTTGAAGAGAAACTCACAAAAATAGGGCAGTTTAGAAAAGTTTCGAGTAGTGTAATGATAAAAGAATACAAGAAGGTTTAAGTGACAAAACATTTTTTCTTTTTACATTTTACTCAATTTTTTCTACAATTTGCATAATTTTGCATTTACATGTGTAACAACTAAATGAATATATAGAAAATTATAGCATAGGTGAATGGAGGAGAATAGGTATAAAAACTAGAAGGTTAATTAGTTGTTCAAATATTCTCTTAACCATGCATACATTTTATAAAGAAGAATAGCGAACAAAATTGAATTTCATGATAGAATTGAATAATAAAATGATAAAGATTGGAGAAGAATGAGTGAATGATGGGCATGAAATAAATGAGGAAGGAAAAGTACGAGTGAAAAATTTGACAGATAGAGAATTAAGTAATAAAGCGAAATATTGAAGATATAGAAGAGTAGATACAAAAGATAAAATGGATTAAGAACAGTGAGAGAAATGGAAGATATGGCAGAATAAGAGAGAATTACGTGGATGTCACAGTTTGTCATTATCTGCCCTAAGCTATCTTAACTTAAATACATGACATATCAAATAATAGTAATAATAATAATAAAGAATATTTATTAGCAAAAAACGCTACATAATATACAAAATTTCAACAAAACAACAAAAGAAAACACACAAATAAGGATATAACTAAGTGATTTCCTACCTAACCTAAACTCACCTAACATAACATAATAGAGGTATTTACACCATACGAATTTCCAATTCGTTACACAATTAAAAAAATATATGAGCTTATTGCATACAGATTTATAGAAAAATTCGCAAGAAATTTGCAGTTCAGCAAAAAATAATGAAAACTGACTCAAAACACAAGGACGGCAATTTTAGTTTTTTTGCAGAATTGGATTTTTTGTGAATTCAGTGATTTCTTTTTAAATGCATTTAAAAGTATTTGCAGACTTTTTAAATTTCGCAAATTGTTTAAAAGTTTAAAATTGCATTTCAATTTCCGTATATTTTTTATTCCCAAATAAGCTAATATCAAAGTTATGACTTTTTAATAATAACAATAACAGTAATGCTATTTGTGCTGTAGTAATTACTTGATATAACATATTATATTGTTAATGGTGTAGGAAATTAAAACAATAAAATCACACAATAAATTAGTTTGTTCTACGTTAACCGAGTTGTAGAACATAGCTCTGAAACAATTGCTCAAAAGCAATTGCTCGAAATCAATTGCTCGAAAAATTGATCCTAGAATGGGCAGTTCCAATTATATGGCTCCAATAATAATCAAGTGCATTGCGTTAGCAGTAATGGTACGTTACTTACAGCATCACATTCGAATGTCAGAAGGATGTATGTCATCAATGCATCGTATACGTATACGTTAATGGTAACGTTTTTTGATATGCAATACATATGAATTTCACGATAGGAAATTTGCTCAAAATAATGAAATAAGTAAGAGAATTCATTAAATTTATATAAATACAAAAAATTGTAAATGTTTAAAGTTGTTTACATATGTTTACACTTAACCGTTCATAACCTAACCTAACCTAACGTAACCTGTAGTTACAATCACTTTTCTAGTACATTTAATTATTTTGTATATAATAAATTTTCTTTAAGTAACATATTTCATTATTTCGAGCAATTTTATTCCCGAGAAATTGTTATTCGAGCAACTAGGCTTTAGAAGAACTGTCCACTCAAGCAACAATTTTTCGAGCAATTAATTTCGAGCAATTTTTTTTCAAGCAATTAATTTTGAGCAATTTTCACCATACCCTTTAACTATGATTGTTCTGTAGTATAATATACGAAATTTATCAAGATTGAACAATCGATCACTTGGAAAACAAAAATTAAAGGAAACTTGCCCACTTATCAAAATATGTTGGGAAATTTTAATAAAATTAGTAAAAGATGAATTTTGCATTTTTTTTAATTAGGAAAGTTTAAAAAATCAGAAGAAAATGCAAAACTAACAAATCAAATGTCAAAAACCAAAGGGTGAAAAACAACAAATCACATAGTCGAATGTAGAGCAAGAAGTTGCAATGAGAAGTTTCAGAATCAAATAATAATTTAAAAAAAAAACACGACGAACGATTTTTTATTTCTGTGGATCTCTACAATCCTGTACAAATTAACTAATATTTTTTCTACACTGAATAAGAGTTGGACATAGAATTTAGTTATTTTGCCCAGTTGAAACCAGCAATCTCTTAAGATGCCCGTGGTGGGGTACAGATTTAATCGTCCTGTATACTCACTTTATAAAATTTCGCCAATCAAAATATGTTGGGAAATTTTAATAAAATTAGCAAAAGATGAATTTTGCATTTAATATATTTTTCTTATAAGGAAACTTTAAAAATTAGAAGAAAATGCAAAACTAACAAATCAAATGTCAAAAACCAAAGGGTGAAAATCAACAAATCACATAGTCGAATGTAGAACAAGAAGTTGCAATGAGAACTTTCGGAAACAAATTGTTGTAAATAATTACTAAAAAAAACCGCGACGTTCATTTTTTTTTCTGTGTATCTCTACAATTCTGTACAAATGAATTGGTATTTTTTCTGCACTGAATAAGAATTGGACATTTAGCAATTTTGCCCAATTGAAACCTGCAATTTCTTAAGATGCCCGTGGTGGGGTACAGTAATTATCCTGTATACTCACTTTACAAAATTTAGCCATTTAAAAAAATCAGAATAGTTTTTCTGATTCTGCAATGAGAAGTTTCAGAAACAAATTATTGTAAATAATTATTTTAAAAAAACGCGAAAACGATGTTATTTTCTGTGGATCTCTACAATCCTGTACAAATTAACTATTTTTTTTTCTACAGTGAATAAGAATTGGATATAGAATTTAGTTATTTTGCCCAATTGAAACCAGCAATCTCTTAAGATGCCCGTGGTGGGGTATAGTTTTAATCATCCTGTATTCTCACTTTATAAAATTTAGCCATTTAAAAAAATCAGAATAGATTTCTGTTTTTTTTTTTTAAATTTTAATCATCATCTAACATACATTCTAATGTAATGTATTGTTTTATATTTTCCCTTGCCTTGTATTGTGTGTGAATATATGTAGAGTAAAGTAATAAATACAGGTTAATTCGAAATATAAAATTTGTATAGAGCCTTATTACCTGGCAATCATAATATTCACACATAATACCATATTATGTGATAGCAATTTACCCGAATAATTTTTGTTTATGCATAAAAGTTTGTTCCTCAGCGATTTTTATGAGCGAAATAAGGCGAATAAAATTGCGAATAAGTAACAAACTTAGATGTACTAAAAGCAATATTTAATCTGAGTTAATTGCCATCAGATATGGTATTTTCAAAGTCTATTCCACGATTTCAAAATCTGATGGAGAGATTTGTTCCTCGGCGATTTTTATGAGCGAAATAAGGCCAATAAAATCGCGAATAAGTAACAAACTTTAATGTACCAAAAACTAAATTTATTCTGTGTAAATTGCCATCAGATATGGTATTTTCAAAGACTATTTCACGTTTTCAAAAACTTATGGAGAGATTTGTTCCTCGGCGATGTTTATGAGCGAAATAAGGCGAATAAAATCGCGAATAAGTAACAAACTTGAATGTACTAAAAACTAAATTTATTATGAGTTAATTGCCATCAGATATGGTATTTGCAAAGACTATTCCATGGTTTCAAAAACTTATGGAGAGGTTTGTTCCTCAGCGATTTTTATGAGCAAAATAAGGCGAATAAAATCGTGAATAAGTAACAAACTTGAATGTACTAAAAGCTAAATTTATTCCATGATTTCAAACACTTATGGAGAGGAAAAGTCACTTCAATATTAGCAAGATTACCTGTTCATAATTTTTTTGTATCGATATCATGCACAATGTGGAGTTAGGTGGTTTATTGTGGACTACCCTACAAGATATTAACACTATCTATGGAAAGGCCGTTGTATTCATACCTCCATCAGAGGTATACAGGAACCATATTTTTTTCAGATTTATTGGCATTTATAATTCTTTATCTTTAAGAATAACAATTCGTCTAGAAAAACAAATATTATTTGTATATTATACATCATTGAACCGCTAGTTTGGCTGACAGGTTAGAACGCTTGCTTAGCATGCACGAAGACCTGGGTTCGAGCCTCAGTACAGGCAGTACATTTGTACTGAGAAACTAGTGCCATGGGGGCTCATTATCATCATTAAATTCTAAATTTAATGCAGCATTTTCCAATCTTATGTATTTGCTTACACAAGTTGAAATAAGTTTATGTTTCAAAGTTAAGACAATTCGTTTGTGTACTTTTGAATCTTTGTAATGTCAAACAAGAGATAGCAACATGCAAATTTCATAGAAATATACGTATTCTCGGCATACACTTCACTAATTGCTATTTTCAGGGAAGGAGAGTGACATGAAACTTGGCCATGAAACTTAATCTAGTTCACAATTTCAACGTAAATATTGTAATACTTAACTTACTTATACAATGCAAATGGCTTAAAGTGTGTTTATTTATGGTGCCCCAAAAACGGCTTGTATGTAACTCTCTTAATAACGCACTCGCTGCATGCATTATGAATTTAAATATTTGATACGCGTGGAACTTTGTTGAGGAATAACGTTTAAAACGAGATCCGAGATAAAGCGTAATGAAAACTTATACGTTTGACCTAATTTCACCCCACGTATTTAGTTACAATCTGCACGTAAGGCCGTGCATTTTGCCCACTCACGCTTGATTGCATCAAAAACAACTACGTTTTCAGGCCATTGTCGCACATTGATGCGGCAATTATTGACAAAATACTCCGCCCTTGAATTTTATCTAGCGATACATGTTTGATCCTATTTGTTCACTACAATAAGCTAACTGAAATAAAGATAAATACGTTTCCGCCATTAGGTTTTTTACATTTTCCGCGTTCCTCTTCAGAGTTATCAATTTTCAATGCCGTTTTTTTAATTTTCACACTTTCCTACTTTTCAATGTTCAATTAGTGTTATTTTGGCTATTGATTTGTCTGCTTTTAATATTTCCAGCTTATATATTCCATCAATGAGTTTTCAATTAGTCATATCGAAGCATCGAGGTTAACTCTATCACGAGACAGTATTAAATTTTTTTACCGAGGTTTTGTACCAATAATGTAAATCTAAGTACGATTATTAAGGTTTCAAACTAACGTCTAGATTAGATATAAAAATATAAAATATATTGATTCATTGATTGGAAATGGGTAGTCACTTCGTTTTCCCTCGTAGGCTCTGATGTGCAGTCACGATATCGCATTGATTGATTTTCAGCGCCGTTCATTGATACTTACAA